>JAQFVV010012533.1:1175289-1700289 GCA_028023455.1 Epiperipatus broadwayi
ATTATTTTTTTATTAATATTGGTAAATGAGTACAGCCATGAAACAGCCCAGCAATTCAGGTTTAAAACATCATATGCATCACAACTTAAGTAAGTCTTTAGACCAGCAACAAGTTCTTCTTGCTAAACATTTTTGTCATTAATAAGGTATTACTGTGAGAGGGGGGCAAAAGTATTGATGATTATAAGTTATGAACTGTAATTTTTATGGGTACTTAAGGAGTTCATGTTATAGAAAATCTATAATTTTGGAGATTGGATTGGGTATTTAATTGTTACAGTTTGATCGGTTATACTTTCAGTTTTAATGATGGATGAAGAATTTTGTCATTGCCTTGAAGATACAATGTATTCATGCAACTCATGACTGTGTTCAATCTTATTCACTTCTCCAATCTCATTTCTAATTTATTGTTGTTTATCATGAAGCAGTTAACAAAGTCCTGCCATGATCTCAAACTCTAAGTCTTATATAAAATTAGCAATGCATAGTTCAATATTTTCAGCTCCTAAGACTCAGTGAACCAGGGCATAGTTTTTATATTTTTGCCTTCAAGACTCCAAGAAAGTGAGCAAAGCATAGGTGTATATATTTCCAGCCCCTAAGACTTAAACACAGCAGTGCATGGAAGAGTTTTGCATTATTTTATCAAGGGTTGTGGTAGCCTAGAGTAGTCAAACTGAGATATCTCTCTTGGTGTTCATGGGGCATTGTGTATTTATAATGCTGTGCCCGAATTATTTATCCATCTCAGAATTGTGGGTTGATAGTTATTCTGTTGGCTGCCAATATCTGTCAGATATCTAGAAAAATGGATGAGTACATAACTTGAAGTATGAACTCTGTTGTGACTATATATGGATAATATGTAAAATATTCTTGGATGGGTAGTTAACTAAATGGATATAATTAATAAAGCAAGTCATATATGATGTGACAAATGGATATAGAAAAAAAAATTATTTTTAGAGAATGAGAAGCAGGGTGATATAGATGCAGGTCAGTTAGCAAAGGATATGTTCTCAGAAAGGGAGGATGTATGTGCATATTCTTGGTAGTTTTAGGACCCAAAAACAGAGTTAATTAAACTGATTATAAGAAAAGAAGACATTATTTATTTAAACAATAAACAAATAGTATTCATCTTTATAAGATCAAAGTAATATGGATTCTATTAAGGAAAAATGATCTGGGGGGTCAGAATGCAGTGAACCAGACATGTTCCAAATCATGTTAGACCAAATTAAAGAAATGGAATAAAGAACTCAAAGAAATGAATAAAGAGATGAATGAGAAAATAGATAGTCAGTCCAATAAATTGGAGAAAATAGATAGTCAATCCAGTAAATTAGAGAGTCAATATCTAGAAATGAAGAAGGAACTGGATGATAAATTTCAAATGATAGATTGGTAAATTTTGAAGACAAATTTGAAAAGCAAAATTCAAAAGTTGAATGATAGGTATAATACCTGATTTATGAAACTAGCAGATATGTTAGAGAAGTCACAAGAAAAATGGGATAGTAAGTTCCAAGAAATATGTGTTAAGACAGAAGGCATACAAGAAGAATGTTTAAAGTTTAAAGAAAGATGTGATGGAGAAGAGTGGAGAAATACCAATTTAAGGAAGATATAAAAATAGAAATGAATGCCCTTAAGATAGAGGTGGCAGATGTAAAAAATCCGGTAAAATGAATGTATGGGGAGATAGACAAGAGACAGGGCAAAGTAGATTATGAGATGAAGAGAATGTGAATGGAGTTAGAAGTAGAACAGGGTGAAAAAGATCAGGTGGTTAAATTAAAAGAAGATAGTAGGAATAAAGCAAAACCTCCAAAAAAGAGAATACCATAGAAAGGATTAGGAAAATCTTAGTACGGAGTTAGCCAGTCATAAGTTGGTGATAAAACTATATAATTTTATTAAAAGTGTATATATTATAGAGAACTCTTTAAGTAATAATATTCATTTTATTTGGTAACAAGATGTATTATTAGATAAACTACAACATAAATGTGAAAGTAGAAAGCTACCCCATTTGTTGAATTTTAGTGATTTGTTTTATAAATATTCTATTAAAATGAAATTGGAAAAAAATAAGATATTAGATTATAAAGTCAAAGAATTAAGACTAGCTATCAATGACGATAATCTTTGTAATAATATTAATTTTATTCAGTATCAAGGGGATATATCTTTAGATAAATTGCAAAGTAAATGAAGTTAGAAGGTCATGCCATTTGTTAGGTTTTAATGACTTCTTTTATAAATATTCTATTAGAATGAAATCAGAGGAAAATATGATATTAGTTGGGAAAGTTGAAGACTTAAGTCCAACTATCACCAAGGATAATTTTGTATGGTATCGAGAATCTATATTTTTAAAGAAATTTGGAATAAATTATATTAATATAAATTTATATATAGTATGTCATGCACAAGATTTCTATTGTAAATATCCAGTAAAGATGAAAGTTGAAAGGATCTTACACTTCTGTATAGACCCTGCCTATAATATTATAAAATAGCACAATCAATTTATCTTGATTATAGAGTTAAAAAAATAGATATTAAAGAAATAGATATTTTTTTCATAGGAGGGGAAAGCTGTAGGGTATTGAATTCAAACCCTACATTGCAAGCCTCAAAGGCTTAGAAGGAAAGGAGATTTTTTCTTTCTCTCCTCAACTGACTTTTATTAGTGAAAGAGGACAATGTACATATTTTAAGTAATTTAACAGTCTACTTAAGAATTAACATTTTGAGCATATATAAATAGTTGTCTGTAGTTGTCGAATCTATGAATCATTTTTTAAATCTATTTATTAACATTTATATTTCAATTTATATCAAATAAATCATAATGTTCTTTCTTAATAGTGTTTTGATTTAATACTTGTCAATACTAATTTGATCTATGACTTTTGTTTCTAATATTATTAATAATCTGTAACTTTTCAGATCATTTAGATTACTTTCAACAGGCATGTATTAATTCAGCATTTTACTTTTTTCTTTGATTACTTAGCAACTTTTATAGATATAAGTAGATATGTGAATGTATGTGTGTATATGCGTGTGTATGTACTAACATTAAAATTTAAACATTTATAGATATATCAAAAAGGTTTTTAATAATTTCATATTTTTTGTGTTAAAAAAAGAGTTTCTTTTTTATATTCTTTAAGACCTTTTTTTTTTTAAAATGTTAAAACTGAGAAAGTCGAAACATTGTCAATTGTAAAAATTTCAATCTAGTGTTAAAACGTGAGAGAGAAAGATATAGTCAATTTTTTAATTAATTTCCGTATTAGAAAAGTGGGAGAGAAAAATAATTTATTAGTAAGTAATTACAGTAACCCTGCCCATTGTTATTTGAAATAACCTATACACTTTGTCTATATTAATACTAAATATTTTATAAGAGTACATGATGAAAAATATATTTAAATGAATGAACTCTACATATTAAATGAGAACTGATAAAGTAACCAAGAACTCTGTTTTTAAAGTAATTTCTGAAGTTGAAGATGTTGTTTGTGTCTTGAAAGCATCTGTAAGCTTACAAACTACAACAAAATCCACAGCAACATATTTAAATTAGTAAAATATTTAAATTAGTAAAATGCATGTTTATTGTTAATGTTTATTTGTATCATTGCTTATTTTCTACTAGTATAGAATATGTATCAGCTGAGTTGTACAATTAAACCTTTAAACATCACATCATCACTATCTCCCATGCTTGCTCATAACTGTTGTTAAAATAGGCAAAACTCTCTCCATACAGTAGCACCATTCAAAGCAAGACAGAATAATCAATGGATGCCAGAAGGCTTGTGCATAAAATCCCTATCTAGTACCTACTCATCCAATATCCCCAAACTAGTTTCTGGCTTATGGCCTTCGTCAGTGATGAGCCTTGGATCGGAGAGCACTGCACCTAGATCTTAGGATCTAATGCAACCCTCCAGTAGCCACATTTTATTTCTACTTAACTACAAAACTATGAGAAAAAATTTGAAAACACAAAAATATTTTTAATCTAAGATCAGTAGCATATATAGTCGGATGGATCTGAACTCAGTTCAGCACCCATACATTTTGGTGTCTTTGTTTTTTTTATAACCATAGCCAGCACCTTCCTATTAGGCAGGATTGGTATTATAACCTTTAAACATCACGTGATCACTATCTCCCATGCTTGCTCATACTGTTGTTAAAATAGGCAAAACTCTCTCCATACACTGATGAAGGCCATAATCCAGAAACTAGTTTGGGGTTATTGGATGAACAGGCACTAGATAGGGATTTTATTCACAAGCCTTCTCGCATCCATTGATTACTCTGTCTTGCTTTGAGTGGCACTACTGTATGGAGAGAGTTTTGCCTATTTTAACAAGAGTTGTATAATTGTAATTAATATATATTTTGTAATCATTGTTATTTAGTATAAGTTTTGAAACATAAAATCTTATATTACCTTTATTATGCAAGTGTTAATCACTAGTTGATATCTTTTTTGTGCTTGAATTTCATGAAGAAATAAATGCTTATCCATTTATTTATAGTTTTATTATTATAGTTATTATATTATAATTCTTTGTTTGTTATTGCATAACTTTTGTTACTAAGATAATAAAATATTTAAGTGTTTGCAATTTTTATTTATTATAGTATTTGACATAATATTTTACTATTCATCATGAATATTACCTGTACTGTGGCCAATACATTCTCTGAACTGAGCTACATTGAAATGTTAATGATGATATTATTGGAATTGTAGAGTTTTACACATTTATTAAATAGTAACAGCAATGAAAATATTATTATGTAAACAATAGAAAATATTAAAATTTTAATTATAACCCATGCTTATGTATAAATATTAACTAGCAATTTACAATCCACAAACTATAACATAATTATCTACATAAATATAAATTCAAAGTTATGTATAAAATAAAAATAATAATACACATTATAAACCTATGTATAATGTCATTAGAATTGAAAATGATACTGTGAGTGTTATATGTTATGAAATAAACAAAATTTCATACATGATATTATCCATTCACACAAAGAATTACAACAATGACAACAAGTATATTACTATATTAATTATATTAGTAATTAACGAATTACTAAAATGTCAAGTAATGTTCAATTTGGAAAATAATAAAAATTACTTCCAAATTGAAATGGTTTAAAATTTTACCTTAGTCAACGTCACTTTGGTCATATATATATATAAAATATATATATATATATATATATATATATATATATATATATATATATATATATATATATATATATATATATTTTATAACATCAACATCTAGATTTTATTAAATAAATAAAAGTGTTCAACTTATTAGTTTTCTTTTATTTGGTTAAGATCAATTTTATAAAATGAAGTAATTTTTCCATGTAAATAATCATTATCCACAAAGGAAATAAAGTTTAGAAGTTGCAGTAAATTACACAGCTATGTATCCCAAAAAATTGAATAGAATAATGGTTTTATGTTTTCTCCTTAGATGACATAAAAACGACAATGAATATTGAAAATTAAAGTTCATTGATGATCATTGTTTGAAGAGATAATTTAAATATTCATCCTTTGAGATGTTTAGGTAGTTGGTAATTAATATCTTCTTCACCAGAATACTCCGTTATTAAGTAGCCTTTCATTAGAAATTGTGATGATAAAAATATGTGTATAATTTAATCATTAAGTAGGAAATAAATTTACATTACTAGATTTTAAACATCAGCAGAAATACTTGACATTAATTGTCTAGCCAGAAAACATCTCTATAAATGCTTCACTTCTTAAATAGCTAATTTGAATTATCATTTTGAAGAAGTTTCCTTTCTTTTAGTTCTTTTTCAATTTAAACAATCTTTCAGATCTTTATAAATATTGGGGGAAAAATATCAATAACTATTTTTAAAAAGAGTACACAATAAAGTTTATAAGTAGTTTAATTTCTTTCTTAACTTGAAGAAAGTTTTGAAATAGTTAATCTTTTTTAAATATATTCTTCATTGGAAAACATTTATACTTTTTCAAAATGATAATTCAAATTAGCTATTTAACAAGTCAAGAATTTATGAAGATGTTTTCTGGCTAGACAATTAATGTCAAGGATTTTTGCTGATGTTTAAAATCTAGTAATGTAAATTTATTTCCTACTAAATGCTTAAAATATACACATATTTTTATCATCACAATTTCTAATGAAAGGCTACTTAATAATGGAGTATTCTGTTGAAGAAGATATTAATTACCCACCACCTAAACATCTCAAAGGATAAATATTTGGATTACCTCTTCGAACAATGATCATCAATGAACTTTAACTTTCAATATTCATTGTCATTTTTATTTCATCTAAGGAGAAAACACAAAAACATTATTCTATTCAATTTCTTGGGATACATTGTTCTGTAATTTACTGTCAACTTCTAAACATTATTTCTTTTGTGGATAATGATTATTTACATGGAAAAATTACTTCATTTTATAAAATTGATCTTAACTGGGTAAAAAAAAAACTAATAAACAAATTGAACACTTTTCTTTTTATTTATTTAATAAAATGTAGATGTTAATGTATATATATATGGTCAGCATGACGTTGACTTAGGTGAAATTTTAAACCATTTCAATTTGGAAGTATTTTTTATTATTTTCCAAATTGAACATTACTTGATGTTTTAGTAATTTGTTAATTACTAATATAATTAATATAGTAATATATTTGTTGTCATTGTTGTAATTCGGTTCTTGTAAAGTATTCACTATACAGAGCCTGTGGTTGTGCTGTTTCTGTGTAAAAATACAGAATAATACCACTTTCATGCCCAAACCTTATGGCTAATACATGACTAGCAATCATATTAGCTGCTTAACAAGAGACAATAGATGTAGTGGTTAGAATCCATGGCCAATTCTTTTGTGGACCTAACACTACATCTAAACTAACAACACTAGATGATCATCTAGTCTTTTTCATCGCAGCATTAATTCCTATGTATAGGAAGCAAATTTGTATTCTCGCTTGAATTTAATCTGAGAAAGTGTGCAGTGGAATGTTTTCCAACTGTTTGTTTGTTGATGTTTATGATTTTCTGTATTTCTCAACTGAGATCTTTTGGCATGCTAGTAATTATCAGCGTATTCTTTAGATTTGTCTGTGCTTGTTTTTGGTTTTTTTTTTTTGTTATTTGGAACCCAAAAAAAGTATGTCAACATCTCTGTCAGATGATTGTAGTTGTTGGCAAAAAAGTACTGTTTCTGTTATGACTCAGACAAAAGTAACAAAAGAAAAACAAAATCGCTACCATGTTATTGCAATTGGGGGATGTCCCAAAAAACTGAGAAAAAGATGACACAGTTGATTTGGTTTAGTCATACATGGTGATTAAAATTTATTTGATTTAAAAGAATCCGTGTTTTGTTTGTGATTATTTTGATCTGTAAGTCAATTAATTAACACCCAGAATGTCAGTGTTTAAAGGGTATGGCTTTACAGCTGAGTGTGGTGGAGTTGGTTTCACAGCTTTGTATTCTTCTCAAATCAATCAACAACATGCTTCTTTGGGTTGGAAGAGAATTGACTCTCTTGATTGATATATTAGTCAAAATACCAAACAATTCTTTTTGTTTATAAGCAAATATGGACATCTGAGGCGGAGTTTGTTGGACAGTTTGGATTTTTTTTTTGCTAAATCAATAAACAGCAACCCACATTTTTAACAAATTAAAAAAAGAGTCGATTCTAAGTTTAAATAACAAAAAAATACATCTGTTTAAAAAAAACAGTATATTAAAAGCCAAAAAAAAAAAAGTTGTATGTAAAAATTGGGTATATTTGAGATATTAAAAAAAAGAGTTAAAACTGTCCCTTAAACTTTGAAATGTATCAAATCCAAACAAAAAAAAAGACGTCTGTAAAAAAACAGTAGATTTAGAATGGAAATGCAAAAAAAAAAGGTGTATGTAAAAAATTATTTACTTTTGAGATCCAAAAAAAAGTAAAAGTGTCCATTATAGTTTTAAATTTATCAAATGAAAACAAAAAAAAAAGGTGCTAGTCTTATAGCTAAAAATGCCATTGGATGGCACCATTTTCACACTAAAACTATAAAATATGAACATTCACAGGCTGTTGATTTTAATAATTTTTCTGTGCTTTTTTGTAATGCGAAAATAAAATCAGAACAAAATCGTCTTTTTTAAATATTATTTTTTATTAATGTATACAATTTAAATGATAATAATAAATGTAAAATAAAATCAACAAATTACAATTTGATTCGTGTTTTTTATATCGTATACTTTTTAAATTGGGTTACGGCTTTTTTTTATCAATTTTCTATCGGATATTTTTTTGCTTGTGTTACAGCTTTTTTTTTTATCAATTTTCTATCGGATATTTTTTTACTTGTGTTACGGCTTTTTTTTTATCAATTTTCTATCGGATATTTTTTTACTTGTGTTACGGCTTTTTTTTTATCAATTTTCTATCGGATATTTTTTTACTTGTGTTACGACTTTTTTTGTTGTTGTTGTTTAACTAAAAAATAATAATTGTAATAAAAGTAAAAGTAAAAGTTGTTAAGGTTAGTTTTAGGGTTAGTTTTAGGGTTAGGTTTAGGGTTAGTTTTAGGGTTAGGTTTAGGGTTAGTTTTAGGGTTAGTTTAGGGTTAGTTTTAGGGATAGTTTAGAGTTAGGTTTAGGATTAGTTTTAGGGTTAGTGTTGTGTTGTTTGTAATGCTAAAATAAAAAAATTCAAAATCGTAACCGTACTCGGACAAAAGAAAGAAAGTCAAACTTTTTTAAACAACAACAAACACATACAAATGTCTTCTTTACTTATTAAACATGTTTATAATATTTGCTTTTTATGAAATTTACAAAAAAAGGCTGTATATTTGGACTTTTCTTACTGGATATTTTTTTCGTACCGCTCTTTTTTACTTCAAAAATATACAGACGGTAGAATCTTCGTTGTCTCATGGAATGTTACTAACAATACGTTACTTGACATGTTACCTAACGGCAACTCAATAAAAACATAGATATTTAACATTTTCCCAAATAAAAGTTCAATACAGTATGTTGTAAAAAGTCTTATAATTATTGCTTTAAAAAATCTGATCATTTCAATAGTTTAAAATAAAAAAAATCCAATGAAAACAACATTTCAATACAATTCAAATACAAACTCTCTCAACAAGTCATAATTATTTTATAAATTGTGCGAATTCGGAAAATGTATTTGCTGCTATGTGACATACATGTTGTACTGCGATGCAACATAGTGGCCTGCATTCTGTAGCACAACAAAAAAGTTGTACTCTTGAAAACACGGGTTCAAATGTGTCATCCACGGAAACAGCATTTTTGTGTGTTTTAGTGCAAAAACCATGCCATAGAGCGGCATCTTTAGCTAAAAGATGAGTACCAAAAAAATAATTATGTCCAAAAAAAAAAAACTACAGCCGTATTTCAAAATATGATATATTAGAGAATAAAATCTAGCAGCCCGGTAATGTTATATCACTCTGTTTTTAACTAGAAACAGCACCACCACAGGCTGTACAGTGAATACTTTACAAGAACCTGTAATTCTTTGTGTGAATGGATAATATCTTGTATGAAATTTTGTTTATTTCATAACATATAACACAGAATTATTTTTAATTCCAATAACATTATACATAGATTTATAATATGTATTACTATTTTTATTTTATACATAACTTTGAATTTATATTTATGTAGATAATTATGTTATAGTTTGTGGATTTTAAATTGTTGGTTATTATTTATACATAAGCATTGGTTATAATTAAAATTGTAATATTTTCTATTGTTTACATAATAATATTTTTATTGCTGTTACTATTTAATAAATGTGTTAAACTTGATTTTAAAATTAAATAGGTCTCATTTGTTTAATTTATTTAGATATTTTATAAAACAAATAATTATAAGTGTACATACTCATGCATATATATTAAATCAACTTTATGTTTTAATATTACAAATAAGTTATATATAGCTTATCATAAATTTATCATTACTATGGAATATTTATGGAAATGCCTGAAGAGAGTCAATTATTATTTCTGCCCTGAGCTCAAATTCTGAGCATAATGAGATTATTAATAGAGGAGTAGGTTGGATTATATTTTACATCATTTCATCCATAGCATTCTATAAGAAGATTCAAAGTCTGACTATAGTTAAATATGACTGCCTCAAGTCCTAAAAATGACTGTTCCATTATAATATATATATATATATATATTGTGACCTTCTGAATAGGCACAAGAAACAAATTTTCAGTAAATAGCACTGTATCAGTAATAACTAGTTGCATTTAACAAAAAAAAAATGCAATAACATGAAATTTTCAAAACTTTTTCACTAATAATCCAAAATCTTGTTGAGAAAGTACTTGCAGATATTATTTAGAAGTTTTAAGACATTTAGTATTTTTGATGGGTATTTAATGATAGAAAAAAAGGTGGCTTGTCACAGAAATTGTTGATGTATAGGTTGAGTTGATGCAGATCTGTCGTATTGGTCTGTAAGACAGTGATTGATATTGGTTTAGTGATCTTCTGATTTATTTGCTCATTGTTACTCCAGTCCATATTTGACTCATGGTCACATAAGTGTCTATTTTGGTCAGATTGGTTTAGTACTTATAGTGCAGCATATATGTGTGTGTATATGTTTGTGCCATCTTACTTCATTTTTCCCTCATATAATTAATTATGATACAGAATGTTATGTTTCATAGTAGAACATTTAAATTTACAATAAATATATTTTGATAACCAATTTAAACACATTTTAAGTGATAGATGTATAGATGGATCACTGAATTATTAAACAAAACAAATACACTATCAATTATTTTATTTTCTAAATAATTATTTTTGGGGATCATTCTAGAAATGCAGAATATTTTTTTATTGATTCAATTTAATTAATATTGTTTAGAAGACAGAATGATTTTTTTTCTTTTTCAAGAGAAAAAATTATTGAATATTTTCAACTAATTAGCTCAGTGCAGAAGGTGGGATTGACTTTCTTCAAGTTGACTTTTGGAAAAAGTGACTTTTTGATTGGTGGAAGAAATTGATATCTAAGCAATAGTAAGTAATATAAGTAGAGGATAATCTATAGTCTGTCTGTCTGATTTTACAGCTCTCTACAAGTGTTTTTTTTGCAGAATCAAACAGTTAACATTCAATTAAAATTCAAAAGTATTATTTTTTAGTATTAATTTTCTTCTATGAAACTAGTTAAGAAAATTTTCTTTGGAAAATAAACAAGAGGATGAAAATGTAATCAATTTCAAATGAGGTATATCTTCCTACATTTCCAATTAACTAACTTAGATTTTAAAAACATCATTGAAAATGCATAAGTGTGTCTATAATTCCAGTTCAAATTATCTCATCTTAATCTATAACAGTAAAGAAATTTTTGGTGTAAATTTTGCTATTTTATGGGGAAAATTATGCTGAACTTTTTAACAAAACATTCTATAGACTCTATATTAAAAATTTATTCTGGCTATAGAGAAGTAAACTTCAAATAAAAGGATGTGT
Organism: Epiperipatus broadwayi; assembly: GCA_028023455.1. NCBI lineage: Eukaryota > Metazoa > Onychophora > Udeonychophora > Euonychophora > Peripatidae > Epiperipatus > Epiperipatus broadwayi. The sequence goes on from JAQFVV010012533.1 coordinate 1,186,939, forward strand.
GTATCTAACTTAGTATAACATGCTTTATTATTATTATTATTATTATTATTATTATTATTATTATTATTATTATTATTATTATTATTATTATTATTATTATTATTATTATTATTATTATTATTATTTTATTATTATTATTATTTTATTATTATTATTATTATTATTATTTTATTATTATTATTATTATTATTATTATTATTATTATTATTATTATTATTATTATTATTATTATTATTATTATTATTATTATTATTATTATTATTATTATTATTATTATTATTATTATTATTATTATTATTATTATTATTATTATTATTATTATTATTATTATTATTATTATTATTATTATTATTATTATTATGGAACAAGAAATGTACCTAACCATTTGTGTCTCTAGGATTAAAGAATGGAATGTGTGACTTATATAACTAATGGATAAATAACTGATGGATAACTAACCTATGTTTAATGTGCATATAATATAAACATGAGTAGAAAAGCATGAATATTAAATGTGAACATTTTCCTATTGTTCTTTGTATTTCATTTATTATTAAAATATATTGTCATTAAAAAATGATGTAGACAAGTGAATATTATGAATTAATTAAATATTTGCCTAATGGATGATCTTTTATAATTTATTCAAGTATCTTGATAAATGTAATCATAGTCAGTGTTGGTAGAAAAACTAATGTTTTCTTTTTAAAATTTGCAAAATTGAGTGCTGAATTGTAAACTATAAAACCACCAATTAACTAAACAGTAAATATATAACTAAAATATGCAGCAGTAAATGTTAATTTGTCATTATTAAAAAGAAACATATATTAAATAATTCACATGCTATGATGTCAGCAACTTCAATTAGCTATTGCTAAAAAACTTTAAAAGTTTCTCATCAATTGGATTTAAATTTTCACTTTGTTTATCCTGCTGTAAATTATCTATGTGTCTATTAACATTTGTTTGTGTTACAATTATTATCATTACTTTCATAAATGTCCAAGAGGCATTATTTACAGACTGTGCAAATGAACTTTCATTTTCCCAGCTAAAGAAGATTTATTTCTTTTGTTGTTCATATAGTAGACAGGGAGTAGGGTGTACCCTGATTATGAATGATTTTGAAAACTAGTAGGTGGTGAGATTCAGATTTCCAAAGTCCCCAATGACAAAGTAATAGAGAAATATATATGTGGGAGTACCATAAAAGAAAGGAAAGTTATGCCAGCTGCATTGTAGATGTACAATAACTTAATATACTTTATTCGAAAACCTGTAAATGGTTTGACTCCTGCACAATGATATATTTGAATAAAGAATCATTCAGAAAATTATAACGGAGAATAACTCTTTTAACTATGAAATTAAACTAACGAAATTTATATTTAATTTCAATTCCCATATATGTATTACTGATAAAATTAGCTCTCCAGGCAACAACAAGAAAAGGTGAAATAATTATAATAATATTCACAATCTTTTAAAATGAAAATTTTAAAGACAAATTCAAATAACAGAGTAAAATATGCATCCACAATAAAAGAGCTTAGATAAAAAAAACGTGAATGACAGATTTAAATATAAATTCAACCTAGTGAGCAATTTCTGTTACAGATGAATAAAACTTTCTAATAAATTTAACTGAAGCCCCTGCTTTTTTCCCCATTACACAAAGAAAATAAACCCTTATTACACTCGTGAAGTTGAATGATTTTGGTATATTAATTAAAATAAATTAGATATCTATTAAACAAAATAATTTAAATATTTAATTGAGCTGCACAAAGCTATATAACATAAATTAAGCATGAAAGAGCATAGTGAGAACTACATTATACTAGTAAGGGATTACAGAGAGAGAATTTAAGAGCACAATTAATAGAGATTTATGAATTAATACACGAATAAAATGGCGGCCTCTGAATGCAGATCTCCTGCATCATCTCTCACCTGATATGAATATATCTGCACTAAAAAGGGAAAAATTCGAGAGAAAATTACAAAACTATATCTGTGAGTACAATCTTTATTATTCTATGCAATTATTTAGCGCGATTTACTACTTTAAAGTAGTTTTGAAACATTAAATTAAATAACATTTATTAATTACGATTAATGCTAAAATGGACTCTATAATAAAGCCTATACTAAGGCCTAAACGCTCTAATGGAAAAATATATATATATACTAACCTTAAAACCTCTGATGACTCCCAAAGTTTGGATTACAAAGAACCTAAGAATAAATCTACAATGGTAGAAAGCATTTCAAATAATCAAAATCAATCTCTTTCTTCTTCTACTACTAACAACCCGATAATAAAATCTATGCTAAAATCTAAACACTGTCACATGAAAGGGGAAAATAATTTGAAATTATCTAGTGATTTCCAAATTGTAAATGCAAAGATTGCAACCCCTAATAAATCTAAAAATAGCATGGAAAATGTTCTAAATGATCATACCGTTAAAAAAAGTATAATTCCTCTCATAAACTCACGAAACAACGAGAAAACTTTGCAACAGGGGAAAACTGATGATTCCCCAATTACAGCCTCAAACAAAAAAATGAATCACTTAGAGAATACCAAAACTTTACAAACACCATCAAAAACTAATCTATTTCCACTAAATAATCCAGAACTGGGAAAACAAATTAACAACAATAATTTATATAATAACACAAGTCTAAATCTTATAAAATCTCCAAAACATTTAAAGGAAAATAAAAATTCCAAAACTACAATAATTAAACCAAATCAGAAATCGACCATAAACCATAATGATATGCACTCTCCCATTTCAAAACAATCTTCACTAAATCACCCAGAGCTTGACAAATTCAACATCACAGGCCCTGAATACAGGGATACAACCCAACTACCTCACAACTCTAAGCATAATAAAACCACAAGCCCAATGATGAATGAAATGACATATGCAAACAAGGTCAGAACTAACATAATGATAAATACACATCATCAAACATCACAACCTGATAAATACATGGAAGCAGTGTTCGACTTTTACAAGAAATAGAAACAGAACAGTCTACAACAAACTACTCTAATCCTCAAACATCTACAGATAATCCTACTTGTGATATTCAGAACCATGAAATAATAAATGAACAGTTTAACCAAACCATCCCATTGCCACTCCACAAATCTATACTCAACTATTATAATGAATGTTCTCTTATACTTTCCACTACAGATAACTGTTTAAATCTGTACACATTCCCTACATCATCACTGTATGAACTATGTAAAGCACATGGCTGGTGGAAATCGATCCATAAGATCCTCTTTTATCCAAATGAAAGATATCATCCAGTTCACAAACCAATAAGTTAAAGCTGCCTTTAGAAATAGTCATAAACTCCTAAACAACAAATTTCTTATCTACATTGACCTCAACCGCCCAGTTGTTTTAATAGGGCAAATTCAAAAATGTACAATGGAATTTGAAAAGGCAGACTTTCAACGCCACTTCAAAGACTATGGCACCATTACCAAATTTTAATACCTAGTAGCAGACAACAATGATCCCACAGTATACATCAACACCACACAATTTCAGCTAGTTCTTAAAAAAGGAATTCCATCTCAATCAGTCCCGTCTCTAATTCAACATGGCGAATCTCCACTCAACATCATCTTTCATGGCCTTCCACCCCAATGCTTCCATTGCAGGCAGAGAGGCCATCTAAAAAAAATTGTCAAGAGAGAAAATGCATAATTTGTGGAGAGATTCAGTACAAATTCCACAAATGCGATAGCGATCAAGAAAATCAATATCGAACAAATACATACCCAAGTCTTAAGCAACAATATATCACTAGCAATACCACGGATCACACTACATCACCATCAAAAATTCCTGGTGATAAAACTTCCTTGGAAACAGAACAATTTCATCTCACTCCTGAACAGCTGCATACCAATGACAATTGCGTATCATCATCAGATACAGCAACAATCAGCCAAACAAACATGGACACTGATGCTGAACAAAGCGACACTATAATGGCCAACAACAGAATTCCACATAAAAGAAAACATAAAAAAAAACAATAGCTCTGAACAATTACAAGAAAGTAGCAATATCAATGAATTTGACAATCTTCGAGATGCAACAAAGACTAATATTCCCCCACTAAATAGACCTTGTGAAAAAAAATGAAGAGACCATTCTCCAAAAGTCACAAGTTCATATAACCTCACAAATGAAACAAAAACAATAGACCAAGATAACAACATACAACAACTGGTTGACCCTTTGTCTCAAAATAAAGTGGCCTCATGTCAACATGATAATGATAATGAATACTTACTCATAGACTTATCTCCATCATTGTGGCCTATTCCTGAACCTTTTCCACCAGACCTCAACTTATCTAAGAACCTAATACAATCTGAACCTTACCATTACTCCACCAATTTGATGCTAGAACAGAATATTATTGTCTTAGAAACTGGATCACATTCCAATCAGGCAAATTCTCCCACACGAGAAAGTGGTTTCACTATCAATGATGACTTTCAACACAACATCGATTAACATCAGAGGCATGAACTCCCTTGGCAGAATCCAAGCATTATCATTCTGGCTTAAGCATAATACACCTGATGGTCTTTGCCTCAATGAAACAAAACTTCACACACTATCTGACCAAAACATCATACAGAGAATTCAAAAATTCGGATACTTCCCATTATTCCTTCTCCTCCTTTGCATCTGGTAGAGTAGCAATTCTTTTTAATAAAAAATCTAAAATAACCTTTTTCAAAATAATTCATATAGACTCTAACTGCCTCATAGCCATTATACAGGTAAATGGATGGACACTTAACATAATAAATGTTTACATGACCAAAGCATCAGATATAATCTATAGAATCATCCACACTATCAACATGGTCTTAAGAACTAACCCTTTTCCTGCATTGATGTTGGGTGACTTTAATCAAACATACAATTCTTTTGAAAGGAGTCACTTAAAATCACTGAGCAATACCTTTACAAGTGAAAGAAAGCTTTTTGATGTGTCTGCCTTCTCATTCTATTCATCATGGTTTAAGACCCTCATTGATCTTTTATACTTCTCTCCTTCACTTGCTCCCTTCATTGAAGCTAACCTGTGGCCTGTTGTCTTTACGGACCATATGGCACTAGAGGTCCTTATCAGAATTGTGGATAACACACATTCATATGGCAACATTCCACGAACAATGAGGATCCTCACAAAGGTATCTGCCACTATACAACTCATCTCTGAGATTTACATATCATTCAACTCCGCTAATATAAACACACTTTCACCATGTGATAAATGGAATAACTTCATAAATATTCTACAATCACATATTCATAAATGCACTCAACATAATAAAGGTCCCCTTAATTACTAAGTCAATTGGACAAGATAGCTGACACACTTAAACATTTGCCCATACAAAGGCAAAATATCCAAGAAATTACTCGCCTTTAACTACAATACAAAGCTACCCAACAATCCCTGGCCGAATACCTATCAATTAAATGAGCATGCAGTTACTTAGTATATCAACACTGCTGGATTTCAGGTTATATCAGATGGGCCCTAGGATCTAACCAACAAAACAAGGCACCCTCATCAATCAAGATACACAGTAAACAATATATCAGCCTCTCCATGATTTCCAAAATAAGAGACTTTTACAAAAGAAAATTGCAACCTATTGGTGTCACTAACATCATAGAGTTTTTGTTACTAACAACCCTATGGAACATAACATCACAGATGGTGATATTCTTGCCAAACTGCAATCACTCCCAGAAAGTGTCCATCCTGGCATGCATGGAATTCCCAGATTTCTACTTTTACACCTAAGAGCTTTTACTATACCAGTAATCCACAGAATGATAGACCTCATCACCACTGGAAGTCATCACCTAATAAACCTATGTCCCATCTCCATGGTACCCTTTTTAAAGAAGTGTGATGCACAACCAGATCTTAATAACCTGTGTCCTATCTCTATGATTCCTCTATTGACAAAGAGCATCAAGAGCATCATTAAGGACAAGATTCAATATAACATAATCAAACTATTTTCACACTATCAATTTGCAAAAAAGGCACTTCAACATCTGACGCTATCAGCCACTTCAGACTTCTGGTCGATCATGTGCGGAGACAAAGGAAGTCCCGGCCCATTGCAGTCCAACTTGATATAGCAGGGGCATTCAACTCTGTGAGAATTGATGTTCTTCTCAGTGTTCTGGGACAGCTAAATGTACCACCTGTATACATTCAAATGATTGAGAACCTTCTTTACAATCAGGAAGTGTTCTTATCCCTAGATGGTCACATTGCCCCGGGTTTTATGCCCTACATCTCCATCTCCCAAGGTTCTCCCCTGAGTGCACTTCTCTTTGCTGCCTATATCAATCCAATGCTGTTGAACATCGAGGCCATGTTTTCTGGTATCGCTGTTCCGCTACTTAATGAGAACATCACTCACATCTCCTATATGGATGATGTAGTTGTGGTTCTTTCATCGCATGATGAACTGGGTAAGCTAAAACAAATTCTTGATCACCATGCCAAATTATCTGGTCTTCTTGTCAACCCAAAAAAATCAGCTACTTGGTCAATTCTTACTGGCCAGAAGATCTCTGGTGGATTTGAAGCAGTGCCACAGAAATTTCTAGGATTTCACCTATCAAAAACACCCACGGTGATGTGTAAAGAAATACAGGACTCATTATTAAAGAAAATTGAAACCACAATTGCATCTTTGTCAAAAATATACCTTTCCCTATTTGGGAAAGTAGTCCTTTTAAATGCTCTCATTCTTCCAAAAACAATATACAATTTGGCAGGGTTCATCCCCACCAAGGTATTCATCAACAAAGTAGAAACTGCCTGTAGAAAACTGTGTTGGGCAGGCTGATCACCTGTAATTAGCTTGAGAATCCTCCAAAAACCCAAACCTTTAAATGGTCTCTCACTACACTCACTAACTATATTCAACTTACAACGCACCCATAATGTATCTACAACATCTTCAAGGAAAATGAACGTGCTCACTTCAAGGAAAATGAATGTGCTCAATGCCCACTTCCGAAAAAGGACATTCAACCTACTGATCGGTCACCACCCAGAGAACATGCCTTGCTCTTTCAACAGCAGATCAACTTTATCTTTGATAACATTCAACCAACATCAACCCTATTTCAAAGAAAACTTGCATATACATCAACCCTATTTCAAAGAAAACTTGCATATTGGGAAGTGTTCGATCTTCTTGAGCATCAAAAACAGAGGATCCCCAGCTGCCTTTCAATCAACATCCCTCGAATGATAAGGATGACCAAGCTCTGAAAGTTGCCACCAAAAATTGTGGACTTCCTGTTGAAATCAAACCTGCATTCCCTCCCAACAAATGCCTTCCTCCACTATAAAGGGGGCAAGATATTGACCCTAATTGGACATTGTGTCAAAGACAGGAAGAGACTACCGATCACTTCCTCTTCGAATGCACAACTTTGAACAATTTAAGAATTCATTTTCAACAAAACATGACAAGAAATCAAATCGAAATGAACCTCAAGACAGCAATTGAAAAAGGCATATTCTCTGAGATCCGGCTTTCGGCTATAATTAACTTTTCCATCTGGGCATTGCACTGTAAGCTGGTGTTCCAAGCTGAGACCTTGAATAATATATTCACAGAATTTTTCCAAATTCTAAACAAGGAAAGGGATAGAGATAAGGAAAGAGATAGAGATATGTGCACTGCTGACCCCTTCACAGCTGCACAAACCTGGGACCCCATTGCAATTGGATAGAGCTCCCCACAACTTTGCTGTTTATTGGGTGGCTGTTGCTTTCATCATTTCATAAAACTGAAACATGGGTATTAATACTACCTACTAACATCATCGCATTTTAATCTTCCCTGCTATGAACTTTAGACAAATTGGGTTTCTATGGTCTATTTTTGGAACAACAAACAAGTCACAAATGTTTCCTGTGCAAACATTAACTCAAATATATCCTCCTTTTTTTTGCATGCTATTTCATAATCATTTACTTGTTTTGTACTTTTTGGTCTGTATTTCTTTGGTCTAAATGTACAATAAATTTGGTTTTTGAAAGATCTTAGATAAACAAATTATTTAAGAACTTTATAGTAAAGGCAGCTCCACATTAAAGGTTACCTAAGGAAAGCAGCATAGTGGCATTATTAGCAATCAGCAGTTGGAAGTGATCATCTTGTATGGCTGGATGGAACATGGCAGTTGCAGGCCAACAGTTCTCCAAGAGAAGAAAAAAGTACCTCTTTTCTACTCAGAGTTTATAGCACCGAACTTCTGTTGACTTGTTAACATTTTAAGGTTTTGAAATGCTTTGAAAGTAACTGACAGAAAGTAACTGAAAGTAACTGACTAAAATCTAACTTCTTTTGTTCTATTGGCACCTTTTATACACCCTTTAATCCTGCCCAGAATGCAATCTCAGTTGCCCACAGCTATCTCTGTAATTTCTTGATTAAATAAAAAAACATTTAATTAGTAAAATATTTTTTAAACAGATAAGGCCTGAAATACCATTTGATATATTTTTAGAAATTTGAAAACAACTCACAAAAAGACTTGCTTTTGATTTTAATTAAGATTTATAATTTTAATTAATGAAAACAATCTGAATCTAGATCAAGATAATTTCAGTATTTTGAGCCTTCCCCATTTTACCTTGTTGTTACATTCCAATAGTTTAATTAATTACAAATATATAAAAAGATATTTACAATTTATATAACAAAATGTCTAATTTTCAGCAATAAATATTAATAAAATTATTGCTTCGTTCATATATATATATATATATATATGCATCATGTATATATATATATATATATATATATGCATCATGTACACTACTGTTTTACTTTACTAAATATTTTTTTTAATTTATTAATTTTTTTGGATCATTATGCATACAGTGTGTGGGTGAATGACATGTATTTATGGTGATGTCTGAATTGCAGACCCCGCAGGAGGTTAATGTGGATAGTGAAGCATGAAGCTTGATAATGATTAGACATCGACTGCTTCAATATTGATATTGAAATATAAGTATAGTATATATACTTAAGCTAGATATAATAAAGAGCATCTAAACCCAGATTTTCAAGCTCCCTTCAGTCAATCACTTTATCCAATGAACACATGATCACATACATCTGAAAATGATAAATGATCTCCAATATACATATTTCATGCTGAACAACCCCAGTCATCAGTTGATCCTGACCATTTTCCACACATATATGTAGTCAGTGCTTGGTTTATATTAAGATAGCAATCCACTGAATATAAACCAAACACTGATTTTATATATATATATATATATGGGTGTGTGTGTGTCATGATCCAGACCAAATGATGAGTGCTGGTTCAGCATGAAATATGTATATTGGAGATCATTTATCTTTTTCACATGTATGTGGTCAAGTGTATGAGTTATATTAGATAGAGTGGATGACTGAAGAAAACTTGAAAGTCTGGGTTCACATCCCCTTTAAGTATATATTTTACTACATTAAATTTTTTTATGAATAATCAGTAAGCATATATTGCTACCCCAGGAAATTCATAGTATTATCTAACATATGGTTAGAAACTTTAGCAATTTTTGTTGCATGTAAAAAGAATCTATAAGATTTACCCTAATTTCTATAAAGGCTTTAAGTGATTAAATTCTCTGAATTTTATTTTATCATTATATTATTATAGCTGTTTTTTTTTTTAAAAAAAACCTTTTCAAATTTTTTTGCCTGAAGCTTTGGTTAAAACATACAGATGTGATGATTTAATATTTTTGTTGTTGATGTTATATTTCTGCCATATCCATTACATAAGGTTTAGTTATTTTGCAGAATTAAATCTTGATGTTAATAATTGGTTACTGATTGAATAGCTTGTTGTTTGGGAGATCTTGGAGTTTTGAACTTTGAAAGTGACAATGTCATTAATAATGTTTTGAGTTAATCATTTCATTACTGCACTGATTATTTGCATGATTAATTGCTTAAAAGATCTTGTGACATCTAGGTAATGTAGAAATGGGTTGATCATAACAGTTCCACTCATTTGATTGAATTGATATTTTTTATTTAGATAACTTAGCTAAAAAAAAAAATATCAATTGTTTTTAGATAGTTATAAGAAAATGTGTTATAATTATAATATGTAACATATGCATTATAAACAGTTTAAATAGAATCAAATATGAAGTTATGGATTGGTTCTAAAGTTATTATAATTTTTACATCAATTTTAATGAGTTAATATTTATAGTAATGAAATTTCTGTTAACTTTGATTGAAAAACTCTGACTAATAAATAGCAATATAAATATTAAAAATTGCTGATGTATACTTTTCTTTAATAAAAGTAGTAATAATAAATATTAATATTATTGTTAAAAGAACTGAAAAGATTCTTCATACAGTGAATTTCATGTATGATAAAATTATAATGGAATATATTTTGTTGAAGATAAATAAATATGATATATAATTTTGATGTCAAAAACTCCACTTTCAAAACTATTTGGAGTCAGATTTTAAATTACATTTAATTATTACTTAGTTATACGCGAAAATCACATTAGTCTAAACAATGTATACAATTTGTTGGTTTTATTATAAACGTTTCTCTTTAAATTTATAGATATATAAGTAGGCTTGCAAGAAGATGGTAGTAAAATGGGTAGGAAAACAAATGATAGAAGGATTCTAGATAAATAAATAAATAGATAAACAGATACAGACATACGGATGGATGTATATAGATACATAAATGATTGGGAAATAAATTAGATAGATTGGTGGATAAATATGTAGATTGATAACTAAATAAATAGATAGATTGACTTATAAACTATTAAATAAATTCATCATATATAATAATAGCTAAATAAAACATATAAATAGATAGATACATAGATATAAATTGTAGGTAATTCATAGATAGACAAAATAAAAGCTAGAACAACAAATAGATATATTTAATAATAGTTTCATTGCTACCTTTTTACAAAACAAATAATTGTTTTTTTTTTATTTTATTCATTGTTTAAGCATAGATACTATTACTACTACCATCATTCCTATTTCTCCTATTATTACTACTACTACTACTATTTCTACTATTATAATTATTATTACCACTACTATTATTATGTTTTTGTCATTAATTATTATATATTCATTTATACATTTTAGCTATTAGATCTGCACTTCTGATTCAACAGTGGTATCGACGATATCGAGCAAGGCTGGAAATGAGAAGAAAAGCTACTTGGAATATTTTTCAGAATATTGAATATTCTGGAGAACAAGATCAGCTTAAGGTAAACAAAAACAGAAGAATTTAATGTGATTTATAGATTGCATTGTACAGAAAACACGTAATTTTATTGAATAGTAAGTGAAATTGAAATTATTATAAATGCAAAAATCTGGAATCAAATTGGAAAAAAGAAAAATTAATAAATTACAAAGATATTATCAGTTACCAATTTCACAAACTATATAAGTGAAAACACATAGTTTGATTTGATATTGCATATAATTTGATGAGTTGTTCTGTATTACATAATATATGTGTAAGATATAGATTCCCATTTTATATTATAATTACTTTTCTATAATAACTAAGTAATCAATGAGCTTTAGAAAGATATTACTATGACAAGTTTTTAGCTATTTATTCCTTGGTAAAAAACATGTCTTTTCTGGTATACTTTTTTACTCATTAGCTTAACTAGCATAAAATAGTAAAAGAAGTTAGTATAATGTCATATTTTTTTAGACAAATAGACAGAAATTACTCATATGAATATATTTTTACTACTATCTGGTGTCTATTAATTGCTTAATCCTTACTTAAAAACAGATGTTAATAGGAAAAATAAAATTCTCAAATAAAAAATTAAATTTGAGTTAGAAAACCATGTCATATTCTAATTGCATATATTTGCATATGTTCATGTTTGTGCATAATAATAAAAATTTCAGATTCATATTAAAAATGCATAATACATAAGAAAGTACTAAAAAATACAAAAAATTTATTTAACATGCATTATTCAAGAATCTAATAATCTTACGCCAATATTTTTGGTATTTTGTATTTGTTAATATGTATATATAATCATTATATATTTATATATACTGCAACAGTTAGTATTCTTTTACATACTTGTTTTTAGGTAATATTTTATAAATAAAAACTATAATCAGATTAAATTGTATTATATATGTAGGTGTATGTGTGTGTAAATATAAACTTACACCTATGGTTAATATTATATAATAACTAGACTAACACTCCAGCACTGGTTTATTGGTTGTCATTGAATAGCCACTATATCCCACTTGATGGCGCAGTTTCATGCTTAAACTATAAAATATGATCATTCCCTGGCCATTAATTAAAATCATTTCGATGTGTTTTTTTTTGTAATGCGAAAATAAAAACAAAAGAAAATCATCTTTTTTAAATATTATTTAATTTTAAATATTATTTTTTATTAACGTATACAAATTATATGATAATAATAAATGTAAAATAAAATAAACAAATTACAATTTGATTCGTCTTTTTTAGTTTGCTTTTTATTAGAAAAATCAATTTTCTATCAGAGATTTTTTTACTGGGGTTACGGCTTTTTTTGTTGTTGTTGTTTAAAAACTCATAATCAGAATAAAAAGTAAAAATTCTTAGTCTTCCTTTTACATTTTATTTCTACAGAGAAACAGATATTATTGTGTTATCACTATTTTTTACTTTTTTAGTCTTTGTTTTACCTTTTTTTTTTTTTTACAGACAAACAGATATTACCGCTATTTTTTATTTCTAATAGAATGACAACTAAAAGTAAAAGTTGTTACAGTTAGTTTTAGGGTTAGGTTTAGGGTTAAGTTTAGGGTTAGTGTTCTGTTGTTTGTAATGCTAAAATAAAAAATATCAAAATCGTATTTTTGTAAATATTTTTTTTACTAACATCTATAAAATAAATGATAACAATAAACGTAAACTATATATATATAAAATGTCTTCTTTACTTATTAAATGTGTTTATAATATGTGCTTTTTATGACATTTAAAAAAACCATGTACAATTGTACTTTTCTTACTGGTTATTTTTGTGTTAACGCTCTTTTTTATTTCAAAAATATACACATGGTACAATCTTTTTTGTCTCATGGAATATTACAAACAGTACGTTACTTGACGCGTTCCCTAATTTCAACTCACTTTATACATATATCTCGTCAACATTTACCACTTAAAACTTCAATACACTACGGTGTAAAAAGTCTGTTAATTATTACTTTACAAAATCTGAACATTTCAATACTTTAAAATAAAAACAAATCTAATGAAAATAACATTTCCATCCAATTAAAAAAAACACACCCTCTCACCAAGCCATAACCATTTTATAAACTGTACAAATTTGGAAAATGTATTTGCTACAATGCAATGTGACATAGCAGCCTGCAATCTGTAGCACAACAAAAAAGTTGTTTTATAGAAAATGTGGGTTTGAACATGTCAGCCACGGAAATGGCATTTTTATGTGTTTTAGCGCGAAAATGGCACCATCCAGTGGGATGTGGTGGCTCTTCGACAACTACTGAAAATACTTTCAGTCCAAAGTACAAGATAAAATTTTTGAAAAAATAAAAATGGACTATCTTATTGTTTTTATCTAAATTCGATTATATGAGCAAATTTAAAGCTCTTTGGAAAAAAAACATGGAGATCTTAAATTGATCAAATTATTTTTAAAGCTATATTTCAAATTGCTTTGTAGTATTTTAATTGACTTTAGCGAAATTATTCAATTTACAGCTTGTCAACATTAAATGAAATAATGAAATATGTAAATATAAACTTTTCCCAGTAATTAATATTATATAAATGAAATACTCTTAATCCAGAGTTTTATATTTATATATTTTATTATTTCATTTAATATTAACAAGCTATAAATTTAAAAAAATTCACCAATGTCAGTAAAAATAATATAAAGCAATTTGAAGTATAACTTTAAAAAAGTAATTTGATCAACTTACAATCTTCATGCTTTTTCCAAAATGCTTTAGATTTGCCTATATAAATGATCTTTTCAAAAGTTTTATCTTGTGCTTTTGATTAAGAGTATTTCATTTACTCAATAAATTAGTAATGTACGGAAGTACATTGTTATTGAATGGTAGTGTTATTTAAAAATAGTAATATCTCATAAATTTCGTCTTTTAAAAAAATAAAGTGGGAATAAAAGTTGAAAGAAAAATTAAAAAACTAAAGAGTAGGGTAGGGAAAGGTTATTGAAGAAAATAAATAAATGCTTTAAAAGAGGGTGGGATTTTTTTTATTTTAAAGAAGAAAAAAAATCGATTTTATAAATAAAATGATTTAATATTATTTTGATTAGTTTGTAATAAAAGAAAAAAATAATAAAGAGAATTTCATTTTGTTTTATAATAAAACAATTAAATGTGTGTGTGTGTATGTGTAAAAGTTTTGATGAAAAAATAGAAACCCAATCAGAGCGAAGAAAGGACAGTAATTTCACTAGACAATAGACGCTGGAAATAAAAATTTTCCATTGCTAAGACGTTTTAAAAACTTTCAATAATTCCAGTTATTTCAAATATTTTACAAACATTTAAAAATATTTCTTGAAGTTACAGATATAACAATTATATAAATTGTTATGTCTATCGAAATGATGCAGTGTTAAATTACCGTATTGTACAATCAGCTGAAAACCTCACTGCGGATAACATCAGCAGAAAGTTCAGTGGGTAAATCATGGTCAAGTAAAGCAAGAAAATACCATACTGTCATATCTAAAAAATTCACGAAAGTTGTACAATATCATGGAGTCAAGGAAAGTTTGCTTGAAGTTAGCACTAACCGGTAATAAAAATTTTTTAGAGAAATTACATTGTGCTGCATACATCATTTCTAATTTTCCAAATCCTAGGTAACTTTTGATTTTAGTATTCTCTCATTCATGATTTTCTTTCAAAGTAAAAAGATAAACTGTGATAAACGACATCGGCTTCTATATCTAATTATATTTACAGACATTGTGTGTACGTATGGGTGTATTTTAATCTAATATGTCAAGTATATTTTATTTAATATAATTTATTAAAATATTTGTTTAAAATGAAAAGAGTAATATAATGCATTTAATTATTTATTTAAAATGAAAAGAATAATATAATATATTTAAAATATTTATTTAAAATGAAAAGAGTATGTGTGTTTAACTTATAAAGCAAAATGATTGGTTTTTTTTTAAAAAAAAAAAATTCTTAAATTTTTTTTATATTTTTTTTTTATTTTTAAAATAATTTTTATTTTTAATATTTTTTTATTTGGATGGGAGGGGAGGATTTTTTTAAAAAAAAAAATTAATTTAAAATAAAAAAAAAAAAATATTTTTTTTTTAAAAATGGGGTTAATATTGGGGGGGTTGGGGGGGGGGGGGGGAGAGGAGGGGGGGGGGGGAAAAAAACTAGCCAACAAATTATTGGTTGATAATTTAATAGAAAAATTCTAAATTCCCATCTTGCAGTGGAATATTTGAAGATGTTTTACTTTTTACCTATATTTCTCTAATTAATACACTATTACTATTAAGATGTTTAAATACAATGTATGAATAATATTTTATTTTATTATTCTAAAAATTTTATTCACCTATTATCATCATTGATTTTTTTTTAGACTGTAAACAGGTTAAGGATATCTTTATATATCTGATCTATAGTGAATTAGCTAATTATTTAATATTTGTTGATAATTATTTAAGTATTTTTTACTTAAGGAAAAAGTAGGGATAAAATAAATGCTAATGTCCTGACTATCTGGAAGTTGAAAAACCCAATGAGTAATGTCTTCTTTTCTAAAAAGAGGGGTTAATAAAAAGGTTTTTTGTCCTGCTGTGCGTTACTTTAAAGTTGTTTTAACTGATCTTCTACATATATATATAAGCACATACAGCATTGTGTAAAAATAACATATTTTTTTAAATATTGTAACATCAACTCAAGCATTCATAATTAGAAAAAAATTCAATCCAGAATGAAATTTAACATTAATTAACGAAATGCTTTCATCTTTATTCTTTGCTTTGAAGTGCAAATGAGCAGTTATACCATTGACTTTCTTTGTAAATTATTAACTCAGGTAGTGCTATTGTCTTCCTTGGTTTATGAAATGAAGGATAAAGAATAAATATTTATTTTCCTGTCTATTGCTAGGCAACCAATGAACTGTTGAAAAAGAACAAGTTCACCATAGTGACAGGATGCTACCTAGTCTTTTACTTTAAATATGTTTCTCTCTCTTTTAAATTTTACTACACGTATTTAAAATATTGCTATGGTGATAATAGTAATGAAATTCTGTTAGTGCAGAGAACTCATAAATGCACCGAGAACAATTGAATAATCACTCATTTTCAAGTGCTTTAGTTATAATATATTTAAATACATGCTTAACAAGTTAATAAATGAATTTAAAATAGTTTGTCAGAATATTTGTTTGAAATTTATAAAAAAAGTACCAGCACTGAATATACTTTTTTTAATTATATTTATGTTATAGATATTATATATGTTATTTATAATACCAAGGTAAATTATTATTAATACTATACGCAGTATTATGGTGGACTTTTTGAAACGAATGCTATTAAAAATTACGCGGTATTATAAATTACATTTTAGTAAAAAATGAAACAATAAACTGGCGTTAAATAACGAGGAGTTACATCTTTGACAGTATACGTCTATAGACAAAAAATAAAAGAAGAAAGAGAATACAGTATTCTCCAAGATAGCATAAGTATTCTTCTTTTGGTTTACTCTCTGTTTAAGGATATAAATGATTGTCCATTTACTGATTAACACTTAATTTATTAACTGGTTATGTTTAGGCTATAGATCAACTATTTTTAAGTCCAACAAATAAAAAATAACTTTTCTGGTAAATAAAAACTTTCCAAATTTCATTTGGATTCAAACCCAAATCAAGAATATTGCAGATCTATGTATATTTATAATAAGATTTTTAAAATAAAAATAATTATTCTTATTCTGCTTTGTAATGAAATTTTTTAATGCATATGCCATTTACATGTGATATAAAATAATAATTTCTATACCTTTCTATTAATAATATTCTTATATCTATATAAAATTATCAGATACTATTAAGTTGTTTAAATTTAACATAATAGACACAGAAATTATATCAGATAAGAATACATCATTTTTGCTATTAGACAGGAATCTAATTTATCAGGTACTTACTCATGTAAATTAACCAAACATAAAATCAATTTTGATAAAATGTGAATTTTAACAAAAATTCATCAATATGATCAAAATTATTTACAATGGCAGGGAATTTATAAGAGGTCATGACAAATCTGTCATTAGAAAGGAGACAATTTTACTGTTAGGAAAAAAATCTAATCCATATAAAATTAACAGAATCTGACATCATTTTTAATGAAATGCAAACTGTTATAAAATAATCAATACTAATAGAGATTACTAATAGAAGTTCACAAATTCTTAAAAGACCCCATTGCATGAATGAAAAGTCTGAATTAAATAAAATTGGTGTTATTTGAGATAATTATTGTGAGAAAAAATCATTTAATATTTTCCAAATGCACCACACTTATGAACTGTGGGGGTGCTACCTGTATTTGTTTTGTTTGTATTAGTTCTGAACTGGGCGAAATTTATAAGGTATTGGTTAATTGTTTAATCCAATTTCGTCCCATTTACTAATTTATTTTCCAACAGTAAAAAATATATATTTAGCTTACAATTTTTATCCTAAATGGCGATACAACCAGAGAACAATAAGTTTTTTTTATTTTTTTTCCTTCGCTCATTGTACAGTGCAATAGGAATTTTTATATTTTATTTATCAAGAGGACAAGTACATTTTAATTAACTTTAAACATGTATAAAAGTATATTTTAATTAACTTTGAAAATTTACTTTTTTAATTCAACTATAATTTTGTTTATTTCAATGATATTTTAATTAATAAATATGAAATATATTTAAATGTTATAAGTACAATTTTTATCAAGAATTAAAAAATCCATATGGTAAAAGAGAAGGTTTTTAGACTCAAATAGTTTTTTTCTTTAATATTTAAATTAATTTTTTTATATTATGTTTGATAGTTTTAAACATATTTTAATAAGTAATTATGATAGAAAATAATTTAATTTTGTTACAAAGTTTGTCATATTAATTAAGCCTGAGGAAGGTCAAAACTTCCCAACCTAGTGATTTTGAGAATGAAGAGAAAGATGAGTAAAGCCCATTGTTATAATTTGGAAAAAGAAAGCTCTTTTAAAAAGTATGTTTGTGATTGAAAGAAGATATTAGGTATATTTTGATTTTTTTTTTGTTGTTTTATAAAATTGTTTTGATTGTTAGCATTGCTTTGATGGCAAAATTTTTGAAAAAGTTCAGCAGAAAAACAGATTAGACCAATATTTTTTTAGGCATTTAGTAAATGTAATCAAGATATTTTTATATCATAGTTTTTATCAAATAATTATAAATAATATTTTATCTGTAACAATATTCGAATTATTACTTGCACCCCATATTATTTTCAACCATATTGATCCACTACAAGAATAAGTTCTATCCAAAATTAATTCATTTTTCAGATCTTTAGCCTCTTGTCTTCATATTCCACCAACAAAATTTTTTAATTTAGCCACAAATCCATTCCACACATGGTATATTTATAAATCTTTTATAATTTCTTTGAATCCAGTTTAAAATTTCAACCATCTTTTCTAGCAATATATTCATCCCAATTTCAACTTTTTAAAAAATTTTAGTATCTGTTTAGTTTCTCACACATATGTTTTTTTTACTCCTTCTTGTTACACTATAATAAATATCACTCTATATTTTCTTGAGTAGCCTGAAATTTCTGTGGTATTTTCCTGTTCAATGTCTAATTCACAGATTCATAAGTAAGAACTATTATAATACATTTATTGAAAACTTTTCTTGCTTCCATCTAGATCAATAATTTAATCAACATATTTGTAATATTCAAATTTATCACTGTAAATTTTTAGTTTCTTCTTTGGGATATAGGCATTTATGTAGGTTAAATTCTATAGTTAATTTCATCCATTATGTTTTCATCTGTATCTATAAACTATCCAAGATATTTGTAATTGTAAACTTCTTCACATTCATCATTATAAATCTCTATTTTTAGTCTTTTTAGCATTTATTTTTATTCTTTTGTAGCATTATTTTCAAAAGCAACCATATTAACTTCAATATTTAGATTATTTAAATAATCTCCTTTTACTGTTATTCTCTTAGCTTTCCATTTTGATTTACACAATTTTTGTAAAGTTGACACCTATTATATATCCTTAACTTTTGTTAATCTTCTTAGTGCCCATGTCTACTCTAATCATTGCTGTTGCATTTTGATATTCTTCAGAATATGACAATATACCAGGTCTATTTATATCTTGATGATATAATGCATAACCACTGTAATCTTATAAAATAAAATGTTTTTTTCTGAATCTAACAATCTAAACATAATGGCAATTCATATTTACTGTTTTTTCTATAATTTTTCTCATTATTTGAATGTGATCAGTTATGATAAAAATACTTTTAAATCCAGCTTTTTACGAAGTTATCTGTCTTCTTGTCATAATAATTTTGTTAAAAGTTTTGTATACAAATGATTAAAGATTTGTATACAGATGATTAAAGATTTGGCAAATTTGCAATTTTTAATATCTTCTTTATAATTTTTTTGTATGTCATCTTATTATTGCATTTGTGTAATCAATTTTTGCATCTTTATCATTTAGACATTTATTATATAACTTTTCCAACAGTTATTTTTTATTTTTTTATCTGCTACTTTTAAGATATTGATTATAATTATTTTTATTACCTGGAGATTTTTTCTTCTTTGTAGAATTAATTTCATATCTCGCTACTTTATTTAAAATTATGGATAATTGAGAAAATGTAGTGTCATAGAGAATACTTGTTTTTTTGTTTTGTTTTTTATGGTTATATTATTCATTATAAAACTCTTCCACACATATCAGGAAATCACCTCTTCCTATAGTAATAATTTCATCTTTTTTTAAAAAAAAATCATTTCCCACCAAAATCAAGATATTGATTTACCCTTTTTATTTACTTCTATAGCTTTTCTTGCTAATTCACAATTATAGTTTTTTTATGTCATTATTAATACTTTTCATATCAATTTACAAAACTCTAGATATTCAATTATTCTTAATGAATCATTTTTATATACTTTAATATTCCTTTCTTCTTTAATACCTTGCCTTGTCTTATTAACAAATTTGCTGATAAATTGCTGTTTTTTTTGTACAAACTGTTTTTGTTGCAATTCTTAATATTGTATCATTTATCTTTTTATTAATTTTATTAAAATCTGAACCATTTTCAAAATTAGTTAATATTTTAGAACAATTTTCCAGTTATAATTTTAATTCTGTAATGTCTTTGTCCCTAACAGCAGCAGAGGGGAGAAAAGAAAAACATGCAATCCAGTATATAACCTCCAAACATGAAGAACCTTTATATATACATATATATGAGATTTGGATAAATGGCCAACAATGAATTTTTCAAAGGTCATCATGAAACAGTTCTAATTGCTTTATTCACTTGTTTCACTTGTTTAATGATCAGCAACAAATCATTAAAATGGTTATGATGAAAACAGTTTTAAAAACTTCATTCACATATCCAACACTACTGGTGCATGAAACACAAAAAAACAAGTCCACAGTATTTTCCACTCACAGTTTATATAGACCCTCTGTGTTTGTTTCCTTATCAGCTACATATCTCCAATTTATTTTAATTGATTTAACCTTTCTTGTTATCTTAATCCTTGTTCAGATTCATCTAAACAATCTCCATAAGATAGTTTAGTTTCTTTAATTAATACAATTTAATCTCTACAGTTTTTGTTTTTAATTATAATTATTTCTATTATAATTATTTAACTTAAAATATTTCCAGGGGACTTCAATATTTATTTTTAAACAAATACATTTTCTCCCCTCACTCCAGAAGTTAGTGATTATTTATTTTACACATAATCATTCAATCTATGTGATTTTCTTTTATCCCTTATGGGTTCTGGCAATTTCTCTTTTTTAGCTTTATGATGAACTTGTGTCACTTCTTTTTTCTCTCCTATTCTCTCATTTTCAGTTATTTCCTGTTCTGGGTTACTCTTCATTTCCTGGGTTCCTATTTCTTAAAACATATCCAGTTGTATTTCTTCTGGCTCTCTTTTCCTTATAAGGTTTATATGGCATTTGTATTGTAATCCATTCAGACCATTAATTGAATATATTTGTTTTGATATTGATTTTTCAATTATGCTTTTGACCCATTTTTGCAAATTATGTTTCTCATCCATACAGGTTCTCTTATTGAAAATATTTTCCCTGATGTCTTATTAAACACAAAACTTTGGGCACTGGGATATAATATAGCTAATTTAGTTCTCAATTTCCACCCACACATCAGTTCTGCTGGTGATTTCCTGGTCACTGTCAATGGTATAGTATGCTGATATAGCATAATTTCTGGTAGCACTTCTTGCATGTCTACATTTTCCCATTTTTTAAACATCTTTTTACTTGATGCACAGCATTTTCCACTAATTGTTTGATCCAAATGATATGGTGGTGTGCACACATATTTAATTCTATAATTGCTAAAAATTTATTTAGTTCATCTCTCACAAATTCAGCACCATTATCTGATACAACTCTTCAGAAAACCCATGTATGTAGCAAATTGTTTTTAAACATTTAATTGTTTCCTGACCACTTGTATTTTTACCAGGTGGCTCTCTATCTATTTTGAATGTGTCCATTGCAACAAAAATTATTTTCCCATCTATTGATCTGGTGTGGTCAATATGAACTCTTTCCCATGCTTTTATTGCTTTAGACCATGCTGCATAATGCTTAATTAGTAATGTGTTTTCCACTTGAAATGGTGAACATTGTTTTATAAATTTGTCTATATTTATATTTATTCGAAGCTGGCAGACATAACAACATGCCAGAGCTTTTTCCCACACTCTTCCCAGGTGTCCTTGATGTAACAATTTTAGCACTCTATCTCTCCCTGAAAAAGATATTACAACTCTGTCCTCCATGACAATATATCCCTGACATATAGATAGTTGATCACAGTTAACCCAAAAACCCATTGCTAAAAAACTAGATTTAATTTGAGGCCAACTTTTTTGATCCAGTTTGTCAACAAATGATATTCCTTATTTTCCATAATCCACTTTTGCACTGTATCACTGTTTAATTTTCTGAGTTCATGTTATCATATAATTTACTTTTACTTCACTATTTACCAGCTTTTGGTTATCTAGCAACCTTGATAATGCCATCTGCATGTGCAATCTCTTTATCCCACTTATATTGTAAACAGTAATCATATGAAACTAAAATATTACACCATCTTATTATATGAATTTAAATGTTCAGGAACTAGCCAGTCATTTCCAAAAATCTCTAATAATGGCTTGTGATCTGTTACTATTTTGAAACTATTCCCAAATACAAACTAATGGTATTTCTTTACTGTAAACATAATTTCCAATGCTTCCTTATCTATATGGCCCTAGTTTCTTTCTAATTTTGACAAAGTTCTGGATGCATCTGTTACTGGATACTCATTACCTTCTATATGGTGTGCTAGAACTACTTCTATCCCCCCTCTGGTGCATTCATGGTGATTCTGACATCATGATCACTGTCAAAATGTACTAATAGCCTGTCGGATGATAACAGTTCTTTAGTTTTTTTCAAAAGCTTTTTCTTGCATCTCTGTCCAAATCCATTTTTGATCTTTACATAATAATTCATACACAGATTTATGACCATCACTTTATTCTTTAGAAATTGCTCAAAAAAATTTACTAGACCTAAAAACACCTGTAGCTGTTTAATATTTTTATGCCTTTCCATATTTTTTAACTGCTCTCGCTTTATCACTTAAGTGATGCTTCCCTTTATCAGAAATACAATGACCTAGGAAATTTAATTTTTGCACTTTCCATATGCATTTCTCTTATTTTAAGTTCACCCCTGTTTTAGTTAACCTATCACAGAATTTAAATGTTCTCTATCTTAACATCTAGATGTCACCGTAATTAAAATATCATCATAATATGGCATTACACCTTTAAGACCTTGCAAAATTCCATTTAATTTCATCTGAAAAATATTTGGCATCATTGTAATTCCAAAATGTAATTGATTACACTTATATAAACCAAACAGTGTAGTTAGAGTTTCTGCTGCATTTTCAGTTACCTTAATTTGATGGTAAGCTGAGTTAAAGTCAAGTGATGCAAAATATTTTGTATTTGACAAATTTGCCAGTATTTCTCATATATTAGGAATTAGGTATGCTCCTTTGTTGAGATATTTATTTACTGACATATGGTAATCACCACACAGTCTATTTTACCTATCCAGTTTACTTATTATCATGATTGGGGTGGCCCATTCTGCATCTTCTACAGGAATTAACACACCCCTTGTTACTAAAATGTTTAGCTTTTCTTTGACTTTTTGTCTTTGTGTGAAAGGAATTTTGTGTGACTTACAAGTCACTGATTTTGCCTTTTCAATTAATTCAATTTCCACAGGGTTTGTTTTAATTAATCCTAGATCATCCATAAATAATTCCAGATATAATTTTAAGATTTCTTGTTCTTTCAAGATAGTTTTAACTATAAAAACCTCTATTCCTAAATGAGTGCACTAATCTCTCCCAATTAAGGAACTTACTTTTCATTCTACTATATACATTGGCAAAATATATGACTTGTTTTTGAAACAAACTGGAGCATCTACTTTTCCAATTACATTTATCGAATTTACATTTACATTTTTTACTTTGATATCTGTCTTTTGAGGTCTTACTCTTTTATGGCCTTTAGATATTTCCTTCCATTTACTTTCTGATAGAAGTGAAATACCTGATCCACTATTGAAGCAGCCAATCTTAGGTCAAGATTGAGTTTCACGGTTTTATCTACTAACCTATATTTAAACCCTATGTTCCATCCCACTCCTTTAGTCTTGTGTATATATTTTATGTATATATTAGAGATGCACACCTAAAAATTATAAATTTTTACTTTTCAATAACATTTTTTATTATTAATTTTTTCATATTAAAATACATAGGTGTGGTTCAGATATATATTACAGGAGCAAACATACTAACAAAATATTGATTTTTTTAAAAATATTTTATTATACATTATTTTGAAACTTTTTCTTTTTAAATTGTTTTTTCTATTAAATTGGATATTTTGTAAAATCCAAGATGGAAGATGCAACTGTTAATTGTCCAAAAATAATTAAAGGATTGGAAACACAATATTGTTTTAATCTTGGGAAGGAATTTTAATTAAAATTGATTGTTTTACAATAGCATGTTGAAACCACCGGAGGGCGTTATTTCTGTGATAATGCACAGAAATATGCCATTTAGGTGGCATACCACTGCTAGCTAGCATTCTATTTCTAATGTGTAAGCCTAGAAATAGTCCATTCGATATGGGGTGGCTGCTTAGTGTCTATTTCTACACTAATGCACAGCAATATGACATTGAATCTGCCACAGAAGCTATCGTGTCAGCTTACAGCTCAGATTTGTGCTAAGCATTTTCGATGTGCGATCACATTTCGCTTTTGGCTACAGTATCAGGTGAGGGTGTCTGGAATTTTGATTGTCAAAACTATTTTAATATTCATTAAGACCACCTTCCCCTCTAACTGCCATCTTTTAGGAATGTCTACTAACAATTATCAGCAGAGGCTCATGTTTCCCTAGCCCCCATTTCCTGCTCAAAAAATTCAGCAAGTGTAGAATTCTAGTGCGATTCGGATCAAATCACACTCTAAGTCCTGCTTCTGCGAGAACAACGGCGAGCTTCATCGAATGGCTGAAATCGGAAAACTTGCTGTGAATGTCAAAGATTCTCTGACTGCTGCTGCTGCTGAAAACAGGTTATTAAACAAAAGAGCTTTGAAGCTGCATGGGTGCTGTTCATGAACAGCCCTAAAAGTTGCTGTTAATTGCCATAAATATATTTATGTGGGGTTTTTGGTAATTATGGTAAAAAGTTGGTCAACCTTCGAGTCGGAGCGTTACGTTCACTTAGGAATTGTAACCACTCACCCCCACCACCTTTCCCAAAGTTAGACCTTTCAGTTGTAAATGTTTGGTACCATTAAATGGAAATCGATTTGGTATTTGTAATTTATTATAAAACAGCAAAAATATAAAAAAGAAAAAAAGCTGATTTTGTCATAGAATACCCAACCACCGCCGTTAAAAAAATGTAAGTAATGAGAAAGAATAAAAAGTAACTACTTTTTAAAATTCATTTTGATTGATGTACCCTTTTTTTTTGTTTGTTTGTTTGTTTTTGTTCCAAAAATTGTTATTCATAGATAGTAGTTTTGGTTAAATGTGATCAACAAAATCAAAAACATACATATATAAAAAAAGAAAGAATTCCTGCCCCCTCCCCAAATATAAGTAATGAAAAGAATAACAAAAAAAAAAAATTAAGTACTTTTTTAAATTCAATTTTTTGATTTCTGCATATTTTTTTTTATTTGTTGTTGTTGTTGCATATTCCAAAATTTATTTGATATTACTTTACTTTGAAATGTGATAATGTGGCCCCGTAAACATTATATTTATCTTTGTTTACAAACAAAGCCCGCCCTCCGACGGTTTCAACATGCTATTGTAAAACAACCAAGTTTTTATTGAAAATAAAATGGGGAATGGGGTTAATAGATTTTACTTTTGTTATAAACATTTTTGTCAAATCTATTTTCAATCTGAAAATATATTTGAATATATTTTGAAATGTTATCTAACATTTGCATCTTTAAAAACAATGGACAAAAAGTATAAGATTTTAGACCAGAGATTAGTGTATCAGCTAGAAATAAGTAATTAAAAGCATTCCACAAATACTTGAGAGCATAAAATGGGCTAATTTTGACCACCAAAGAATAGTTACTACTGAGAGAACTGTGTTGCCATAAATACTCCATGCAACTTTGAAATCTAAGATAATGATAGATGCCAATCATCTTTTGGAACCTTGGGGGTCATTTTCCCACTAATGTACCATCCTTCTGCAGCTCTCGAATGAACTAAAGGCACGGCTTGAGAACTTTAGAATGCTGATCAGAAGCTTGCTGTGACCTAAGAACCAGCTGTCATGCACCGAACTGACTTTCAAAATGGACTCTTAAAATTGTGCGAGGTAATGATTTTTATACCACCTGAAAGTAAATCTGGCCTAATTAATCTCAAACCCTATCACCTGATTTCATCTGATGTATTATTTAACTTTGTTTCTTTCTAATCTGTAAAATGTAAATTGCTCTCAAATGATTTTTGATCTAATCCTATCTCATATTCTCTGACAACCTTTAACTTTGGTGTGGTTATTTATTTATATGTATTTATTACTTGATTTTATTTGTCTATTTTAGTTATTAATATGCAATCAAGCAATCTGACAAGTTGAATTTTTAAAATCTTTTCTTTCTTCTTTTTAAAGTAAAGTTCCATGAATGAAGGTTATTAACATCCCCTTAAAACAATGCATTATTAATTAATATGCTTAGTAGATTATTTTTATGAGTCAGCATTTTGTTTATGTTTTAGTATAAAAATGTGTTATTTGTCCAATTCCACATAGAATGAAGTAATTCTACCTGGGGAGAATCCAGAACTTAGGCTATTTAGTGCTCTGAAACCTTATTTATTTTATAAATGTTATTTATTAAATTCTGAAAAGGTGATTTATTAGTTGTTTTCTATAACTACTAGTTTTCTTTTATTTTTCATACTCTTAAAATATCAAGTATTTAAATATTCTACTTATTATAAAATCCATTAAAGTGGGAATGAATTATTTTTTTCAAATAACATAAAAGGAAGGAGGTAAATTTTAATGTTTCTTTTACTAAATAAAATATTGTATCTATATATATACATATTATAGCAGCATAACATACTATTTGTATAAATTATGGTATTCAAACAAGGGTAATTTATTTTAGAGCAGTAAATCTTATTCCATGTCATTAGTGACATTCAGTCATACTGCATTACTGACATTTAGCTCATCTTCGTGAATTTATATATATTATGTGCTTCTAATCTGGGAGTTGTGACAGGATTAAACCCATAGATTTTCTTCTTATGTTCTGTCCTGCAGATAGTTGAGCTTTTTAGGACTTATTCCATATAAAAAGGCTTTTCATGTCAGTTATTCCAGTAAAGTCTTGGCCACACCATGCCTTATCCACTTTTCTCTAAGCACTGCCCAAGAAGGAAGTCCTAGACTTCACTTTTGTCTAGAAGCATGACTTTTCCTGTTATTTCTACACCACTATGTCAGTACTGCCACTTTATATTACTATTTCTTTTGCTTATAACCTAATTTTAGTGCTGTAATAATATTAAAATTGCACTCTGCTCAAATTATATATATAAATTCCGAATATTACTAACTTTATTTAGTTATAATGTTATTTCAGTTGTATTATACAATCCCACCATCATAATTTGTTGTTTCTGTATTTAAGAGGATATGCCTTAGGGAAAACAAAGCATTATTTCTTCCAAATGTTAAGTAAAAAAGTTGTTAATGAAACTTTTGTCTCATAATCAAATATAATTGTTAAATGTATTTTCCATTTTCACAGCCGACACAGTGTGAAAATAATTTTATGATATCTGTAATGAATCTCAGAATTCTCCCCAAATTAATATGTTGGTTACCATGTTTCAGAACTATAAATCAAAGCATTAATAGCAATGTTATGTAATCCTTTTAATAATTGATTTGCATCTTAATCTTGTACCCACCAAAGATATGTGATAATTTATATATACTATTAATTAATAAAAGAGCATATGAGAACCCTTAGCATAAAATTCACTATGTAATTATCTACTGTTTGATAGACCACTTGCTCATTCATGCATGTATTAATGTATATAAATAATTTGTCATGTTGTTATACTGTTTTATTATCTAACTTATTTGAGTCATTCAAATTCCTTTTTTCCACTTCCACATGTCCAACCATGTGTATGCTCATGTTAGGTAAGTTATAATAAAGTTAGTAAATAAGTCTCATTGTCTTCTCTGCTCTGCTAGTGGGCCAGATTTAGAATAAACTCTCATGTGCCATCATTATAAGTTATTCATTAGGTGTTTGATCTGGGGCTTAAAGAATAGTTCAAATTCATGTTGGTCCTTGACCTAAATCTTGGGCTTGACTAGGTTTGAAGTACATTTTTGAGTTCCAGCTCATGTTAGATGGATCAACATGTTTTGAATGGTACCCTATCTATTTCCATTTGCAACTCTGTATAACATATTGTAACCTTAATTATAAATTGCTCCTGCCTGGGCATTGTTATATTCTTCCTAATGGTATCTCTTCTTATCTGAATAAATATTTTTATATGGTTTTTTGCACACAGCTGAAAAATGCTTTTTAAATCTGCAATTATAACAGCTTTCTTTTTTCTATTTGCAATTCTTTGATAAATGGCCAGTTTTCCCACAACAGAAACTCTTTACTACTAACATTTTCTTTCTATTCATATTTTCATTTTTTGGCTGCTGCTTTTGATCTGTTTTATAAACTGACATTTTTTTAGACTCTTCTGGCTTGTTTCTAAAAGATAGGGCTTGCTTGATTATTGCTTCATATGCTGTTCCTTTTTTAATAGCCACTTTGTATGATAAATCACTTTCCATTAGCAATATTTGTCACAATCTTTCACTGAACATTCCCACAATAATTGATTCAGCAAGACATGTTCCAAAAATTTGCCATAATCACAATCTTTAGCTAATTGTCCTAATACATATAGCATAGTCTTAAATTTTTCTTCCCTGGCCTGTTTTCTATTTTTAAGAGCTAATCTAGCTACATGTATGGATGGTCTCAGATTAATATAGTCTGTTAATTTTTTTACTATCTCTTCAAACTATACTCCATTGGTTACCAGCCCATCCCATAACTTATTTACAATTTCTATGACTATATGTCCTGCAAAATACAAAAGTGCAGTCACTTTTTTCCCTTATCTTTTATATCATTTAACTCAAAAAAAGTTTTCCAATTGCATAACATATAAAAGCCATTCCTCAGCATTTTCAATACTAAATTCAGGGATATTGCTCTGTCTTAATGACATTTTTGCTTGTTTCCTAAATCTATTAGTTGACTTTCTCATGTGGCCTATTCTTTTTTCAAGGTTTTCATTCAAGCTTTTTTTTCAAGCTTCACTATGTTTAAAAATTTCACTGCATCAATCTTGTAATGTCTTCATCCCTAGCAGCAGCAGAGGGGAGAGGAGAAAAACATACAATTCATTATATTATCTTCAAATATGAAGGAACTTTATTTATACATAAAGTGCCCATTTCAATTTAGCCTGTGGCTAAAGTTGCATAATGTACATAAAATGAAACTGCAGAAAAAAAATCATCATCACACTTTCTTATATAGAAAAGGAAGCTGAAGGGCATCTAAGTTTAAACCCTTCAGGATCAAGTTTCCAAAAGCCTAAGACAGAAAGAGAGTGGGGAAAATATTTGTGCTATTTGTTTGTTTGTGTTGATAAAACCCAAAAAGAATAATGCATATTTTGAATTATTCAATAGTTATTTTTAAAAGTAAGATTATAATACATATAGGCAGTTGTCTGTGGACCCAAATGATTCAATTTGTCATTTTTATATTTTGAATATTAACTTGCTTCAAAATTAATCTACACTTGCTAGATTATGCTATTTTTATTTTCTATTTCTATTTTTTTTTTCTATAGCTGTAGTTTAAGTAATAGTTCTAATAATTTAATTTTGAATATTAATCTAGAGTTGGTAGAAAACATTCAGATTATTTTTAATAGACAAGTTTTGTTTTCTAAATGATGTGAGTATCAGAGTATGTGGGTTTATTTTACATAAATACATTTACAGCTACACATATGTTAAAAGAAAAATTCTGTTAAAATTTTCTTTTTCTTTTTTTTTGAAAAGCTATATCTGTTAAAATTATTTTATGGTTTCTTGTGAAAGGCTACAAAATGTGTAAAGAATTATATTGTATTAATTAGACTCACAGGTTAAAATTTCAGCTAACATTTAGGCTGAAAATTTGTAACTCAGATAATTAGAGAACAGTTTAAATTTTAAAAAGAGATTCATCACTGAGGTGCTAAAAGACATCAAGGTAATGTTTTTATATACCAGTTCTTGTTAATTATCAAAAAATCTGTTTTAGTCTGAGTTTCTTCCAACAGTAAATTTAAAAGAGATGATCAGTTTTAAGTTAGACTGATTAATTAACAAAAACCAGGTGTCTGGATTTTCTTACTGACTGTAAATTTGAAGCAGGTGATCAATTTTGAACAAATGAGTTTATTCATAAAAAATCATGTTTTTTTATCTGATTGTATAAAAGCCCTCAGTCATTTAAAAAAAAGAATAGAGAGATTAAATATTGAAACTGTAAAGACCACAAGCTGAATTCTGAAAAATATTAATTTGAATTATTGTCAATTTTGTATATAATTTTGTTTGGAGAATTTCAAGCCATGACAGGCTAAAAATATATGTTTCATCTGTGTGGCCATTCAGCCAGCTATCAATTAATACACATCTAAAAGGTCTGAATCAAAAATATTCCACATCTGATGACTGATTGGAAAAGATAAAACTGAAGTGACTGACTGCTCATTCATGTTTTGAATAGAAAAAACATTCACTTTCATTTGAAAGCTAAATGAAGATAAATAATCTACTGAAAAGTATTAAACCATGCTAGTTCAGTTATAACAATGACTGAGTTTAAACCCTAGCAAAATTTATAAATATGAAAACAACAAATTGCCTTCATCTATTAAAAGAATTATGCTGAACAGGAAAGGAAGAAACAGTTCCAGTGCCAAATGGTTCCTAATGAAGAAAGTAACTTAACCATCATCATCACCATAAAAGAATTAGAAGCCTCAAGCTAGGAAAGGAAAAAAACTGTTCCAGTGAACCACAGAAATTGGTAATAGACATGTGTTACAGATTGGTGTATGGGTTTGCTTCAAAATTTATAAACATTTAACAAACTGAATTTGAACTCTTGGAAGCCTCAAGAAAATAAAAGGACTGGTAATATGAATTTTAACTATATATTTTCTTTTTTTAAATATATAAGGGACTATTAGCAAAATTTTAATAACAAATTTTTCTTTTCTTCTTATCTCTGAATTTTTAAAAACCCAAAATCAGGTAAAATGAAAAGTTTCAGTAATAATAGCTATGAGCTTTGTTAATGATTTTATGTATTCTAAAATTGCTATACCCACTTATTGATGAATTTTATTTTATAAAGGGTATTGTTGTATATTAATTTAAATTTATAAAAGATTGTTAATATGTAAAGTTTTTTTATTATTATTTACTAATATTTTATTTATAATGGGGATCAACACACACATACACAGTAATATAACAATACTTAGCACATATGTATGATTGCATATAAAGTTGAAAGTTATACAGATGTAGCATTGAAGAGATTAGATTATGGGTTTTGAGATAGTAAATAGTGACCTTAATAGCTTAAAGGAGGAGACAAGTAATTTAAAACTTATTTCTGAAAATCTTTTACTTCTCAATCTAACACTTTTTCTAATTAATCATTTTGCTTTATAGATTAAGTTTATATTTATAAGGTTATAAGAGTATGTGTGCACAAAAAGTGTTTATTTTTTTTATGAAATATTTTTCTTGTGGATATAAAATTGTAGTAATTTTTATCCAAATTGATGTACATTATACTATGATAAATGGTGGATATTGACATTAATGGGAAAGGGGGAAGAACATATTATATTATGATTTAAATATAAATCACTCATAATTGTTGTTCAGATAAATTTTCATTTATCTTTAAACAGTATGTATGTTTTAGTAGCACAATAATAAATGTTAATTTGTTTTATTAAAAGAGACGTATATTTTTATTAAGTGTATTCTTTATTAGTTATGATTGTTTATCATCACTGTTGAATATTTACTGTTGAAATTCTAATTTAGATGTACTAAAGGTAGCCAAATAATTATGAATTTGCTTAGTTTTAAACAGTGGTGAGAAGTACCACCACCACCATCATCACCATGTTTTTTTTTAAATTCAGGATCTAGATAAAATGTGTTTAATGGCCATAGATAAATAATGATGTTCACTGTATTTGGTTATCATTTGTGAGTTATTATAAGATGATCACCACCATTTTATCATCCACATCATTCAAGGATGAATTGTCACCATAAATTGATAGTGTTTAATATAAGCTAGTAAAACTTATAAAATGTTGAAATACATTTATAATAGTAAAAATCTAAGTGATAATTTTGTCTGATGAATTTTATATGCACAACTAAAGAATAAGGATGTTTTGTGTTTTCCTTAATGTTAGTGCAAATGTGATATGGATCTAAAATCAAAAATCCTACATTTTGTTATAAGTAAAATACAAAAGGGGTTCAAACCTGGTACATTTGAAATAGGTATAGAATATAACCTTGTCTAGGTTCAGATAACCTAGTGGTGCCCTGATAGACCATATTCACTTATTATTGACATAGATATTCACTTAATAAAACTAAAAAATAGAAAGTGGGTAAAATTACTGTTGGATTCATTTTGAAATATTTTGATTGAATGTACTCACCCACTTGTTATTATTTTATAAATTACTATGTCTTAATGATATTTTATTTGAGTTGCAATGTGTTACTACCTATTTAGTGAGGTTACAATGGCTGCTCAACTAGGGTTTGAAATATGCCAGATGCCTGAAATGACTAGTTTATAATCATTGTTTTGATATTTTGTCATCTTTTCTTTTCACTGCAAGTCATTTATGGAATCTATTGGATAAAACACCATTTTAAATTAGTTACAAATAAAATCTATATTTTGAAAGATTTATATTTGAAAATTCTTTAGTAAATTAATTTAGTTACAATATATATGGGACTTGGATAAATGGCTGACAACAAATTATTCAAAGGTTGTGACAAAACAGTTATAATTGCTTTATTCGCTTGTTTAATAGTCAACAAAAAATTATTAAGATGGTTGTGACAAAAACAGTTCTAAAAACTTGATTCATGTATCCAACACTGCTCTTGCACAAAAAACAAGTCCACAGTATTTTCCACTTGCAATTTATATAGTCCCCCTGTGTTTTTTCCTTATCAGATACATATCTTCAGTCTTTTAATTAATTTAACCTTTCTTGTTATTTAATCCTTGTTCAGATTCCTCTAAACAATCTGGTTAAGATAGTTTAGTTTTTTTAATTAATACAATTTAATCTTTGTATAATTATTTTCATTATAATTATTTAACTTAAAATATTTCCTTTCTCTCATTCTTATTATTTTTTTTTTTTTAAAAAAACTTCTACAGTAATTTTGTTTCTTATCTTCACTATTTATTTTTAAACAAATGCAACAAATTCAATGAAATATTTCTGAACGTTAGGAATATCAACTACAAATAATATTGTTTTTAATAATTTTTCTCTCTCTTATTTTATATTAACGTATATATTATTTCTGACTCATCAACAATTATTTTTTCTATAGAATATATTAAAAGAATTAGAATCCTGAAATACAACTTTTCTGTTAGTAAAAATATTAGGCAATTTTGCTATACTCTAATTTGAATATTTTCATGTCCATTTCTGTTAGCATTTTTCTAAAGAAAGAATTTATAATATATATGTTTTTTTTGCAAAGTCTACAAGACTATGCTCTCTCTCATTTCTATTTTCATTACCAAATTTAGCCTCTGCATTTTCATTTTACAAATTTTAACATTAAAGTATCCCATGACAATTTTAAAATCTTGTTTGGTCTAATCAAAAATATTTTCTAAATTCATATAAAATCTTCTACTTTTTCATCATAATGAGAACTTGTTGGGACATAAACATGAATTACCTGCATTTACTATCCTCCATTATATTGAATAATTAACCTTGTTATTCTAATTTATGTATCATCAATATCCATAATGCTATTTTTTTACTTTTTATTTATAATGTATTCCACTTCTTTTGTGATTCCAATATTTATGCTTTCTTAGTAATCTATATAATCACTTTTTGTATTCTAACTTCCTGAAGACCAACAATGACTCATTTTGTTATTAGATAGTTTTTTTTTTAATTATTGAAATCTTTCTTCACTTGAAAGTGATCTGTAATTGTAAACTCCTAAATAAAAGGTCATCATTGAATGGCAGCCTCAGATCTGTACTTATGAGAATTTTAGCATTCTTTGCCCTTGGCTGCCAACCATTGCCTTAGCTGACAAATTTACAGCTTCTTAACAATAAGGGTCATGATTTTGTTTTGTCTATCATGATTGTAGATATCTATTTTAAAAAAGCTCATTCACACTCACACACATTCATTCGGTCTTCAAAAAATCTTAACTGATATTTCATTTAAAAATTATTAGACAACTGGAAAAAAAGATCCTGGTATTTCTTGATCTTAAATTTAGAGATAAAAAACCACTAAACTTACCATGCTACTTTAGACATGTTGGTGAGCACCCCATCCATGTTTGTAAAACATATGAATAATCATTTAATAATAATCACTGCAATGCCAAGAACATATGAAGTTGACATTATGAATTCATTCTGTTCGGTTACTTTAAGGCCTCAAAGAGGAATCAATGAATCTCCTTTCAATTAACAGCAAACTCTTTTCTGCAGCCTTAGATAGATATGCACTATTAAATTTGCTAATGCATAGAACAAATTGTATAAAACTATTGTTTATTAAAAAAAAAAAAGATTACACTTAGTTTGTATTAATTATTAAAAAAAAAAAGCAATGTGTTTATTAGTCATTTTCAAAAAAAGCATCATTATGTAATGACTAACCGATGGATTCACCCTGAATTTTTTCCATATAGCTATGTATTTCAAATAGATTATTAGAATTTACTTCTGCAGTTAGTTGGTTATTATCCAACTTAACTAGCAATCCAATTACCGATTACTAAATAAATATCTATTTATATTTATTGGATTCATACATTTTTCTCGGCAAAGAATTGCAAGAGATTTGTAACAATTATCTTATTCAGTTATAAGTAAAATAGTAACAAAATAAGTTGTAAGTAAACCCAAAACAAGATAGCACTTTAATTCTGCCATAAATTTTTCGACAAATCTAAATCCTAAAAAAAAAATCAAATAACATATCTAGGTAATTAGTTTAGATTTTATTTTTCATAAAATCAAAGCAATTAATAGAAATACAAGAGCATATTTATATATTACAAAAAGATTCTATTAAATAAAATTATTTCTAAAAAAACACGATCATATTTTTATTAATAAAAAGCGCTGTTAGCCGAGCGGTCATCACAGCCGCCTTGCAAGCAAGTAGTTGGTTACAGACGGTTGTGGGCTCACCTTCTGGACGATGCTATGACATATGAAAAATAATTTTAATCCATTGGAGTCATTAATAGAAAATCGTTTCATAAACTTTTGTAATTTAATCCTCTCCTGATTAAAAGACTTTTTTTTTTCCATATGTCAAAGCATCGGCCGAGAAGTGAACTCGGGACAACTACTCAGCCACCAACTCAAGAAAAAGTTATGACACTAATAACTCTACTTAGCAATTATAAGAAACTTATTATTCTACATAAAATTGAAAATCTACGGCATTTTAATACATTACATACAACATATAAAAATATTAATATTTGTGAAGGCAGATACATAAATATAATCTCTTTTTAAAAAAATCATGAATATGAATATGTCCGTGTAATATTAACATATTTAATTATTATTGGTCCATAGTATCGATCTATCTCATGCATTGTTTCTTTTATGTATATTATAATCTCTTGGGAATTTCAGTATCTATCAAATGTTCTTTTTCAAGGTGAAGTTCAGTTTTAATTTTTATGATAGTGTCACTCATATCTATTTTTTTTCTCATCCATGTACATTTTTTTTATTATGCCAATATATGTCCATATATATATTGTAACCTTCCCTTCCGGTTCTTCCAACACACCTCTCTACCTTACGCTTCCTTTTTTATTGTATCCCTACTACTCTAGCTCAATAATAAACTATCAAGTATAACAACAATAAAGTATAAGACTCATGGGGCTTGAAACTTGCTAAATATTAAAACATAAGATAGACTTTAAAGATGATTACAAGAGATTGGTTTTAACATTGAGAAGTATATAAGATACACTCCATAATGGCAATGCTATTGTGACAATTCTCCTGCTGCTATCATATTATAATCATTTGGAAAACTCCCACAACAAGCAATGACTAACATAATATTTCATTTAAATAATGAAATAACTACTCTTCTACAATTTAAGAATCCTAAAAATAAAAACAATAACAAAATTACATTAACTTAAAATAATTGATACTATCCTATGGCTATTTCAGAGATCATAAATATTCTATTTTAAAATCCAATATAACAATTATATTGATAATTAAATAATTGAATTGCAAGAGGGATTTTACTGGGATCCAACCATTTAATAAAAACATACTTACTATTACAAACATTGATTAACCTCCTATTGGAAACTTAATCTAACTATAATAATAAGACATGGAAATTAACACTCATTATCTACTCATTACCTTCCCTGAGTGATGATATAAATAACCATCATGGGTTAATCATGAATGATGCCCATCAAACTTTGAGCAGATTAATGCCATGCATTTGTAGTGTATTGATGTAATTATTAAATAAGGGATTAACTGCCCTTTTCTTTTTCTCATATCCCCAAAGGTGATCCAGAAGTGACACTGGGATTTAAACCATGTGTTGGTGTAGATGTTTGAATAAGGGATTGATTGCCTTTTCCTTTTATATCCCCAAAGGTGCTCCAAACGTGACCCCAGGATTACAGACCATATATGAGATGATCATGGTTTAAATTGTTAGTTTGTTCTCTTTGCCTTAGCTCAACCCCATAATATGTTTTATTATATTTTATATTCTTAAGTTCTAATGGTTTTGATAACAGTAGAATTGTTTCTAAAATATAGTATTTGAAAATGTAGATTGTACTTAGCACTGAGCAAAATGATGATAAAAAATATTAGTTAAAAGTTATTTTATTGTAGATTGTTATTTATAGCCTTCCCATTCTAGATAATCCCATGTATACTATTAAGCTATGTTGTTTATCATTTAAGCACAATTTATTTTAAAATGGTGATATTTTTCCTTAATGCTAAAAGGTCTATGTAATATTTTTTTTGACTAATAATTAAAGAGTAGAAGAATGATAAACCTGACTCTTAAAACAGTGTTAGCTGTTTAATAGCCTAAATAAATGGATTAAAGCAAGAAGTCAATAGTTTCTAATATTATAGTCAAAGTATATTTATTGTGTTATCCCGAATGATAATATTGGTAGTTTATTAAACATTGAATAGAGATTTTGAAATATATTGCCTGTCTTTATTCAAAGTGGATAAATTCTTAGAACCATGCTATTAATAGATTGGTAAAATATGAAATAAATGGTAAGCTAAATAAACTCAATGTGAGTAATAAATTTAAGCAGTAACAAATTAAATAATAATTTAAAATATAAAATGCATATAAAGTATATATACTCATGTGACTAATAAGTTTGAGTAATAATAAATTAAAAGGTAAGAATTTATTAAAGTATTAAATAACTCCTAATCGACCTTCTCTTAATCATAAAATGTAATTAAATTTTGTTATATGGAAATTTCTGTCACAATTGTCCAAGATTATATATGCTTGCTTTATTGTTATTAGTATATTCACAAAACTTGTAAATAATGTAAATAAATGTTGTTTGAAAATATATTTAGTTGTGTATGGCCTTATTGCTAATCACCATCCTTATTGGTATTGCTAGTGCTATCAACTTAGTATTTTTATTGTTATCACAAAAATCCTCATCAGTCAATATAGTAGATTTTATTGTTCATTTAGCATATCAAAATAAATTTTGTTAAGCTCTTAGATCTTAAGCATATGTATTATTTTAAATAATATTTTAAAGATGAAACATTTAGTTTTTGGAATAACCTGTTTATTTAAATCATTAGCTACATCACTCACTAAACTTGATCATATTTTCCATGGTAATTAAACAGAAGATGGTTTGTAAATTATTATATTTGCTTTATTAAGAAATTATCAATAGTTCATAAAATTTTAAGTTCATTTTATTATTGGTATTGGAATTGTCAAATATTCTTTATTAATTCCATTTTTTATTTTATGAGCTGTCTTTACTTGTTATATTTGGGTAGTGGCAAAATCCTTCTCACTGACCCAAATATGTCTTTTAAAATAGTTGCATTCAAATTATTGAACTCTGAGCAAGATAAATTATTAATTAATAGAAATTATTGATTAATAGTCTCAATTTTGAATCTATTGTAAATTTTCATTTCTTAAGTTATTTATTATGCCTAGATTTAATCTCTTATGTTTATTCTTATTGTTCTATGTAATTTTAGAATGTTTCTTTTCTAGTTTAAAACTTATAATCTATTTTAATTTAGTGGTTAAATATTTTGCTTTAGTTAAGCTTAGAACCCCTTCCTTTATTTTATTATTGTCTTGCTGATGTTTGACACAATATTTGTGTCATAGTTCAGGATCTCATTCTTCATCATCAAGATAGTTATCATAGCTCATCCATATTTTTCCTTCTTTTATTTTTCATTATCATTTCATCTTAAGTCATTATCTTAATTAATTCATCTTTCATTGATAGCTATTCTATCACCATCTTAATTATCAATCATCACCTTAATACATTTCCCTTTTCTTTTCCTCATTCTTAAGTCTATTCATTTTTCATTAACTAATCATTTGTTTTTCATCTTCCATTTAATCATCTACATCTTAATTCATTTATCATCCAAATCATAATTTGAATTCCTTCCTGATTATTAACTGTTGTGCCCATTGAAAATGTTATGTCCATCCAACAAAACTTAGTATCTGAGCAAAAGTATCCCGAATCCAATCATGCCTGAGATACACAGGTCAGGAGCAATCATGAATTCTAACCTATGTGCCCATTCTCCAAATCTATAACATTACAGACAACACCTACAGTGATACCACAGAAATTTCATTATTTCCAGGCCCGGTGCCACAATGTATTACATGAGATATCAGCTGATAATGAGATATTGAGTGAACCTGAACGATAATTTAAAAGACATATATAAATATATTAAAAAGATTCAAACACACTGGATTAAGTTTGTGTGAATATTTATTATAACAAAAGATTATACATGATTATATATATATATATATATTACCAACTTCACGCATATACACTTTCTTTTATTTACAAGCAGTTGACAATCTTAAATCAATTATTTATTTATTGTCAGGTTTAGATATAGTGTGGTATTATAATAAACAAATAGTTTCGGAATTTAGATTTTTAGATTTACATGAGATATTTATCTGGATGGATGGTGGATGTTCTACACATTATGAAATTACATATATGTACAATTATGGGGTTTCACTATTTCTATAACTTTGGTAGTTTGCCCTTGGCATTATAATACATTAATTTTTTCAGCATTTATTGCATTTATTTATGACATTTCAATGGAATACACTGGGGTTCATAAGTATATTAAAACTAATATTTATTATACATTTTCAACATTTAAAGATCAAATATTTAGTGAAACTTTATAAATGTGTTAAAGGCTTATTTAAAAAAAGGGGAGGGCAGCTTTAGAACAGGTGGAGAAATGAAATATAAAGAATTGCTGTGCTAACATATATATCAGTAAGGGGAACTATGGTGACTGCCCAATAAAGATTTATCCTTCTTCTATTTGACAATGGTATACCCCCTTCAGGTGGAACAATACCTTATGAGGAAATAGATAGAAAATTGTGATGGTCCGATGTACGATGATCTATGCAGAGCTTCAACTACACTAGCTCAATTGTTCCAGACATAGACTTATACCCCTGTTTTGAACAAGAACACTAAATAAGACAAAAAGAAGTCATAATTCTCCAGAGTGACAGTATGGATGGATACAATCAAGGCAATAAGCTATAATGAGCAGAAAAATGCAAAACAACAAGAGGCTTTGGGATCTTCTGGAGCTATGGTGCAGACAGACCTGAGCAAAGCAATAAGATATATATTCTGACATCAACATGACAATAAAGAAATGAATTATTTAATTTAATATGAAATAAAGCCTTAAATTGTTTAACAGATTATGTAATGACATGTTTTAAATAATGATCCATATAATATAATGAATAAGCAATTAAAATTATAACTAATGAAGCATGCTTTTCTTCCCCTTTCTTAAATTATTCCCATTTAAAAAAAACAAATTCACACACTTAAGAATGTGACTAACAAAATCAATTGGTGACCAGCATTTTGGTGATGATTATTAAAATAGCATAAAGCAATAATATCAGAACCAGACATCAAAGTCCACCTAGTTTGGAAAATTATATTTCTAAATCTTAAATGCATTAATAAACTATTTTGAATACATATATTTATTGGAAAGAAAAACTCAACCTTACAAGTTATTTAGAAATGAATAAAAATGAAATAATTAATTACTTTCTTTCCCCTCTTATTCCACAGTGGGATATATATGAAGCTCATAAGACTAGGTTTGATTGGCATTTACATTTATAAATTAAGCAAAAATATCAGCAATGAGAGATTATTACAGCACTAAATTAAAGGAATAATAAGTGTCAGTTGGATGATTGAATATACATTATGATTAGTTAGGGTTATAGAGAATTGATATACAGAAATTAGCAAGTTAGGTTAAAGTACTCACTGATCAACAATTAACAGAGATTCAACATTAATTTTAAGATTAATTAATTATAAATCAGGTAAGGCAATTAAAATGACTTTTGGGCTTGTTACCTCCAGAATGATGGTACGGTCGAATCTTGTATTGAGGCGGCATTCCTTGACTTTCGTGGCAGGCAGATTCTAATTAGATTGAAGATATTTCTTTTTGGCCTTGTAGTTCTCTAACAGCATGGTCACTTTTAATTGGAAGGAGCTATACTGCTGTATGGTCAGGAGATGGTCTAAAGATTGAGGAAAGATGGCTTGAGTCCCTCTACTCAAATACCATTTCAAAAAAAAATCAATAAGAGATTTTCATAAAAAATGTATAATTGATTATAATAACTTTTGCATATTTAGGAGTCAAGGATTGTATAGCTGCTAAAATTTTTAAAGAAGGTGTACCATTAAGATCAGTTATTAATGATAATGGTTTATATTTCAATAAAGTATCTAAATGGTTGGCAAATAAGGTTTTGATGAAATATACTGGTACTGCATGTCAATCATATATAAAAAATAATAGTTCTATTAAGTGATATTAAAAATTTAATAAATGAATATAGTACTTATAATTTGACAATGATTAAAATGGATGTATCAATGTATACAAATATTGACGTGGAGAAGGCAATAGATATAATAATTAGTAGATATATAAAAGATAATAATAGAGAAATAAATATATCTATAAAAACAATTAAAGAAAATTACAGAATTATGTTGTAAAGAAGTGACATTTCATTTTAATGATAGGTTTTATAAGCAAAAAAAAGGGTTATTAATAGGAGTAGCATTAAGTGGAGTATTAAGGAATGTTTATATGGAGGAATTGGAGAAGTTAATGTTGGTTAGTAATAATGCTCCAATATTTATTAGAAGATATGTAGACGATTATTTATTGATATTTAATAAAACACAGAGACAGAAAGATTTATTTATAGAGGATGTTAATAAAATGGATGAGAAGATTAAGTTTGTTATAGAAAAAGAAGAGGATAATATACTGACATAGTTGGATATAGAAATAATGAAGTCATATTAAGAAAGGGAAATGTAGAATCGAAACATAAAAACATAAAAATTAAAACAAGTGACGCAGGTCACGTGATAAAAAACATAAAAATTAAAACAATGTGATGCAGGTCACGTGATAAAAAACATAAATTATTGACCAAAATTATTTACAAATTAAACGTAATTAAGTGGAAGTTTGATAATTGTAGAAGTATTAACAAAAAATTTTTGTACATTTAAAATAAAGATTTAATGCGAATATGGCATTAATGGTGACCTTACTTTTACATGCATTTGGATTACTTATTGTCTATATTCAATAATATAATTAATTATAAAATTATAATTATTAGAAAAAAATTAAAATTACTTACAAATAGCGTTCACTATGGAGGGCTGAATTGGGATATATGTTCCAAAATCGCAGCAAAAGGATCAGCTTTATATGACTGCCTCCACGTAAACTCACTCAAATATGAGTCCAGGTGCTGACGTGCTGTCCCTCTGTGTTTTTTATTGCACCATTTGACCAAACCCCACAACCTTTCAATATTTTGTGTATGTATGCCAGTTGTGGGGTCTACAAAGTTGTATGTGTGATTAACACGATGGTGTTTGTATCCAGCCTCAGCTAACTCTTCACTCTTATATCCTTTCCAGCAATCACTGTAGATAGTCGAGCCTTCTTGTACATTTGGCAAAATTTCTTGCATGAGAGTAGACACACTTCTATCTCGAATGGCTACAATAAAACATTCATATCTCTCTCTGCATATGCCACCAAATAGCCATTGCTGTGGTAGGACTCTTCCGGCATTGTTCTTCTATTTTGTGATAAGGCTTTCATCAATTTCCACGATTGTGTTGGGACCTCCAATTTTCCGCTTTTCATTTCTTAACAATCTCCAGGTACAAACTTCGCGGAAGTAGTTGTTCCAATCAATAACAGTTTTGTCCGAAATATTCAATTCCTCCGCACAAAATGTTATGGATGTTAATTGTTTGGACTAACTGTAGATAAAATGTATAGTGGTCACGAAAGTCATTTTGGAGCCAATGAACCACGTGCCTTTTCTCATTGTGATTTGGGATAGACAATCTTTCAAGTTGCATCGCCATTGTTTCACTGAATTGGGTCCCGAATTGTGAACATACTTTTTCATTTTATGACCATTTTGACACAATTTCCTTTTGGAGAGAAGTCCGCTGTCTTGTAAGAAGACGATTGCTTCTTCCTCCATACTCAGTAAATTAAATAATGTTGTTGTAGCTTCAGCCATCATAAATGCAAATAACGCAAATATCTCAAAGTAGAAGAGCTCAAAAAAGTAACTGTGATGCCGTGGATAGCAAAATCACAATAGACAGAAAAATCAAAACATTTCCCAAACCTCTCTCTGAATTTTAAATCTCGCGGGTAAAAAAAAAAAAATTGACTCTCTGATGGATTAATCATGCCAGTCACTTGGTTGCCATGACAACATTGTCATGCAAAAATTGCCGATGTCTACCGGAAGGGAAATCGGTAAGTGCAACACGTCATCTGTTGAATTATCCGTGACTACCCTGTTAATATATGTGTAAATTTAAAGAGGGGGGGGTATTCAATGTATAATGGTAAATTCTTTTTAATTTTTTTTTAAATTTGAATTTAGTATTGCGGTTAGGAGATAACAAAGGTGCTTAGAATTATATTATAAAGTAAATAGATTATAAGTTATTGAATAATTGTTAGTAAAGTGAATAATAATATAAAATATGAAAGATATTAACTAAGTTATATATTAGGAGAATAGAATAAAGTAAAGAATAAAAGTAGAAATATATGTATGGAAGAAATATATATATGTGGGTATATGTATGTGAGTATATAGGTGTATGAAATGTTTTGATTAATAAATATAGAATGCAAGAAAGGGTAAGAAATGAATAACAATAATGTAAAATAAGGATATTATGTATAGATTGCAAATTATATGTTCATGTATATTTATATTCATATGTTGTAGTTCTGAAGAAGATTGCTGGGGCAATCGAAACTGTAAGCTGAAGGAAAGGGTGGATAATAAAGCATTGTAAAAGTAATAAAGCTTTTTGTCAATTGATTATTATATGGTATACATTTGACAATGCAATTTCAATCGTCTTTGTCCGTACATTTTACAAATGTATAGCAGAGTGTGTTGTATTGATTCATACTGAGATTTTTAGCTCTTATTCGTTTTTTTATTACACAGTTAAGTGTTTTATTCTTCATAGTACTGAATGCAACAAATATTACTTTTGTATTGATAATAGTAGTTAAATTAGATATCTAGATAATCAAATTTATTAACATCTTTTTTTTTTCCAAAAAAGTTCCAAATTTGCAACAAGTATGCCACTTTTAAATATACAGAATTGAGCGTAATAACAAACTAATTAATTTAATTTTTAAGTTTTAAATTTATTTCATTAGAAAAAGATTACTTCTATAATTCTATAAATAAGTATGAGAATTAA
Source organism: Epiperipatus broadwayi (assembly GCA_028023455.1). Classification (NCBI taxonomy): domain Eukaryota; kingdom Metazoa; phylum Onychophora; class Udeonychophora; order Euonychophora; family Peripatidae; genus Epiperipatus; species Epiperipatus broadwayi. Next base: position 1,231,704 of record JAQFVV010012533.1, read on the forward strand.
TATATTAATTTAGATTTTAGTCTGGATATATCTAACATATGATTATATATGGATAATGTATTTGTATTTAAATATTATATATATATATATGTTATTTGTTAAATCACTTTATATTTATTGTTAAAGAAAGCTGCCTTGACTACAGATTGAGAGTGTTGATAGCTTAAGAATTGATTGTTATAACCTTCTGTTTCTTTCACACTACTGCAAACTATAATTTTCTATTTATTTCAATAGTATAATTGTTATGTAGTATTATTTTTGTATTTACACTTTTTTGTTTCTATTAGAAATTGTAAATGTAAATAAAAATGTCAGTGTTCTTGATAACAGACAAAAAAACAAGAAAATTGTAGATATAAAAATAGAACTACATTACAATATATATAGATGAAATGGACACATGGAACCCAATGTAGTAATTGTGAATATATATATATTTAAAGCTTAAAAGAAAAAAGAAAAAGAAATACAGACAAAATTTATTGTAAATATTGTACACATTTTAATTTGGCCTGTGACTAAATTGCAATAGTGTGTGCATAAAATAACAGGGGAAAAATCACATTTTCTTTTATAGGAGGAGGGGAAGCTGTAGGGCTGAGTTCCAACCCTAAATGATCAAGCACCCAAAGCCTCAGACAAAAGAGTGGGAGAGATAATATATGCTTTGAATGGTTTAATAGTTGTACTTAAAAGTTAGAATTTTAAGGCACATATAAATAGTTGTCTGTAGACACAAACTATTCAGTTAATCATTTTTCTGATTTTACTTATTAACCTTCATTAAAGCTAATTTATACTTAATAGATTCTAATATTCTTTTTTTATTCATACTTTGATTTATACTAATACTTGTCTTACTGATTTATTTTATGAATTTTAATTTATAGCTTTTTAAATCATTTGGATTATTTTGTAATATGCAAGTTTTATATATTTGTATAGATAAGTGTCTTCCTGTATTTACAGATATAAACTTAGAGACAGTTACAGATATATATATATATTAATAGAAAAGGTTTTATTTAAATCATTTTATAATTTCTTTATAAAAAGTTATATTGTTTAAAAACAGTTATATTATTCAGGATCAATTTATCTTGTTTTGTCTGAAAGAATTAGAACTTCACTTGACCTTTCAGACTGATATCAAAGGCTAATGAGAGGGCCATGTAGAAAGATAAAGACAAATAATCATTAATTAGTCTGCTATTTAGATGACAGAGTCCAAACCAAAAAGTTAGATTACCAAGAAAATGGGTCATTTTGGATTTGTTACTAGACAATAAATTTAGAAAAAAATTATCAATTCACAGAAAAGATTAAAAACAGAGCACTAATGGATGCATTTATAACTTACCAGGTGTTCTGACATCATCAGAAAAAGCACATATATAGGAGACAAAAATAAGGAAGGAGGGGAGAATAAATCTGATTGCTTGTGAGAAAACAGCATTATTTTTATATGTATTTGAAAGTTTCTACAACCTGATAAAAATATTTTGTTGTGGACTTTCTTTGGTCTCAAGAAACATATGCATATCAGGAGGAGTTTAAATCCAAAGTATATAAAACATTGTATAACTGATTGCCAAATAAGAAAGAAGAAACTTATTATTTCACCTGTGCTGCTGTAGAGTAAAATGCTGAAATTTGTAAAACCGTGCTATTTCATCTATGCCATTTGCTGAATTTGAATCAAAGTGCAAAGAAAAAAGGTAAAATATATAGAAAGCAGAAATATCCATCTGTCTATCAAAAGCAATTATACCCAAAAAAAATGAAGAAACCATTCCAGTGCAAAATGGTTTCTATAAAAACAAATTATCTTTTCATCATCATCACAGTAAAAAGAATTGCAAGCCCAAGCCAAAATAGAACTGTTCCAGTATACCGCTGCAATTGGTAATTCTACATGTGTTACATGTTGGTGTATGGCTGCTTTCAAATTCTAAACCTTCACCAAGATGACTTTAAGATTGTTGAACTCTTTGAAACTGTCTGTGTCTTGAAAGTAAAAGAACTGGTAATATGAATTTTAATTATATTTTTATCAGTGACTATTAACAAATCTTTTTAATAATAAATCCATTTATCTCTCTCTTTAAATCTTTAAATCTTGAAACAAGAATCAATTAGAGAAGGTTTTCAATAATAATAAATATTGCTCTATTGATGCATTATGTATTCTTAGATTATTACATGTAACCATTTATATGTGTATATTATTTTTATAAAATGTGTTTATTGTGTATTGATTCAATATGTTGATTTATATTGTATGTCAAATGGGTTTAATAGTTTTTTATTCATAATGGGAATTGACACATATACCACAATTATTAATATAATTATGCTTACATTTATATTTGTTGAGTATAAATGTTCAAAATCAGTAGAAAATTAGCATTAGGAGAAATGAATTTTTAAAGTAATTAATGATCTAGATTGGTATAAAGTCAGATAGGTAATTTGAAGCTGATTTCTGTAAACGCTCTTATCTCTATGATCTGATTAACCTTTCTCTACTCATTTCTCTTTTTAATATGTTTAAATTTATAAATGTTAAAATATATGTTATGTGCAATAGATGAGTATGTATGTGCATAGTGTTTATTTTTAAAATAAAAGTATTCCTAAGGTATGAGATTTTTTTATTTATCCACTAGATAAATTAATGCACCCACATCACACTATGTGATATGAACATTGAGTTTACTTTTAATTAAGGGAAAGAGGAAAGATCTTTGGTATTAATATTATTATTTAAATGTAAACAATTTGTCATTATTAATTATGTAAATTTTTTATCTATATTATTGGTAATTAATCAGTAATGAATGTTAATTTGTTTTATTAAAAAAGGTGTATATCTTTCTTAAGAGCTAATCATTGTCTTGTGAGATTAGTTATAACCATCATCATCACTGATGAATATCAATCATTAAGTTATAATTTAAATATAATAATGTTATAGGTAAATAGTTATAGGTTGATAAAAGATAAAATTTATACTGTGAATTAGCTCTAAAGCTGTGATTGGAAGTAACATTATCATCATCATCATCTTATTAGTCAATAGTCTAAATAATAGTGTTTGATGATCATGTTTTTCACTGTATTTGTTTATTATTTGTGAGCCATCATCAGAGATAATGACTATCATCAAATGTCATTCAACATTAGTGGATAAACATATAGTGTTTAATATGAGCTAGTCAGACTTACGAGAATGTTGAAATGCATTTATGACATTAAAATCTTATATAATAATTTTGCCTGATAATTTTATTTGCATAACTAAAGAATCATAAGGATGTTTTGTTTTTTTTAATGTTAGTGCAAATGTGGTATGGTTCTAAAATATAAAATGCTACATCCTGTTATAAATAATGTACCAAATGGGTTCAAACCAAGTGCATCTATATGTAGGTATATAATGTAACTTTATCTAGGTTTAGACAGTCTAGTGGCATCCTGATAGACTATATATACACAAATAAAAATTTATAAAAACCTGCTTAAAAGTATACTAGTTTATTTATCTCATTTCCCCCCAAACTTATAGATAGTGTATATTAATTTAATTATTTTGATATTTTTATTAGTTACAATATATATATATATATATAAAATATTTACTCAGACATAACTGAGTTATTGATTATGTAATAAATAATTTTTAATATTTTTTAAAGTACTGTAAAAATCAAATATAAAAATATCTCTTTAGTGCAAATAATTTTATTTCACTTTTTTGATTTTGATAAAATTGTAAAATATTTTTGAAAAAAAAAAACAGTGTTTTTACAATGTACATAAATCCTGCAATCTATTTTAATTAAAGAGTTAATAAAATTTTAAACTAGTTAGTTTTAATGACTAAATTGAAAATCATGATATAATTAAATTGTCATCCTGTTTTTATTAATAAAGGATAAAAATAATTTGTTTTCTTTTTGTTTACAAATCCTATTGTATAATGTAAATAGAAGATTCATATTATAATTAGTTAGTTATCAGATTAAAGAAAAAGCAGAAAATCAATAGCTAGTTTCAACATTGGTAGAGTTGGAACTCCCAGAGATGTAAGGATACTTTTTCTGATATAGTTTCAAACCCATATGTGTATTAGACACTCCTCTCACTCCTGGAGGATTTCTGAAAAAGCTGGATAAAATCCAGAATTATCATATCATTACTGTAATGATCCATATTCCAGACATTACAATAAGATAGTTATCTAGACACTCCAGTGCTATACTTGATACTTATGCTGTTTTATACATATATGAATACAGAGAAGAAAAAAATATGTCAGTTGCACTTTTTTATATGGATGAAAATTAGTCCATTTGCTATTCAAAACTCAAAATGAATTTATACTTTTGCTAATGTGAATTTATTGGAATTGTAATGTTAAAAAGTTTAAGCACATTAATTCTTGTGTTACTTTATGCAAACTGTTTTTGGCTGTCAAACTAACATTAATGTCAGAACATGTTTGTATTCTACCACAATATTTTAAAAATGAACTACTTTATTATTGTTTTTAATTTTTTTATTATGATAGTAATTTGATTTTTTTTCACCACGTGCTAACTTTTTGTCACTTACTAATTGCTTTTATTTGCTAAATATTATTTTCTGATATATGATGGCGATAGTAGTTTGATTTACTTTTTAGTCATGGTAATTTTTTTTTAAATTTTGTCATTTGCTAATTACAGTACTATTATTTGCTAAATATCCCTTGTGAAATTTTGATTTCTTTGATTAAGCTCATTTGTATGAAATTTTTGTATTTTTTTTTTTTTGATTAAAATTGCAACTTTTTATGTACACTTAACAAAATATCTGGAAAGCTTTGTTATTAATTTTGGAGTTATTATCTATATTTATTTATCTCTTGGTTGGTCAGCAATGATTTTGGGGCTGGAATTGGTTTCCAATATAACATAGAGCATATATTAAAATGACATCCAACAAATCATTATTATATTAGTACTGTAAAAATGTTAGTAATTTTAATTAAAGTATATATTTGCAACATTCATATTAATAATTTTAACCAAAATCAGTTTTAATTTAAAATGAGGCATGACAAATTTGAAAGATAATATAAAATCGATTAATAAATAATGATGGGTCAATGCAGGAACCATTTATATTCGAAACATAATAATGTTTTTCTAGATAATTTGAATGTTAACCTATTATAATGCTCAATTCACTAATTTCTTTAATAAATCATTTATTAATTAAATTTATTAATTATATGAACTAAATCAAGTTTAATTAAAAGATTTCAGCAATCAAGATATTTAAATCTAAGGAGCTACGATTTTATTATATCAAAACAACTTTATCTTCTGATCACTATGTTTATACGCTAAGAAGAAAGAAAATATTTTAAATATAATACAAAGTGGTATTATGTATATAATTTTTTTAAATTAAATTTTGATACTTATTTTTATTATAATGTAAGAAATGTCATTTCTTTCTTGAAAAATACTACTTTTATTAATTACATTTCACTAACATTTTTCATTCTTTTAAAAACATCTTTTTAAACTGGTATTTAGATAGTATATCAACCTTTTAAGCTAGAAATAATGATTCTCTTGGGAAAGTTGTTAATTACATTGTGCTCTTTAGTCTCTTATTTTACTTCCAAGGCCATCATTTAGTCAATGTAATTTATTGTAGATAAAATGCATTTTGACTAATAAATAATATATATTGAGATGCTTTCAACCTCTCACATTTATATGTTTGAATCGGTTGGTTCAGCTAAATTTTAATTTTGAATTAATTTATAAACTTTTTATTAAATAGTGAGTGCGATATGATATATATCACATATATGCGAATATTTAAAACATTTCTTTTATTAGCTGACCTAATGCAATTTTTTTTTAATATGAAAAATGATCTTTAGAGTAAAATTGTATTATCTTTCGTATAAGATTGTTTTAAATATTGTAAAACAATGGTTAATCTATAAAATGTTGTTTTAATCTTTTGATGATAATCTAGAATTAAGCATTGTCTAGGTAAATCGTGTAGTTAAATCAATTAATTTGAAATGTAAGACTTTATGAATTAAAAACTGACTCATCTGAAATATTTTAATGTGAATCAAAAACATTCTAAGAAATTTGTGTGGGGAAAACAGCAAGTCTCATAAAAAATCCCCAAAAATTGTCATTATTACTCTACTTACTATTCAAATTCATCCAAGATACTGGGACTTTTTATTCTGCTCTATGAGCTGCTTGCACTCATTATTAGTTAACTCTTAGAAATTAAAAATCTCCACCATAACAAGTGGCTTGCAGTTATAAAAATGAACATACAAATCATCCCTTGTGGCAGTCTCCAAAATATGAGTGATTAGGCATTTTACTAACACAAACTTTACTTCTAGCCTAATTTCATTCTCCCACATCTCTTAAATTCATAAAAAGCTGATCTTTTGAAATGCCAACCTCTACTGAAGCCTCTCTCAACTAACCAGTAATCTGAAACAACTACAAAAATTGATACAAAGTGCGTATTTCATCAAATCATCTGCTCAAAACAAAAGTTTAGAATATTGATGGACTTAATGGTAATATAAATTTATTATACATCCAGGAACCCATGTGTGATTATACTTGTCTTTAATTACATACATGTATATTTCAGTAATAATATTAGCTTAAATGTATCTTTTTCTTTATTTTTATGTATACAAAATGTTATATCATATTAGTAATTCACTTTATGGATGTATTATTTTTTGATTTTATTTTTTATTATGAATATTTATTGAAGTTTAATATTCATTACATTTTAGAGTACCTATCAAATGAATTCTTTTTATTTGCTTTAAAGTTTTGATCATTGTTAATAAAATCTTAAATTTAAAACAAGTTTATTATTGTTGAAGAGCACATGTGCCCAATCTTTTAAAACCTAAGAGCTACTTTTTATTTTCCAAACAAATGGCAATTGACTAAATGGGCAAAAAAAGCAAAATGAATCAATTTATAAATGAAATAAATAAATATAGTTAAAATTTTAAGCAAATTTATTTAATGTGATGATTGACATTGGATATTATTAGCTATTTTTCAGTAATTTGATTGGTAATTAGAAACAGCTTGGCACAAACAGTCATTAAGATGATTTTCAGTCATACAAGTACAATATTTAGATTTTATACAGTTCTTATGAGAAAATAATGATTCACATAAATAGGTGAATGCAAAACATAAATGAAGATATGCATTTGTTCAGTAGTAGATAATTTACAATGATAATATACTTCCATATATCAAAATGACCATCCAATTTCAATCTAATGTCATTTTGTAGTTCAATTAATTGCATTTTCAAGCTACCTTCTTTCATATTCAATACTTCTGCAATTAGTACAGCTTGATTTTCTATATTTATTTTAGAGAATGGTGACATGAAAATGAAGTGATTTGTAAAAGTTTTTCAAAATCTTGAAACTATTGTTGAAATTGCAGAAGAATATTTTGCAAAATATTTCCAAATTTTTGGTAATCACATGTTTCTATGTTTGACCCAATTTCTTCACTTAAGTTAAATTTGTGAAATGTTTCAAATCTTTTTTATTAATTTGAGAAATCCACATTTCCAGTTGATTATAAATGTAACAATGGAGCTAATCATATCAGTTATTGTTTTATTTTGTCATTGTAAATTTAGATGTAATTCATTTGATTTAGTTGTTAGATCCATTAAAAATGCTAGCTTTTGCAACTGTACCTTGTTGTAAAGTAAAACAGCACAATGATTTTTTTTTCATCAAGAAAATCTTTTGCATGTGGCAACAGTTTATGGAATCTTTCTCAAACATTGGCTTTGCTCAACCATCTGACTGAATTATGGAGCACACAATCTTCTTTGCAGGGCTTTTCCCTAATCAAATTGATTATTTTAGTAGTTGTATTCACATTTTATTAAGATTCAACATTTTACTGCATAATGATTGTTGAAGAATTATGCAGTGGTATGAAATAAAATTAAGAAAATCAATATCTCTCATACAAAATGCTAAAAATCCATTTTCACAACTAGTCATAGAAGGAGCATCTGCTGGAGTAATGGAAAGAAGCTTTTTAAGAGGAAGATTTTCAAATATTATGAAAGCTTTCAAAATATTGTAGATGTCCTCTCCTTTGGTTCATTCTTTTTAAAGATAGAATTTTGAGAAATTCTTCCTTTACAGTCAAATCAGAAAATACTAAATGTACAAATATACTAAGCTGGGACATATCACAACTGTCAGTTGACAAAGTGAAGTAAAAACTATGAACAATTTTCAAAATCTCATTTAAGTTGTGATCTTAAATCCATTGCCATGGTTTTAATTCATCTTGTTACAGTTTGTCTGGAAAGTTGTATTTCTTGGATGGCATCAACAATATTCATTTTATTTTTAAAATTGTGAAATAAGCTATTGACTGCAGTCAAAAAAGCTTCTTTGAATATCTCACTATCTGTAAAAGGCTTTTTGGGCTTTATAAAAATTCAACACACATGGAGAGATGCCATTGTTGATTTAGAATAACTTTTATTGAATAAAGATTGCTGTGAATTTAGAGATCTTTTTAATCTTTGTACTTCAGATTTTCTTATTATAGATTTTGAAGAAAGTATTGATCAAAACTTGGATGAATATATTAAAAGGGCTATTTAGATTACCATTTTTCAGTTAAGCTATTGTAGAATTACACAATAAACATAAACACTTTTCTTTATACATGATGAATAAAAACTCTTCTTCTCAATCATTACTGAAATATATTTTGTTTTTTTATTGCTCATTATGGGGAAAATATCAGATAATTTGATTTTTACCACAGAATAAGGTTGTCATCTGATCCTTCATGTCAGCCACGGGATGGCGCTATTTCTAGCTAAATTTCTAGAAATATGCCATTTCCATGGCTGCACCCAAGCCTTTAAGCATTCTTTCTAAAATAAATCCTAGAAAGATTGTTAACTGTGAGTTAAGTCTTCTTTCTACGATAAAATCTAGAAAGAGTGTTAACTCGGCTTAGCGGCTAACGGTGTGGCTTTTTCCGATGCTAAAAGCAGAGGAAAATGCCATAGTTGTTTGTGTCATGCACTATATTGTAATGCTGTGTTATGTATTTTATGTAAAAATATCATATGAGGGTGTGTTAATTTGATCGTGTCAAAATTATTTAAATTTTCATTGGGGCCTTTTTTTAAGATGAATTGATGTACTGTTACCTTTTAACAATTTTAACAGTGTTGTGATATGTAAGCCTCCTAAATTCTCAATTAGGATGGGGTAGCATAATGATCATGCTTTGAGTCATGTTTTAGCGAGAAATTTTCCGAGACCAAGAAGATGGCTAATTCCAACGCTGAAAACTTGAAAAGATGGAAGTTGCCAGACACAGAAGCTGGCACTGGAATATTTCTACAGCAGAAAAAAAAATTATCTTGCTGCTGAAAGAAAAGATTGGATTGTGGGGCAAATATATGCAGATTTGGGGTCCAAAAACATCTTTTGACTTTCATTTGTAAGTCTCATTGTTGCTGACGGAAATGTTTACTTCATAAATGCAAGCTTGTTTGAGGGATTCCAAATGGCCTTCGTCAAATGTCAAAAATAAAAAAAGTAACTTCAATTTTTATTTAAACATACATCCCTTATTCTCCCAATAATTGTTGTCGTCGGCAATCAAATGTAAAATAAAAAAAGTAACTAAAATTTTTATTTAAACCTAGCCCAAAAAAACCCTCTTCTCCCAATAATTGTTGTCATCAGCAATCAAATGGTTAAATAAAAGGAACGTCAATTATTCTTTAATTGTATAGAAAAAACCCTCCTACTAATTGTTGTCGGCAATCAAATGTAAACCAATCAAAGTAAGGTCATAAATTATTAGTTAAACATAGCCCAAATTACTATTTGAACATACACCAACGCTTGTTAATAAAAATTAAACAACTATCATTGTCCCATTGTCAAACCGAATATTATTAGGGAAAACCCAAATAATTTATAAATGAAAAAAAAGAAAGTCAAATCAGTTGTCAATCAAATGGTAACCGATAAAAGTCACTTAAATTTTGATTTAAACATACACACAAACAAAAATAAAACGCAAAACCCTTTCTCCCAATAATTGTTTAGAGTAATTCTTTCCTCTTCTTGAATACTTAAAATCTATTTTAAAAAAATAACATGCATCTTTTGGCATTAAAATCTTTTTAAACAATGGTTCGTGTTAATGTTTTTAATTAATCTTATTTTAAATAGTTTTTTTTTTTTTTTTTAAACATGTATAAACAGTTACTCTTCGATTTGTGTGTAAAAACTGTAGATTTGCTAAAGCATTTGACATTTATGCATAATATGTTATTATAGTTTAGAAATAAATGTGTTGATCTTGGGTGAACACAAAATCGATAGACATAACAATAGCAAACAGCAAAAGATATGCAATAGAATCCTCTTCATGTGTTTTGGCTTATTTGTTCTGTGTAGTATATATGATATAAGGTAGTTAGATGCTCAAACAGTAACATATCATTCATATTGTCACATGTTTTGGGCTAAATCTTATTTCTTCCTGCCATTCGTGTTCTGATAAATACTGCAAAAAACAACATGACTTCTGTTCTGTGCATTTGTACAATTAAAAATCATCAGTTTTTTAACATTTTTATCAACGTTTATAATTAATTAAAGACTTATTAATAATATTTTTAATTTTGTTTCTATTTCATAATGCATGTTAATAGTTTAAATAAATATTAAAATCAGATTCTGATATTGTAATTTTTCTTTATAAAAAAATAAATGAAAATATTTTGCTTATACAAAAACATTTGAATAGTTGCGTTATAAGGTTGTATAATATATATTCTAAACAATATATAAAAGTTATCTGTCAGAATATTGCTAGGATGTAAAAAAAATCTTCATTATCTTAATGTTTAAAGGCAGTTGCTGAAAAAATTATAGAATTCCAGCTCAAAAACTTGTTTTAAAATTAAAACATGAAATGAGCCATATTTTGTGAATCTAAGCTATATTTTTAAAAGAAAACGTTATTATAAAATTATTTTATATTAGATCAACAAGAGTGATATCTTTCTATTTAACTCTTAACAAAAATTATTATAGCATTTCATTTCCAAGATAAAGCAATGATTCTGATATTGTCCAGTGTGACACACTTTAAATGTTAGATTACATCTTTTTATATCTTTAATGCATGATTTCTTCAATTATATGCAAATATTAATACAAGTTATACTTAAGTTACTTTACAAAAAAAAAAAAAACATTTAATATAATTTAATATAATAAGGTTTAATTTTTACATATAAATATTCTTTTTTTTTGTTCTTTTTATAGTTATATAACTTTTTCAATGACATGATTACACATGTTGAAAAAGATACTACTAAACTTGATTCCTTATCCCTCCTGAAAAATGCCAGATATGGTAAGGTAATGTTTATATCTTTAAATGTCTTACATAAAACAACTATTTTAATAAATACTATACTGAGATTTTTTAGTGTATTAAGAATTTTACATTTTATTTCCATATGAATAAAAGTTTAGTTTATATATAAACCACTATAATCCAAACCCTTGTCAAATTTCACCATTATTTACAATAAACAATAAAAGAAAACATATTGCTTATTAAGCTATCCAATTTAATGAGTGATAAGAATTGCTTATATTTTACATTAGTTAGAATTATATATCTATTTGAATGGTATCTAAAAGTATATTAATCCATATTTCGTAGAGAAAATAGACTTGTTCTCTGAAAGAAGTTCAATGGAGAATATTTACCATTCATTCATTCATTAAATATTATAACATATATTTAAAATATTTAAATTAAATAATTATAAAAGCAACGCAATATATAATGCAGTCTCTCATTTTCTAAAACCAATTATCTACATATAATCTGATATGAATAAAATAATATGAAAATAATATTGACACCATGAGATAAATATAGTTTATCAATATATTCAAATAGGATCCAAATAATATGTATCCAGATAAAGCAATAATTGAACTAAAACAATGTTATATGATATGGTTGTCTATGATATGGCAATTGACAAAAACGAGTAAATAATGAATCACCTGATAATTTTATAATTCCAATCAATCATTATTCAGTTCTTATATATGACATTATTATTTTCAAATTGTAGCACGTATATTGAAGTCAATGGCTTCAAATTAGCAGATAGTGATATATATTATGTTTATGAAGCTTACAATACATTATTTTTTAAAAACTGAAATGTTCAGATTATGTCATTTTTTTAGCTGTAGTTATATTCATTTTGGTTATAGTCTTTTGTTATATACTTCAACTATTCTCTTATTTTTCTGGCTATAATTAATAATATATTTTGTGAATATAATTATCAGCCTTACAACTATTGGTTGTAAAATATTAAACAATTCAATACTTTATCTCTCCAGCACTTTTTAAATGTTGATCACAGATTGACACCATTTTTTTTTGTCGAAATATATCATCCCTGTAGAGTAATATAGAGTTACATCTGTTGAACCATTATTAGTATAAATTCATATTTTTATCATACATAATACCGAGAATTTAGTTCAAATATAACAGGTATTTTCATTATATATATATATAATGTTAAAAACAATCATTTTTAAATAGGAATACTATTACAATAAATAATGCACACACTGAATTCAATATTCAACAATACCATAGTAACAATGTATATGGATTCAGAAAGAAATTTAATGTTAAATGAAAGGAGATACTTTAGTTCCTCTTGAAAGCCTTAAAGAAACTAAGCAGGGCAAATTCCTAATTTTCTCTCCACACGTTCTTGTCATTGCAGCTGTTATTATTATGTGATTATTCATATAGTATACCAAGATGGATGGGCTGCTCACCAACATAAATTAGCAAACATTTTTTAATTTATTGGCTTTTTACCTTTGAGATTAAAATCAAGAAACGCCATGATCTTTCTTTTCAGTTGCCTGATAAGTCAGAATAAAGGTATGTGTGAATGAAAAAAAATTTCTAATAGATATACATAATCATGACAGATAAAAATAAATCATGGCCCTTATTTCCAAAAGGATGTAAAGTCACAAGACAAGGCAGCAGTTGCTGGCCAAAGGTGAGGAGTAAGAATCCTCTGATTGTGGGCCCAGGCTGCCATTTAATGAAGATATATTATTTAGTACTTACAACTGCAGATCTCTTTCAAGTATAAAAAGATTGCAAAAATTGGAAGAACTGAGACAATTGATTTAAAAAGTGGATATGTACTCTACTACAAAGGCCTAAATTATGGAAATACAAGTGGAGTAGGATTCATTATAAATAAAAAATGGAAGAACAACATTTTGGAGATTGATAGTGTATCAGACAGATTGGCAAGATTAGTTATTCAACTTAATAGCAGATACTAAATGCAAATAATTCAGGCTTATGCCCTAATAAGTTCTCACAGTGATGAAGTAGTAGAAGATATTTGTATGGATGTACAAAAGATTTTTGATCAGACTAAATATTTTAAAATTGTTATGGGTGACTTTAATGCTAGAATTGCTAAACATTAAAAGATGAAAGTGCTGTAGGTAAATTTGATTAGTAATAGAAATGAGAGGAAATAGACTTGTGAAGTTTGCAGAGAAAAAAAACGTTATATTATGAATTCTTTTTTAGAGAAAAATATTAACAGGAAATGGACATGTAAGCATCCAAATAAAGGTACTGCAGAATTTTGATTAACAGAAAATATATATTTCAAGATTGTAATGTTCTTAATAAAGTCAACACAGGAAGTGATCATCAATTAATAAGATGTAAGATACATGTAAATACAAAAGTAGAGAGCAAAAATTATTAAGAAAAACAATATTCATAGTTGATATTCCCAATATTTAGAAACATTCTAATGAATTTGAATTAGAACTTGCAAAATGGTTTCAAGCATTAGTATATTTTAACTATGATTCTGATTTGATTGAAATTAATAGGAAAATAACTAATACATTTTTAAAAACTGCAACAAAGATAGCTGATAAAAAAACAGCAATTGACCAATAAAATTTGTGCTGAGACTAGAGAATTTATAAACAAAAGAAGGAATATGAAGATACATAAAAATGATGCATTAAAAATGATTGACTATCTCAAATTTTGTAAAATGGTATGAAAAAGAGTAGAAATAAAAAAATATAATTGTGAACTAGCAAGAAAAGTTGTAGAAGAGAGTAGAAGTCTCAAAAGTGTTAAATATTTTGGTATTGAAAAAAAATTAATATCTGCAATAACAAAAAATGATGAAAGTATTAATAAAAAGAGAGATGACATCATGAAATGGGTAGAAGACTTCTATCAAGAATTATATAGTAATAAAGAACAAGTACCTCCTACATCTATTATATCTTCCGAATTTTCCAAAATTTTAAATGAAGAAGTGAGACATGCAATTAAATTTATGAAGAAAGGAAAAGCTCGAGGTAATGATGGAATTATAATCGATATATTAAAAGAAGCATGTGAAGATATAGAAAAAATTTTGTCAAAGTTATATACCAAATGACTTAATGATAAAGAGATAAAAATGTACCAGATGGTTGGAAAAATACAGTATTAATATTAATATTTAAAAAGGATGATAAAGAAGTCATTAGAAATTACAGACTTATCAGTCTTTTATCAGTTTTATACAAAATTTTTACCAAGATAATTACACTTTATCTCCAGAGAACATTGGATTTCAATCAACCAAGAGAAGAAGCTGGATGTAAAAGTAGTTTTATAACAATAAATCATATCCAAATATTGGGAGAAGTTATAGAAAGGACCAAGAATATGAGTTGCAATTATGCCTTGGATATATAGGTTATGAAAGGGCATTTGATTCTATAAGAATTTATTCAATGATTAAAGCATTGGACCATCAGATATGGACACAGGATAATTTCATATTTGAAAGAATATTTATAAAAATGCAACAACAACAATTATATTATGTAACAATACTAGGAAGATTAAAATTGAGAAGGTGTAAGACAGGGTGACTCCGTATCTCCAAAACTTTTTACAGCAGTGCTAAAAGGAGTATTTTGTAGATTAAAATGGAAAGCTAAAGGAGTAAAATAAGTGGAGATTATTTAAGTCATTTATATTTTGCAGATGATTCAGTTGTTTTTGCAAATAATACTTTAAAACTTTAGAAAATGTTGCAAGAGTTATCTGATGAAAGTAAGAAAGTAGGACTAAATGTAAATGTTAAATAGTCTAAAGTAATGTTCAATGGATTTTCTCAAAAGATAAAAATAAAGATTGATTATGATGAATTAGATGAAGTCAATAACTACAAATATGTTGGTCAGATTATTACTACAGATGGAAACATAATGGACAAAAAGGAATTAAACTTGGTTGGAGTGCTTTTGGTAGAAATAACTTAATACTAAAAGGAAATATGCCTCTGTGTTTGAAAAGCAAGGTTTTTAATAAATGTGTTTTATCAGTTCTTAGTTATGGATCTGAGACTTGGACACTTAATAGATAAACTATACAGAGATTTCAGACCACTCAAAGAGCAACAGAGAGATGCATGTTTGGAGTGGCAAGAGGAGATTGAAAATGCAACATATGGGTAAGAGAACAAACAGGTGTTACTGGTATTGTTGGAAGAATTAAAAGACTGAAATGGAATTGAGCTGGACATATTGCTAGAAAAGATGATAATAAATGGATAATTGAAATTTTAAACTGGATTCCAAGAGATTGTAAAAGACTAAAAAAAACCACTTATGAGATGAATAAATGAAATAAGAAAGTGTGCAGTAGTGATGCAGAGAAGAGAGGCTAGAGATCAGAGAAAATGGATTGAACTTGGAGAGACCTTTATCCTGCAGTGGATTGATAATAGTTGGCAATGATATATACATAAATTGAGAATGTTATTTATTTTAGTGGCAGATATGTTATCTTCATCATGACAGTAAGGTGGCTTTCTAGTGTTGGCAAGATCGTTAACAAAAATGCTTAAAATAAAGTATCTGATGTAATAATAATATGTAATGTTCAAATTTTAGAATACGTTATTAAATTTCATATTTTAAAATAATAAATAATATAATAAGTTTGTTAAAATAGTAAATTTCATAGAAACTAATAAATAATTTAAACTATGTTAAAACTGTTGTTCTTATCAACGATTGAAAGAATGCATGGATTGTAGTCTAAAATAACTCATTTAAATATATTAGTATTAAAAGAAGTAAATTTTAAATAATTAAATGATAAATAAGTTAATAAAAAAATTAAGACTATTTTGAGATATGAGATTAATAAACAAGGAGAAAATTCAAGCAATTTAATAATTATGGTGTTTTTTAAAATTCATATAATTAAAATATGTCAAGTGCCCCAGTGTTAAGGCAATGAGTGTAATATATTTATTAGGGTTTTATGTTAACAGTTTATTTTGAAATTCAATCATTCATTTGCACAAAAATTAGCCTTCTTTTTGATTACTGTGAGTTATATTTTATATATGTAGAGCTTAATATAAATGCAGTTGTTGTATCTCTATTGAATGGTTAAAATATATTATATGGTGAATTTATTTATGATTTTGTTTTGTAAATCAGATATCAGATTTCAAAGGAATCATTTCACATAATTAGTTTGAATTATTATTTAATTAGAGATCATATTCAAAAAATTATCTCTGTCATTAAGTTGAGTTATAGTTAAACCAAGATTAAACCTAAAGTGACTGCTTCATAGAATTATCCTTCTAAGGAACATGTATTGATGAAAATAATTCCATATTAGATATATGGATGTGACTATAATATGAATCTAATGAGGTAAATAAATGTATTATACATTCTCCATTAGTGTGGGATCTTAGGTGTAAGGATTCATCATAGTGATCATCATCAATTTGCACCCCTTATTCTGATTTGCAACTAGTTATTTACCATAATTGTTTTGTAAATGAGGGGTCAGATTGCAAGGAATTACCTTACATCATTAATTGGAATTATTATTAAATTAGAGTTATATTCAAAAAACGATCTCTGTCATTAAGTTGAGTTATAGTTAAATCAAAACTCGACCTAAAGTGTCCACTTTCTAGAATTATCTATGTAAAGAATATGTATTGATTAAAATAATTCCATATTAGATATATAGATGTGACTATACTATGAAGCTAATGATGTGAACAAATACCCTATTTAGGATGGGATCTTTATGTGAAAATTCACCACAATGATCATTATCAATTTTTGTCTTATTTTGATTTGGAACTGATTGATTATTCAATATAACAATCATAAAAAAAATTTTGAGGGATTTTTGGCAGCAATTTTTGAAAATAGTGGCCATCTTGTAAGACTGATAGCATCATAGGGTATCTTAATGTCATCCAAAAGAAAAATGCTAACATTTATGCTAAAATTATACAATACAGAGTTTATTCATTATAAATAGTAAGTATACAATATTTTATTATAAAATTAAAGTATGATTAATGTACATATTTTAATTAATTTTCATCCAATATTTTTGCAAGATAATCCATACATTCATCAAGGATATATCCATTATAAAGTTTAACAGTTTCAAAATAATATGTACTCAAAAGTCTATTTTGATAATATACAACAATCAGTATTAATATTATATTTTAAAATGCATACATTTGGCTTTAAAAACTCTATATTCACTCATATTTATAGATTAAAATTTTTATTAATGATATTTTGCTTGTGGGAAAATTTATGGTCATCATTTAATAATAGTAAATCTAGTTAGCATAATATATAGAGAAAAGAGTGCATGTAAGCAAATCATTCTTTAGCATTTCATCTTCTTTGGAACAGATAGCATATTCCAGAGATCATGTTCACTACATTTATATTTTATATGATAATGATAGAAATAATGTATTTGTCTATTCTTCTGTAGCCAAATAAATTATCTATATTTATGTAAATTGATTAATACACTATATTATATATGAATTTTATAGTAAAAATATATTCATATCATGTATTGTATATGTTAATATTGTTTATTATCACATACATACATTATATAAATATAACAGAGTGACAAGTTTTCATTTTTATTTTTGTAAATTATTTATTTGTCATACAATGAATTTTTTGTACATATGCAGTTGAGAATGACTATCAGTTATATATGACTGTATTTACATACTATTACATTATTTATTTATTTTATTTAGAGAATTTTGCAATCAAAAATTGTTTTTATATATAATTCATATTATAAGCTTGGTTCTGAAAAAAATAATATTGCTAATTTAAAATAAAAGAATTTATAGTGATGAGAATTGTAATTTCATAACATATTAATTAAATATTGTAATATAAGATCACTTTCATTTTATAATTATATTTGTGTTTTAATATAACATTGCTTAATGTTATTTTTATAAAATTTTGTAATGCTTTTTATAAAATATTTGATTCTTTTTTTTTATTTGTATAATCATTAGAGGGTTGTATCACAATTTTTTTTTTTAAAATGTAGTTTTTCACATCTTATGGCTGTTTTTAATCACTTATGGGCTTACATATATATTAAATTATATTATATTTACTTATTTAAAATATATTTTCATATAGTTGTAGAATTATTAAATATAAAAAAGATAATGTAACTAGAAACAATATATGATAATATTTACATAAATTTGAAAATGTGTTTTATGGATGGGCTTTATAATTATTTTAAAGACAAAAAATATTGTTTTTTGCCCTTGAAATGCAAAATGTAAACATTATTAGATTATTATATGACAATATGGTTATGGGTAATAAATTATTAGTTATTAAATACATATATATTTAATAACTAATAATTTATTTTTCTAATGTGAAACTATTAAAGATTAAGTTAGTCATATAATAGCCAACTTATAAATAATAATGTAAACCAAGAGGATAGTCTGTTGGCCCCATCATAAAAATAAGAGAGATGTTTAAATGTGAGCCTTTTTTAGTTATTAAATCTCTATATTTGTTTATTTAATTCACTGTTGTAATATATATATATATATATATATTGTACCCTTACTTCTTGATATATAAAATAGTTTAAAATACAACTAGCTCAGTTACATTATTATGCTTAATTAAAATTTGTATATCTATCTTTAATATACTTTTATATTATCACATCTTAATTAAATTTATTATCAATCATCAAAATCAATATAGTTCTAGATTATACTAATTAAATAATTATATATTAAAATTATGAGACTGCGAAGTAAAGTTACAAAGTAATAAGCAGATTTACACTGAGTCAATATCTCCTAAGATACTGTCTCAATGGCATAAGAATACTACCACTACCTTATTATCTTACCACTACATCTATAGCATTCTTATGACTTTTAAATGAAATAAATTATCTTTAATAATACTAAAATAATTCCTAACTTTTAACTTAAAATATAATTAAATAATCTCAGGTTCTTCTAAGTTGTTTTAAAATAATAATAACTCATGTAAATAAGTATGATGTGGGATTTTATATCAAACTTAAATACACCTAACTTATTTAAATAATAATAATAAATAATACTAATCTTAGAGTGTAATTTAATCTCATCTATTTCTATTATATAATCAATCATTAAATGAATAAACAATCATATGTATATTTTTTATTTCATATGGTATCTTAATTTTGGAATAGATCAAAATCTTATACTTAATAATCCGTGGCAATAAACAATACTGTATTCTTATAATGTGCATTATAATCATCTTATGACCATTGCAATATTTTCTATTCATGTCAATCAATTCTTATAAAATAATGTTAAGCAAATATTGTATTCATTTCTAAATAATAATAACAAATTCATTTTTTGTACAAATATTATGTTTATTTCAAATCATCTGATGTCAAAATGCTGTGGTGAAAAATAATGAAAACTCGACACACTTTTAAAACAAATTAACAAATTTATTTACAATAACTTCAAATAAAATTTATTTACACTATTTACAGTTTTAGAATTTAGGAAAATAAATAAAATAAAATAAGAAATTACAAATACAAGAAGTTTATACTGTTACTAATTCATGTGCTTAACAAGCAATTATACATTCTTCAAATACTATACTAATAATATTATAGTATGTTTTCAAAAACTTAGATTTTTAAAATAAATAGTAGTGTACTTTAATTACTACAAATAATAATATATGTCAAGACTATTTATGTAGCATGTGTAAACAATGAAACTTCACTAATTAAATAGCTACATTAATTAAGTATTACCATTTATAATATATCATCATATATTTACTTTATTATTAGCATTGCTTAATAGCTTTATAAAATTAATGTATCTTTGTAATGTAAAACAAATAATTGACTGTACTTATACTTTACTTAATGTAATTCCTGTTATATGTTTTATCAAATATGCATTACATATCTGTACTGTTCAAATACTATTATTTAAATCATTTATCAATTTCAAATTCAGAAAGCATTACCTTAGATAAATTCTATGATTCTTTTCTATGTAAAAATCATTACTTTACTTTATGTATTATTTTAATCCTTTCTAATAAATTTCTATCTATAAAACATATTTAAAACTTATCTAAAAATTTCCGGAAAATAAACATCTATTTTAAATAAAATATTCATTATCTAAACTACCTATACTACATTGTCTATACTTAATAAACTTCAATCCAAATATAAGCTTCTACCCATAACGTAACTTAACTTATTTAATAAACAAAATAAAATAGACTTCTTTTTAAAATCCCTTTCTGACTTGCAAAATAAAAAATAATTACTTAGATAAATAATAAATATAATTCTAATATTATAACATAATAAAAATATTAAGATTTATTTACGAAAGAATCATATAATTATTTCTAAGCTTCTTACGTAATGTTGTATCATGTTGATATTATAAGTTAAAACTTATGCATATTTTAATAAAGTTCGTGGCCAATATAATGTATGTGTTTTCTTAAAATATCTATACATTCATTCCACAAAACATAATATTTGGTTGATCTAAAGAAAAAAACATATTAAATTCATCAAAATCATTATACAATGTTTTTACCATAATAATAATAATGTCCAATCTGCTATCCAGCATTCTTCGGAATTTGCAGCTTCATAAAATAAAAATCATTCACATTTACACTCATAAACATTCATTAGAATATTCCGTGTTATATTAATTATAAAAATAAATTTATGTAATTAATTATTATATTATTTTTAAGTTATTATTTAATAAATGTACCTAACCTACTTTTAATAGTTTAATAATATTTTAAATTTTATGTTAAATAAATAAAATAAAAGTTCATATTACGTATTTCCAGCGACGACTTTTGTTCTACCATAAAAGTTCTAACAAATATCCTACGTATAAAGTCAATAGAACACTATTCCCTGTTCCGTTGTATCACGTGTTTCTTGAAAGTTTATAAAAAAAAATGGTAACGTTCTTTTTTAAAAAAAAATAATAAGTTCCCATAAACAAATAAAATTAAAATAATAGTTTATAAATTCGCTTTCTGGATCCAGTTCTTCATAAAATATTGTTCAAAAGTTATTATTTCTAAATTAATTTATAATTGTTAAATTATTCTCATTTAATTATTTCCATTAACTTAGCTTGGCCTGATTTAGTTTGGCCTGGACGTCCACGTATTACTTGCGCATTTTTCAAAAACAATATATCTAGGTAAGAATCTATTTTTCCATCTATAACGTCCAGCGTTTTAGATTACTTCAATATAATAATTTTATTATATTACGATTTTAAATAATCATATTTATAATCTATTTGCCTTTTCAAATCGTCAATATTTAGTCTTTTAAGCACAAAGACTTAACAAGGCATGTATTTATTAAAATTACTACTTCTTATATCTTTACTTAAGATATACATTTTATTTTTTAAAATCTGCAAAAATACTTTCTTTCTATAGAAGTATTCATATTTCTTTTAAATATCTATTTATAATATACAATAGTAATTTAAACTTTTTAACACTATTTATAGTCCAAAATACTACTTTTCTCCATCTTATAGTTTTCTGTACTAATCCAGCGTCTGTTACTTTTCTAGCGTAAAGTTTCTGATATATTTCTACAATACGTGATGTTTCCATGATTATTCGTACGTAAATTGAGTTTCGATATTGAGAAGACCAATAGGGAATTATTAAGTTTCTACTGCATACTTATCATTTAAAAAATTATAAAATTATATACAATAACACTCTTATGATTTTAACACTGATTTTAAGAGCGTTTATAAATTTACTTAGCTATTTTCTCAATAGCACAATCGACTTTTAAAATTTATTGTAGAGAGCCCCCCTCAACAATTGAATCCAGCTTTTATACTGGCAGAAACTCCTTATCTGATTGGTACATTTAAACAATCAAACTTTCTAGCTTATTTACATATTTACTAACACACTATTAAAAATAAAATAATGACTTATTTAATATTTAATATTATTACATTTTTTTAAAAATAATCTTTATCGTTTATTCAAATCTATCAAACATTTTTTAAAATATTCTTTCTCACTTGATTTAAATCTTAACTTTTATAAGATCATTTAAAATAAACTAAATCTTTTTAAATACGTTATATTTTTAAGACAATATTTTTAAAAATCAGATTTAATATTCTACATTAATATCTTTTATTTTTATCTCGTGATAACTCACGTATTATTTATAAATTTCACAACATAATTTTAAAATAGTTTTTGCAACTTTATGAGAAAGCTTCCAAGCATGTGTGTGTGTATCTCTAATTAACATCTGTTTTTTACAATACAAGAAACGCTTCCCATAATCTAAAAATAACTTAACAATTGCTTTTTAAAATAAATATTTATTTTTAAAATAAATAAAATATTACATCAGCTTTTAAAATAATTATTTGATATGATTAAAATCAAATATTAATCTCAATTTGAGTACTTATAATTTAAAATATTTCTATTCACTTTTAACATATATTTTAAATTAAATAAATATCTTTGTCTAATTTTAACTTATCTTTTAAATACTTTAGCTTCAAACATTTGTTATTAAATTTATTAATGCAGTATTACATCATAATCATCATCATTTTAAATATCTTCTCAATACCAACACAATTCACATATCAAATACTCATAGATTGCTTTAATTAAACTTATGGTAACATTACCACAAACAAAGTCAACATCACACATTTTAAATACTTCTTAAATTTAAAATTTTCTACTAGATTAGCACAAAACTTAAATGGTGACCCATACAAAAGGGCACAATATAAGGATAGCAGAAGAAAAATCCATAGTTCTAAGTTAAAAAAATAAACTACGCTAGACAATCGAGAAAAATTGAAAGAAAATACTTAAAGGAAATAATATTAAATAAAGTGAAGTCATTGAAAATTCTAACATTAAAAAAATGTTTAAACTGGTATGCTTATATAAACGAGAAGTAATGGAATAATCATATTATTCTTAAAGCCAGATAATAAAGAGAAAAAAATAAGATGAAGCAAGTAATGACCATTTTGAAAAAGTTATCGTTAAATTTATTAATCTAAGCACTGAGTTTATCTTTATCTTCTCTCTTCTTATTATTATGTACATCTATTTAAAAAATGATTTTTTTTTTACACTTTTCTGTCAAAATTACTTCCATTACTAAAACATCATATTTGTAAATAGTGTAAAGTTAAAATTATTGGGTTAACTTTTATTAAGATAGTAAACGTAGTAAAAGATTAGAATATTTTTTTTCTCATAATTATGCTGCAATTATATTGTTATTATAATTCATTTATTTCAACATTTTAAATTTATTTCATTGCTTATAACATTTAATTCATTTTTAACTTTCCAGATGGCTCTACCTGTTCACTAAATTTGATTTCTGGTGGTATGCTTTTCATTCGTCATTATCACAACACTAGCATTCATCACTTTTCAGCATTGAGCACTTCTTATATTTGCATTAATTTGCATCTACTAGAATTTAAAAAATTGATAGTATTTTTTTTATTTGTACATACATGAAATGTCTGTGTGTGCGTTTGTGAAATATGCATTGCATGTACATTTCTTAAATTTACACGCATATACACGTATATGCAATTTATAAATTTAAAAATACTGTTTTAGTCTATGTATGCATGTGAGTAAAGTATGTGTGTATATAATTTCTTGATGAGAATTATATAACCCTAAAATTTAATAAGTTGATTTAAACATAAACTATAGATAAATCAAAAATTGTTTTCGTTGTAAAATAAAAACTTATCTAAAATTATCTTATCAAAAAAGGTGGAACAATCGCTATATACATAAATGTAACAAAATATAATGTATAGAAAAGTACAGTAATGAAGTGACACAGTAGTAAATAAATTATTTCCGGTGCTTGATTTTCTCATGATATCGTAAATAATGAACCATTCAATCATTTATCTTACAGTAATAAGAATTTATAGACAGAATGAAGAGAAAATGAGATCAACCAAAAAAAAAAAAGAAAGCAGTTTTTTTTTAAAAAGAGAAAATAAAATGAACTTGTATTGTATCATTTTAGACTAGTTTCAACTATATAATAGCACATAGATTAGTATATGCTCAACGTTTCAAGAGGTATTGCTACCATGGGAATCGAACATATATCATTATATTATTGAATATTCAGATGCTTCTGGCCTGACTAGTGACAGTACTAGCATGGGAATCGAATTTGGATCCTTAGATTCCTGAGTATTGAATTTTAAACTAACACTCTAACTAACAGCCATCCTGCCAAAGACAACAGTCAGTAGAAATTTCATATACTTTTCTATGAGGTTCCTTTCAGACTTCTCCACTTTTTCCTTAAGAGAAAAGTTGTTTAATGGTTGCCATACATTATATATAGTCACACTAGGTTGACTTATGGGATTTTTTGCTATTACCATGTGAGCAGCTTCTTTAAATTTTCTTTTTGGATAGAGAAGAAACAGTACAAAGAAGTAAATTTTAAAACGGTGCTCACATGATAATGGCAAACAATTATATAACTCAAATTAGTGTGACTGTACATAATGTATGGAAATCATTAATGAATTCTGCTTTTAGGAAAAAGTGGAGAAATCAGGAGAAAGTTCATAGATGAGTATATGAAATTTCTACTGACTATTGCCTTTGTCAGGATGGCTCAGTTGGTTAGAGTGTTTCCTTAAAATTCAATATTTAATAATGTAAGGGTCCAGGTTTCAATTCCCATGCTAGTTCTGTCACTGGTCATGCCAGAAACACCTGAAGGATGAAGAGGAGAGAATAATCTTGAAACATTGTGCATATATGATTAACCTGGGTGCATGTATTTGGAACATTTAAATAAAGTTATTTTTTTCTAAAGACATTCAATGCTCATATTACATGATGGAAACAGTCCAATATATAAATACAACTTTCATTTACTATATATTAAAAGGCCAAAGATAATCTTTTTCTTCAACTACAATTAGTTTGTTTATCTTCAAGTTAGATATATAAATGCCAATTGTAATTTAAATATATATTTATATGTATTTGGCCTTTAAGTACACAGTAAATAAAAGTGTTTATTATAAAAGGTCATTTATATATTTATTTTTATTAACATTTCATATTATTCATATTCAAATTTAAAAATTGGCTTTTTAAAATAAAAGCATTATTTATAAAATATTTTATACATATAATATTTTTAACTTTTTAGCATTCATATTTTTTATAATTATTCCTATTTTTAATTTTTAAGCAAAGAATGAAAGCAATCTCACAGTCTATGTAATATTTTATAGGAAATTTGAACACATTAAAAACTGATTCTAGCATCATTTTGTTTAGGAAAGAAGTATTTCTAAAAGAGAAACTTTTACAATCCAGAGAAATTGAGATTAATTTTTATTTCTATTTTAAATGACTGTAAAAGCTTTTTAATGTAAGCTTTTTTAAAAATACATATATTACCTTTGCTTCCAGATTACACACACAAAAATACCTATAACCATGGTTTTATAGTTTATGAAGTCATTTCCAGTTGCAATTTCCAGTTTTTTTTTCAATTAAGTTTCACTTTAAAGGCTTTTTAGACATGATCATGGTTAATTTGTACTTTTCTTAGTCTGCTGTAATTCCAAGTAAAAAATAGCAAATTTTGTCCATTGGGTTTTATTTTTGAATTTCCAGAGGAGACTGACACAAACAAAGACTCATGCTCTTGGTTAAGGACAATGTTGCAGATCATATTAGGGGTATACCTTCCTCTTTACATTTTTATTCCAGTGAATGTAGGTCAGATGGAGGAAGGTGATGCCTAGCTTTAAATCTAGCACATTGGGTTTTACTGTACAAATAATTTCCACGACTAAACTCATAGGCTGCTAAATGTTTAAAACATTTATTACATTATGCAAATAGTTTAGTTAAAACTGCTGCTGACAACAGCTTTGTGAAGACTTCTCCTAATTTGAAGTTTAATGCATTAAAAAGCAAAAGAATGTTTTTTTCCTGAACCACAATTTTGGTTGTTACATGTAACTTTAAATAAAAGCTAGGCATCCATAAATTAATTAATTCAACCAATATAGATTGTGATCAAATTAAATAATCTATAATTACTTAAATTAATTGCTTTATTGATGACCATAATTTTATTTAAAGTTACATGTAACAACCAAAATAGTAGTCCAAAAAAATTTATTTGCTCTTTAGTGCATAAATTCTTAAATTAAAAAAAGCATTTTTTAAAAAATATTTATATATATATTATTTTAATTTACTCAATATATGCTTGCAGTCATAAATTTAACAATAAGTGCAATATTTTTACTCCATTTATTTCTCTTTAAATAAATAACTAAATAGTTGAAGTCTACATACTTTTCTCAAGTTATAAGTATACCAGAAAATCTTTATCAAAGTACAAATTTTTAAAACAATTTTAAAAATTTGGTCTGAAACACAGAAAACTAAACAAACACAGTCAAATCAATATATATATATATGTGTGTGTGTGTATGTATGTATGTGTGTGCATTGTTTAGATATATAATGAAAAGGATTTCTTCATTTTGTTAAATAAAAAAATCAATCTTTTTAATCAATACATTACAACAAATAATTGGATTCATTAATATTCACAGTATCTGCCTTAAATATTCAACATAATCTTCTTTATATACAAAAAGTGCCAATAGGAAAATGAACCATTCTATTATTATTGTATTCTTAAATATTATAGTGAGTATGTGTATTATTTACTATAAAACATTTACTATTTTAAAAAATAATTGTATTTAATGTTATAAATATATATGGGTTTTTTCAAATAGAATTAATATTTATTTGGGTTTTATCCTTTTTTTAAATATAGCTTTAATTTTTATATTTTTATATTATAAATATTACATGAACGAACCGCCCTTCAAGAAGAGGGGAGAATACCATTGATAGAAGAGCTATCAATGATACCCATTATCAGACCAAGTTATGCAAAGCATGACCCAATCACATTTCTAGACTGTGGCCCACCTCACTGCTAGATTTAAATCCCTACCATCCAAAGCATTTTATTTGTTTAGAGGTAAACCTCAGGCACCATCTAATTAAAAGAAGTAACTAACATGCATGGATGGTAGGCCCATAATCCAATGCTCAAAATATCCCATGACTAGCTTAATCAAAAAAGTAATCCAATAAACTGCTTTAATTAGTGGTATCAGTAAAAGAATCGACCAATAAATACTAATTTTCAAAATAATTTATTTTAAATATTTTAAAATAAACTGATAACTAAATTATGAATTCATTCAACATTTCTTTGAATAAAATAATAATACATAACATCATATATATCATGCACACATATTATCAATAAACATAAAGCATAAATAAATACCAAGCATTAAACCTTATTTCACATGCATATTATCATATGAGCTGTTTGTTTATATGATTTGGAAAAGTTCTGGGAATAACTGCTGCTTACACTAACTGCACATAAATAGTTCTTTTTATGTTAGTTATTTATTACACTGACTTTGGAGGCTTTAAAGATTGCAATGGCTACAATATACTAATGACACAATGGGAATAAAGAATAATTAATATTACCTATAGATTTTCAAATAAGTGATCCTGGATAGATGACTGCTCCTTTTTCCTGTGTGATGCATGTTGTACCAACTGGTTGGATTATAGATTTAAAGATGAATGTGGTTCCTTGCTGTATTTCAGTCTGGCAGACAAATGTTTAAATGGCTCAGGTTGTTAGATATTCATGGTGGCTAATTGGAGACTTTCAGATATGCTAGGGAGGTCAGAGACTGGAGTACAGCAGCATACTTCTTATTAGCAATGCATGTTTTTTCTTGGCATTCTCAAAATGAAATTTATTTTTATTCACTGAAATAACATTGCTAAAAATGATCTGATCTCTGATGATGATCTTTTTTCCCGGCCTTTTTATATGCTATTAATCTTATTGTTCAGCTTGATTAACATTCTTTTTGATTAATTAAATCCCCATTATCTGTTTACATTCCTTATTAGATTAGCTTACTTATGATAAGATCTCACTTTTTAATTACTCCCCTTGTTTATTTGTAGTCATTGGTGATTAATTATTCCCATTGTTTATTTGTAGCCATCTTTGACTTTAACTTGACTTTATGTTACAAATTTTATTTTCTTTATTAAACTTTTTTTTTAATTCAATCTTATTTTTATATACACATATATATATACATTTAAATGTATCTTTAAAATCAACATGAGCATTTTTCTATTTTCTTTTAAATAAATGAAAAGAGAGAGATATCATTTTTAAATCTTTTTTTAAGTTAAATTTCTCCCCCCCCTCCTTTAATTACTCTTTAATTCATAAACATATGAATTGACTTTTAGCAAACTGTGTTTTGTTTAAACTTTTAATTATTTCTTTAAAGAACCCTTTTTTTTCTCTTTAAAATCTTTGAGCTGCTTATGAATTATTTTTAGCTTAATTTTTTAAATAAAATTACAGACGTGTAATGCTTTTCATTAGCAGTACAATATATATATACACATCCAAAATATAATATTTATCAAAACTTGTATTTATTTTAATTGAAAAAACTTATAAAATATTTTACTTTTTGCTGTATTTTTATATTAGACTATTTCTATCATCTAATATGTGTGTTGAATGTCTTTAGAAAAGTTTAATATTATTTAAATATTCCAAATGCCTTCAATGGTTTGTAATATCACAGCAAACAGGTTAGTATATGTACCAAGTGTTAGTAATACTACAGCAAACAACTGTTAGTAATATCACAGCAAACAGGTTAGTAGTTAGTGCATATACTAACCTGTTTGCTGTGATATTACTAACTGCTGAATGCATTTAGAATATTTAAATAAAATTAAACTTTCCTAAAGACATTCAACACACATATTAGATGATGGAAATAGTCCAATACAAAAATACAGCTAGAACACCATCATCACAAACCTTCAGAAAAACAATATTTTACTTTTATATATTTATTTCTGTATTATTGATATTGGTATTGTTTAAGTGTTGACTGATTTTATGTATATCTATATATTTATTATAACCTAAAAATAAATATATAAATACTATCCATCATTAAGATATAATGCCTGAAATAATAATAATAACCACTATAAGCTATGGGTTAAGCTTAGAGGGTTACCAAATGCTATGTGTTTATAATAAAAAGTAACCATAAGGATAATAATAGAAAATAATGAATAGTATAAATATAATATGCCACATTTAATAAAGTTCAAGAGGAGAATTCTCAACTCATTCTCACACATTAAAGGGAGACGCTTAATATTGGAAACATATATCATAAAATGGTTAAGTTATATTAAATCCTTTTCTTTCTAACATTTCTTCTCATTACATCACTTGTAATAACCATCATCATCAGGATTTCATTGCTATAATTGCACTTAACATATATTTTTATAATATATATATATAGTGAATAATTATCATAATGAAAATTGAAAATAAAAAATATTATTTATATGTTTTATTGCTGGATTAAAGCTTTGAACCATTGGTAAATTTTATATCAGCTTTCTTTGTATTCGCTTCTATTTTTTTGGAAAATTATATTCTTAATGTCTCATATTACCTGATTCTTTTTTAATACTCTATTTACTTTAAAACTACCAACTTACTTCAGTGATGTTTTGTACTTTTGATACATCTATGTTTTTATCATCTGTGTCAATCTAAAATTAAAACTAACATTTCATGTTTTCTAAAAAAAAAAAAATATGTTTACTTGTTTTTGTTTTTTGAAAAATTAGTCATTGATTTATCTTGTTTCTTAATTGCAAATTTAGTTTTTTAAAAATTAATGTTAAAAAATAATAATTTAATTGAAATTACATTTTTCTTCTTCTAATTCCAAATTTCAATATGTTCTTTTTTTAAATGTACAACATTCTATCTTATAAAATCAAGAACTGAAATTACTAAGCCAATACTCTTTACATAAATTTAATATGAACAAGTAAATAAAAATAAATGTTTTACATTAAAAAAGTTATTTCATAGCATCCCATTTTCTCATATATATTAGCTTTAACACACATGGTTATCAATAAACTGTACTTTAAATATTTGTTAAAAATAAATGTGTTAGAGTTTTTCATTTGTCTAAGAATAGCTCCCAATTTAAATCCATTGAAACTTTTGTTTTACTTTATATTTCTATAAATATTAAATTTTATCCTTATTAATCTATTTTATTTTGATTATCTTCTTTCAGCTTATCTACAAAGAAAATATTTGACTTAGAGCTTAAGACTTATTTAAATAATACTTGAATCTATGGGTTAATTAGTCAACTGTATTTTTTTTAAATAATTGTATACACAATAATAATATTCATATATAAACATTCTCATTTAAATATTTCAGTTTTCACAGCATTATTTTTATCAATTTCATAATCTAGATGACTGACTATTCAAAGTTAACACAATAAACTTTAGAATCACAATTAATTATGTTTATTTAATTAATATATTTGGTTAGTTTGTTCTATCCATAAATTAATATGCTATGGATGGCTGATAAAATTTCCACCTTGAAAGTGTACCAATTTTTTATTATACGGACATGCTCAAACTTTTATTATATACTTATTTACAGATATGACTTTGTTTTCTATTTTTTCTAACTTGACTAAACTTAGTTCATTTTTTTAATCTCTAAATAATACAATAAATAATGCTATCAGCATAATATATAAATAAATTTACATATAGGATAATAATTTAGAGATGTGTGTATTTGAAATAATTTATTACAAAATTGTATCTCATAAAATTATTAAAATAAGGTGTCATTTATAGTCTTAAAAACCACTGAAAGGATAAATAAATGCATGATAAAATGAAAATTAAAACTGATTATATAATTAAATTTATAAGTTTAGCTCAAAATATTCAATGCTAAATAGGAAGAGAAAATTGTGATTAAAATGTTTGCAAGAATTTATTCATTATGTCATCTATCTCTAACATTTTTTAAACATATGTCTAAAAATTATATTTACATTGCTTCTCATTTGTATGGCAAGGTTACTATGTGTAAACATCTTTTTTGTAATTATTGCTACATCTTTTGATATTCATTTTGTTTTGTTTTGTTTTGTTTTTTTGGTTGTGTAACTTCAGGCATATTTTTATCTGATTTATCATTATTATTTCCATTACATTTGTAAATCATTTGGTGAAAATTTTAAGTCGATTTTTAACATTATTCCTAAAACCAAGAAGCATATTTTAATCATATTATTGGTTAAGTTTATAATTATTATTCATCTTTATATAAAATTTACAGGTAAGTAATTTGTGATTTGTTGCAAAAATTTTCTGTCAAGATGATATTTTTTATTATAAAATCTAAGGTCATCTTTCACCAAGTGGTAATAATTAATATTTTTGATTTCTATTTATTTTATTTGGTGATGCCCATTTGTATATAGATAATAAAAAGATCATTAAACAATGTCTCCTATTTTAATGCTTTATTTGTCAGTCCATACTCATACAGCAATATTTTCTTTTTTCTATATATTTCAAAATTTGGCATTTCAAGACATCTACAAATATATCATTCAAAAGTTTTATTTGAAACTCATCATATAACTTGTCAACATATTTTGATGATTATGTAGTAGAGAGGAGTAAAATGCAAGAATTAAAGATTCTTCGATTAATACTCAGATAAAACATTCCAATCTTGTTATTCCAATAAAGTTGCTTTTTTCAATCTATCACTTTGTTGCTCTAATATCATTTCACTGTCTTATCAACTGTCTATGTGATTATTTTTTCTTCATGACTCATTATTTGATCCTTGAATTCCAAAATTGTATAGTTAATATCCACAAAATCAATTTAATATTAATTAATAAAAGATTCATCTTTGTTATCCATAGTCTGTTAATTAACAAACAATATATCAAAGTGACATAAAACCTCATATCTAATTTATTTAATTATTCAATTTTTTAAAAAATCAATGTTTAAGAGGTTGATTTCATCACCACCATTTCATACTTTTTTCATTTATAATATATACATTTTATGATTCCTTGGAAATCTTTTTATTTTAGATTAAGATCATCATTTCATGTAATTAAACATCACATAATTTTATTCTAATCACTTCATATAAATTAAATATACTAAACAGTATATTTGCTTTTTCCTCATTTGCATATTATTTTCTAACTTATAGAATCCATCATTAAAATTTTTGTTTTTACATGTCTGCTGGATTACATGAGAATATTTTAAGGTTGTTTTCTCTTCTATATTTTGATATGACACTTAGATGAATATCATGAAATGTCAGCAACATCATATTGTTACTCTGCAAAAAATAGAACATCTCAAGACCAAATATTAAAAAAGATAAGAAGAAAATAATTATAGTAAGGGTAAAAATGAAACTGTTAATTATTGTTATGAATAGCAAATTTAAACTTGGGACATTTTTCAGTATAAGATGAGAAGTATAAGTGATGTATAAAAACAATTATGCCTAACTATAACACATTAGCCTTGTCAAATCACTACTAATTAATTGCCGAAATAATACACAGTATATAGTAAAGAGTCCTTAATAAGTAGGACATAGAGAAAA
This sequence comes from Epiperipatus broadwayi, assembly GCA_028023455.1. Taxonomy (NCBI): domain Eukaryota; kingdom Metazoa; phylum Onychophora; class Udeonychophora; order Euonychophora; family Peripatidae; genus Epiperipatus; species Epiperipatus broadwayi. The sequence continues at coordinate 1,265,057 of JAQFVV010012533.1, forward strand.
TGGTCTTCCATATACCTTTACACATAAATAACACCAAAGATAATTTTATCATAGTAGTCATGTGCTCTATAGAGTGTACGAATTTTAGATATGTTGAGCTGTTGTTGTTATTGATGTTTCTTCCAGCTAGTCACAGTGAGATAGATGCTCATTTTTAATCAATAATGGAATTGTTTGGACTGACTACCTGATACAAACCCTAAGCTTGCTTGAATTTAGCTATCTAAAACAACACCTTTTCTAGTAGCTATTTGATTTTCTGAATATAAATAATAAAATAAACTTTATCTTGGTACTTTTAAATTAATATATTTTATTATTTCTCTGTGATTTTTGATTGCATGGTAGTCTTTAGAGCTATAATTGCCTCTTATGTTACATTAGTTACATACTGATTATATATGTGTGTGAGAGATGGTAATCTGGACCAACTGATGAGTGCTGGTTTAGCATGAAATACGAATATTGGTGATTATTTATCTTTTCTGCACGTGTGCCATCATGTATATCAGTAATATGAGGTAGTGTGGATGGTGAAGTGACTTGAAGGTCTGAGTTCAAATCCCTATAATTACAATTAGTTACATACATGTACATAAGCGCATATACATATATAATTACGTATTTATATTAGTAGTTTAAACACCCATATATGCACCCATTTTATATATCCTTTTTATAAGTAACCAAAAATAATGTTTCTTTATTACCTATTATTTAATTAAAAATAATAAATATATGAATATATATGCACAGGTAAATAATAAACAAAAATAAAATAAATTATACAATTTTTGGGGGATATAAAAGGAAATTTGTGTTTATAAATGTGTGATTATATGCAGTATATGTTATTATTATTAATAATAAATATTTATATATAAAGATAAATATGTACGATATTTGTTAATTACACTTTTGAAGAAGATTGTGAGACAATCATAACTATAAAAACAAACAGTAACAATAAAAGGCATTGTTAATTTAAAAATGAAAAAAAAAAAAGTTTTTTTAAACACATAAAAGCAATACGAAAAGAGTAAATGTTTATTAGAACATCTACATTGTTTTTTATCACCACAATAAATTTTTATATATTGTATTCACTCATTTTTAAAATGAAAATAAATATTAGTGTTTAAAATATATCTTGTTGTTTTTACGTTCAGTTTTACTGACAATATAGTTAGTTGCCTATTGTTCCGCATTATTACTAGACGGTATTATTACTTTAATGTTATTTCTAAAGCTTTTAAATAAAATTGAATATGTTAAGAATTATTCGACTGAAAATTTAATTGCATAAATTTATCAATTCTATTTAAGTATTCAAAAAGCTTTTACTTAAATATAACTTTTATTTACTATAAAAATTAGAGATATAAATTGAAATGGTAAAACGAGCAAGCAAATTATTGTATAAAGGAATTAACTGTAAAGTTAATTTACAATTATTATTAATAATAAAAAGTTACGATGTAAGTTAAACATGTAAGTTATACATGATTACTAGAATAAACAACATAGGAATTAAAATTAATAATTACAAAATATTCAGAATAATAGAGAACAATAAATTAAGTTAGATAACATCAGATATAAAGTGTAATTAAATTTACTATGAGAAATATTGTACAAACATTTAAAAACATTAAAACAAAAAATATCTTTCACATTATTATTAAATATGAAATACTGTGTGGATCAAGAACATTGTTTAGTTGTTGAGATCCACAAAACACATTCTTTTTAAAAATTACTAATTGAATGTGAAATTATATTGGATGTTGTCCTAATTTATTTATGTCATATAGATAACTTGATTTTCAGTTTGATAAATTGCAGGCAAAGTAGTTTAATAGATGGTACTATTTTATATAGTTTTTAATATAAATATCAGTATACATGAATTTAGAATAATATAATAAAAATCAAAATATTATCTGTAGAAATAAGTTAATATAATATCATAGTCTTTATCTTCAAAACATAAAATAATCATATTTAGGAATTAAGTACGCCTGGGTCTCTTTTTACGTGGACTTATTTAACACGATTTTGAAGTTTGATTTCCAATAATGTGCTATTACTTTAAATAATAAATTTTGCGCACTACGTTATATTGAAAGTAATGGCACAGTATTGGAATTCGACTTTCATCTTAGTAATTTCAATATTTTCAGTGCTTTATAATAGTAAGATTTTATGCAATAATGAAATTAAAATCATGATTTCCACATTTTATGTATACACATTAAATTTTACAAGATTATAATGTAAATTTGTTCAAACATTGTGCATGTTAATTTTGCATTTTAAATCACATTCTGTTTTCACTTTTTAAAAAAGAATGTAATCAATTATTATTTTCTTATTAATGACACTAATCATTAATGTGCTCTTAAATTCCAACGAGAGCTAAATGGTTGTATGTCTGGATATCGCGAACTTCGTAAACAATTAATAAAATCACCATCTCAAAGATTAATTACTAATTACGTTGTCACCAGAAAATCATAATAATTAAAACGTGTATAAAAAAAATGTAAATTACTGTACTGTAAATTATGCATAAAAATATATTATTTTGAATAAAATTAACTAATATAGTTAAAAAAAAGTTTGTCTCGTATCAATTTTTTTCAAATTTGAAATTTTTTATTAGTCATATTTTATTTCCTTATTTTTTTTTTGTGCGTTGGTGCTTTGCTTTTACATGAATTTTGAAAAATCACAGACTGCATCCCCCCTTTTTCAATGTAAGTTACGTCTATTTTTGCACGATTTCATTTGCACGTATTTTCTGAGGAACCTATCTATCGCGTAAAACGAGACCCAGGTGTATACAGTTTCTGGTAGAATATGTATTGTACGAGTTCAATAACAAACAAGATTCAAGCAGTCCATTAAAATTGTTGATGTTTATTTCTTTCAGTAAGTTTCTTGTTATTTCTTCAGGTCAGATGCTAGATGTCAGATTTTGACATTAATTATTGTTATTGCACTTCGAATTGATTCTGGATGAAGTATTAAAAATTGTAATCTTCACATTGATTTTCTTATGTTAAATTATTGCTTCTTAAAAAGTCAAGAACTTCCAGAGGTTATTGAGTTATAAATTGTATTTGATATCATGTGATGTTTATAATTTAAAAAAATTTGCTTCACAAAATATATCTTCTGGAAATATGATTTATACTGTAAAAGCATTTTGTATTCCAAAAATTATTATGGGCTTGACTGAACTAATGTTATATATTATAACATAAAACTAGTTATTCCTGTTTAAAACTTTTGAAAAAATATTGTGATAGATCACTAAATCATTAGAATATTATTTTTTTCTAAAAACTTCTTCGTTCTTAAAAACATCAGTATTTTTGAATCATTCTTCCAATTTCATTTACCAATTAAATTTAGTAAAAATATAAGAAAAAAATTAATATATCTGCCAAATCAGTATTAACAAAGATTTTAAATATCTTTTTATTTCACAAAAACAGCAGAATTTATTTAAATAAATTACTTTTTCTCAAATTGTTACTTCTTACAAAAATATATTTTTAATTGAAACATGTTTTTGATAACTTTAAATATCTGTTTATATCTAATTTATTATTTACTCATTAAATATTTTTAAACAACAAATTTGTTTATCAAAGGAAAAATATTTTGCTTTTTATAAATAGCTTAAAATAAATCCATAGCTTCTCTGGTCCAAATTATTCCAGAAAACTTTCAGGCTTAAATTGCAATTAATATTTTATTTATACATATATAGGTTTTAATGGCTTTAGTTTATATCAAAATAAAAATTATTCACAAAATATATGTATAGAGAAAGAAAATGATTTGCAATTTTTATATTGGTATATAGTTGCGATATAATGGAATTTAAAATAAGGAGAGTATACTAATAAAAATGGAAACAACTGTTTTATTATATATGTGTGCATGCGTGCGTGTGTAATCATTGATCACATATACTGAGATAAGATAAAATTATCAGAGCAAATCTTACTTTGGTTTTGCAGCATATAATTTAAATATTAATAAATGCTAGTCAACATAAAAAACAAATCATTTTTTATGTCTAATGAAGATAGGTACTATCTAAAAGAAGTATATGCAGTGTGGAAGATTAGTTTTTTAATGTAATAAGTAGATTTTTTTAACATTTGTATCGCGCATTGCTAGATAGCATTGACATCACTCAGATAATTTCGTATAGGGTTATTTTACAAAAAAAAAAGCGTTATTATATATTTTTTAATTTTCAAGAATTAATTGTTTAATTTTATTTATGTATTTTATAAAATGTTTACTTTATGTTAAATATATTCGTTTTAATCACATTTTAATTAAGTTATCAAGTGGCCTTGACACGAAAGTGATAGACAATGCCTAGCTATCGATTCAATTAGACAAATTAACAGGATTTTTTACATTTTTTATTATTTTTCCTTAATCAGAACTCTATTCATAATGAAATTATTCCTAATTATTTTATCAATAAAAACAATTATTTTGTAATAGAATTAATAAGAAAATAATTTAGTTAAAATGAAAAATATATATTTAAAACATTTTAAAGGTTTTTGATACTGTTCTAAATTTGAAATGTTTTATCCATTGTTTAAAATATTAGATGCATTATTTCCTATACAGCAATGTTATGTTTTGTTACCATGTGTGAATTCAGATATGCAATATATATATATATATGATTAAAATAATCATAAGACTCAAACTACTTAAAATGTTAATGTAAAAACTGTTGTTTTCACATTTTATTTAACCACGATGATGTAAGGATATATATATATTAAACAGATTTACCATCTAATGTAATTATTTTATATATTTTTCAGTATTAGTATAATTTTAATCTACTATTATAAAAACTTATTTAAATAAATTTTTCATTACATTTTTAAGTTTCATCGAATTTGTCTTCTGAAGAGGTAACCCTGCTAAAACAGACCAATCCAAAAGACATTTTGATACCTAGTAAATATACTGGGCTTCATCTTACTTTTCCACTCAAGCAAAAAGATATTCAGAAACTCATCGAATCTTTTAAAAAAAATGAGGTTTGTTATTTCCCCCTTTTTTCTAAATAAAAATTTATGTATACTTTTTAATTAATATTAACTACTTTATTTTTATATGTTTTTATATTTACTAATATAATATTGTGCCACAGTAATGTAAAGATCTCATGACAGAGAGTGGCAAGTAATAGTAAACTGCCATTGATGATGATCAAGTGTTATGACTTGATTTTAGTATCCAGCTGCCTGTGACTTCAAACTGCCCTTGAGTAGGAAACTTAAAGAATATACGTATACATAAATAGTTTTTAATTACTATAAAATCATATCTTTCAAAATATATTACATAATCAATTTAATATCTTTTTTATCACCGTTCTTTTACTAACTTCCTCCAGTATTTCATAGCTGTAAATAACAATATATTATTTTAATATATTTGTAAACAATCATTTCATAATAAAATCTTATATATATATAATATAAATAAAATGTTGGTTAATTAAAACAAAATTGTAATTATAATTGAAATAATAAATTTAACGGTTTACAAACTATTATAAACAATTCTTAAATCTGCAGAAGTACTTTTGGTTAATTTCTTAAACCTGCCTCAGCTGCTATTAAAGTAAAAAAAAGTAAAAATAATGGTGATTTAATATCTCCTTCAGTTTGCTTTGATCATGAAGAAATATGTAAATATAAATTTAAATTTGATTTTGAAAATGTGAAAATTTTTCGTGAAGAGAAAAACCATAATAAAAGAAAAATTAAAGAGGCAATTTTTATAAATAGGAATAAAATGCATTTAATAAATAGACAAGCTGCTATCATTAAAATACGAGATTCCTGGAATTTGAATTGATTTGTTGTTGTTTTTTTTTTTATTTAATGGCAGTTGGGGCAGGTTTAAGAAATTAACTGAAAGTACTTCTGCAGATTTAAGGATTGTTTATAATAGTTTGTAAGCCATTAAATTTATTATTTCAATTATATATATATTACAAAGTTATACCTCATAAAAATGTTAATGCATTGTCATTTATATTTCTAAAGAAAACTGCATGAATAGTTATAATTTTGGAGAAAATTAATAAAAAAAAAGGCTATTAAATAATTTCTATGTTTATGTTGTGTTTTTATAACCATATCAAAATCCTTAACACTTAAGAGAAAGTCAATTGGTACAAAATTTGAAAAATGTATATATGAAGGTTATTTAAACATTTTTCAATTAATAATTGCACTGTCTGTAGTCAAATTGCAATCTTTAATGTATATATAAACTTAATAGACCACATATAAAGCTAGATTTCCATGCTTATTGTTAAAAGGAAGTTGCCTTGAGAATAGACTGAGATTGTTGATTGTTATTGATATTGGTATTGTTTACATGTTGACTACATTAATGTATTTATATTTATAAACCTTTCTATCCTTGAGTATTATTATTTTATTATCTAAGTAATATGTAGTTGGAGTGTGGTATGAAAGTTATAATTGCAGTTTGAAAGTTATAATTACAGTTTAAAATCTGTAATTGATTATTTAATGAGGTTTGTTTAAACATCTTTGAATTAATAATTTCACTCTCTGTAGTCAGGTTGCCTATATAAACTTATTGGACCCTATATAAAGGTGGATTTCCATCTTTATTATTAAAGAAGGTTGCATTGACAACAGATTGACATTATTGATTGTTATTTATATTGGTACTGTGTGTTTATTGATTTCATGTGTTATATATATATATATATATATATATATATATATATATATATATATAGCTGCAGAAAGGAATTTACTGCTGACTAAAAGATGATTCTTTGATTCTTTTTGGAGCTTTAAAGGTTCCAAGCAATGCAAATTCCTAATGGCCATTTCATATGTTCTTGTCATTACAACAGTTATTATTATGAGATTTTTTATGTAGTTTGCAAACATAAATGGGCTGCTCACCAATGTGCATTATCCAGTGTGGTCAGTTTATTGGCTTTTTATCTCTGAGTTTAAAATCAAAAAACACCATGGTCTTTCTTCGTAGTTGCATGATAGCTATTGATTCTAATCAGTTTAGTTTTTTTGAAGGCAGAAAGACTGTGCATGTGAATGGATTTTTTTATAATAGATATTTGCAATCATGACAGACAAAATAAATCATGGTCTTTAACACCAGGATATTGTAAAGTTGCCAACCAAGGCAGTGGTTGGTGGCTGAAGGTCAAGGGTGCTAAGACTCTCCTAGATGCAGTCCCAGACTTTTATTTAATGATTTCATTTTATTTAGATCACTTTCAGATGAAGGATGATTGCAAGAATTGAAAGAAGAATTATCTCATATTAAATGGGACATTCTTGGAAATTGTGATGATAAAAGAAAAGGTGGAGAGACAATTGATTTTAAAAGTGAACATACTACAAAAACATAAACATTTGAAGTATAAATGGAATAAAATTCATTATATATAAAAAGTGAAAGAATTATATTGTGAAGATAGATAATATATGAGAAAGAGTGGCAGGATTACTTATTCAATTCAATAGCAAATATCAAATGCTGGTAATTCATGTTAATGCTCTAGAAAGTTCTCATTTGGATGACAAAGTAAATAATTTTTGAATAACATTTTAAAATTGACATGACAGTTTTTAATGTTAGAATTGATAAACAATTGAAAGATAAAATTGCTATAAGTAATTTTACTTATGGTGATGGAAATGAGAGATGTCATCAACTTGTAGAGTTTGCAGAAAAAAAATACTTTTTATTATGAATTCTTTTTTGATATAGCAGAAGTAGTTTATATTTTGACTAAGACAAAATTACATTTCAAGACTGTAATGTTTTAATCAATTGAACAAAGGAAGTGATCATCCATTAGTGGGATGTAAGATACATGTTAATGCAAAAATAAAAAGACAAAAAATATTTAAGAAAACAATTTTCACAATTGATATTTTTAATCTTTAGAAACATTCCAATGAATTTAAATTAGACTTGTAAATCATTTCCACATTTTAACATATTTTAAGCATGGTTCTCTGATTTGAATGAAATTAATAGGAAGATAACTGATACACTTTTAAAAATTGCAACAAAGATAGCAGGTACAAAAAAACAGCGATTGAACAGTAAAATTTTACTGAAAAGACAATTTATGAAGAAAAAATGGAATATGAAAATATATAAAAATGATGCATTAAGAAGAGTTAAATATCTCAAATTTTGTAAAATGATGTGAGTTAATAATGATATAAGAAAGTATAATCGTTAACTATCAAGGAAAGCTATAGAAGAAAATAAAAATCTCAAAAGTATAAAACAACATCTTGATATTGATAAGAAACTTATTTTTGCAATAAAAAAGGTGGAACTATTACTAAAAAGAGATATGGCACTATGAAATGCCTAAAAGAGTTTTATCAAGAATTATATAGCAATAAATAACAAAAAAATCTCTCCTACAACTACTATATCTTTTGAATTGCCTAGAATTTTAAATGAAGTGAGACATGCAATTAAATTTATGAATAAGGGAAAAGATCCATGTAATGATGGAATTATAACTTATATCTTAAAAGAAGCAGTAAAAGAATTAGAATAAATATTGGCAAAGATATATACCAAATGTCTAAATGATAAAGATATAGCAGATGATTGGAATAATGCACTATTATATTAAGATTTTTAAAAGGTGATAAAGAAGATATTAGAAATTAAATACTTATCAGTCTTTTATCAATTCTAAACAATTTTTTTTTATCAAAATAATCACAACTCATTTAGAACATTGGAATTTAATCAAACAAAAAATCAAGATGGACTTGAAAATTGATTTAGTTCAGTGAATCATATTCAAGTACTGTAAGTAGTTATACAAAAGTCCAATGAATGTGAATTGTCATTATGCTTTATATTTGTAGATTATGAAAAAGCATTTGACTCTATAAACATTTCTTCAGTGATTAAAGCATTGAATCATCTAGATATAGACCCAGGATATTGTCATATTCTGAAGAATATTTATAAAAATGCAACAGCAACAATTAGATTAACATTGAGAAGGGTGTAAGCAAGGTGACTCCATATCTCAAAAACTTTTTACTAAAATTTTGCAAAAAGCTAAGGGAATAAAAGTAAATGGAGATTATTTAAATCATCTATATTTTGCAGATGATGCAGTTATTTTTTCAAATGATACTTTAGAGCTTCAGAAAACGTTGCAAGAGTTATCAGCTGAAAGTCAGACAGTAGCATTACAGGTAAATGTTAAAGAATTAAAATAATGTTCAATGGATTTTCTTAAAATAAGAAAATAAAGATTGATAATGATGAGTTACAAGAAGTTAGTAGCTACAAATATTTTGGTCAGATTATTGAAAACAGATGGAAACCTAATGGATGATATTTAATCATAGAATTAAATTTGGTTGAGTGATTTTGGTAAAAATAACTTAATATTAAAAGAAAATATGCCTATGTGTTTGAAAAGAAAGTGTTTTAATAAATATGTGTTACAAGTTCTTACTTACAGATCTAAAACTCGGACACTTAACAGAATAGTAATAAAGACTTAAGATTACTCAACATAATATGGAGAATTATATTAGGAGTAAAAAGAAGAGATTGAAAATAAAATACATGGGTGAGTGAGAGAATAGATGTTACTAAAATTATTGAAAGAATTAAGAGATTGAAATGAAGTTGGGCTAGATATACTGTTAGAAGAAATGATAATAGATAGACAGTTAAAATCTTAAATTGGATTCCAAGAGATTTTAGAAGACCTACAAAGAGACTACATGTGAGATGGATGGATAAAATAAGGAAGTGTGCTGAAGTGACATTGAGAGAAGACTCTAGAAATTGGAGATGGATTGAACTTGGAGAGTCTTTTGTCCTACAGTAAATCAATAATGGTTGAAAATTATATATATATTTTTAATTTATGTAAAGATGGGTATGAGACCAATATAAATAAAATAAATATATTGAGAATCTAAGATAAAAATATTGTCTTAGTAGAAAAATTTGAAATATCTTCAACTACTGATTGTTCTTCAAATTAATCTACAGCAGGAAACTGTTGTAACATAGATTATTGGATCGATTCTTGCAAGGATAAAAATATTATATTTGAGATATAATAACAAGATTACATCAACTAGAAAAACTTATTACTAGAACTATATATACATCATTTTAACAACTACCACATGTAGTAGGAAGTGAACAACTAACAACTACTTTTAATAGATTACAGTTATTAGTGAATATAAAGGACTAATATGTAATATATTTGCTATGATCTGTGCTTAAAATCAGATCAAACTTAGGAATGTTATCAGAATTCTGACAATTATTCAAATAAGGTGAAGATTTTTAGATAGCTGAACCATCACAAGTCTTTTATAATTGAAAAGTGAAAATCATAAACATGGCATAATTTCTAAGTTTCAATGTATTGAATATGAAATAATATTGTTTTAACATGGTATAATTTTCTGTGCTAATGAGAGTGTTATTTATCAAATTTTCTGAATCCTGCACCTATAGCAATATTTTATTTATGATTGTCATGGAAAGAATCATAAACAGACTGGCTACACTATACATTTAATAGTTATCATCTCATAAAATGAGGAGATAGTCTTCACAAAATTATATTTCTATACTTATCTAGCAACAAGTTTTAATAAAAGATGTAACTCGGTGACTTCTATGAATGAAAGTTATAGTTTACGTTATAGAGAGAATAAATATCTGATTGATTGTCATTAAACTAGTCTCTTAGAGGCTGATATTAGAACCATAAAACAATATAAATAAACTGGAATTGTGGATATTTTAGTATAATCATCAAGATCAATTTTTGGTGTTATTTATTTTTTAAAATACAACTATTTATACAAATAGAATCATCAGAGATAAAATTAGTTCTACATAACTAAATCTATTGTTTTACAAGTAAACCTTAAACTATAATCACAGCTATCAACTTGGTAGAAAATGGGCTTTTCAAGTTTTCAATGTCCAAATTAGAATAAATTCATGCCACATGTTGACTACACCAAATTATACATGCTGAATACTTAAATATAAAACTAGTAACAGAAATTATTTGTCTATCTTAATTTGCATCCATTTCTAATTTATGAGTGTTATGCAAATAAGAGTATTTACCCAATACTTATATTAAATCTTTTTATTTTTGTTACTTGAGCTCTTGTGACAAGTTACTGAACTTACAAATCATGAGACAAATTTTATTGTTATGTGGGTAATAATAAAAGAGGACAAGATGATATTATTTTTTAAACTATCAGAACATCTTCAATTCACATATATTTATCAATCACAAAATAAAACAAATGAATAATGACCATGATGTAAATAACAATGATATAATTTTATTACAAAACATACATGGATAAAATATAATATAGAATTTATTAATAATTAATCTAATAAATAAATAAACATAAATACTTGATGTGATTAACATTCAAAATTCTCTTTTTATTTTCAGACTTTTATATATATATATATATTTTCTTGATCTACAAATGTATTCCCTTATTCTTTTGCAAAAATAAAAATATCTCTGTTGGAAATTATTTATATGAGTGGTAAAACAATAACGTATGTTTTTAACACAATAACTCATCATTTTGAACATTGATTCCAATTACTCAACATGGGTATTTGTTATCAACTAAAATCTATGTTGGTTTGATTTTAATTGTAAGGTTGAGCAGAAATTTTATTTGAATATTTTAAATTGTTATCAATAATAATAATCTTTCTTATAAATTAAAGATCATGAATATATCTACCAAATATTCTATAAAACATTTGCTGTGATATGCCATTTGATTTTTTTAAAAGTGGAAAACATCTTTATACTGCCAAGATCTCATATACATCTCATTTTGCTTTTATATACTTATATTTTCTTTATATTTGCTCTCTACTTAATATATAAAATAAGTATTGCTATATTCTTCAGCAACATTATGATGATTTGGACTTAAACAATTAGCATGTAAAATATTTGTTTTTCTAAACAGACCATTAACAATAATACATCTGTTTAACTTCCACAATTTTGAAATTTCAATCTTTAATATAAAATTTAATACAACCTTAATGTGTATTAATTAAAGAAATAAATAATAAGGCTATGTGATGAGCAAATATCACTTTACCAATGTACAAATATATATATATATATATATATATATATATATATATATATATATATTATATATATATATATATATATATATATATATTGTTAAAAGGTTGCCTTGACAACTGTTTGAAATTGTTGATTGATATTGGGATTGTATAAGTATTGATTTGTTTTTAGTGATTGATATATATATATATATGCCTAGTTTCATGAAAAATAGTTTATTTTATCTAAGAAATATTATTCTAGTATGATTGTTTTGGAATATTTTAAAATTATATATTTAAGAAAGTGATGTTTTTAAATAAATATATATCTTCTTACATATATTTACACCTATTTTAAAACTATAAATAATATACAAGTATAAATTATTTAAATAAATATGGTTATCTTTGGTTATTTCTTTTAAACTTATGTATATCTGCAAATAAGTGTGCACAAAATCAAATAAAACATTTTTTATAATATATATTTTAATGTTATTTATAAAACCGAATTTCCTCAACAAAAAAAGCGTAATAATCATGAAAAATATGAAATGTTATTCTTGAATGCCACTCTCCAAAGCGGAATTAATTTAATGTTTGCCTTAATAATATTTTGAAATAAATAAAAAAAAATAGTAATAATATAAATTTATCATCTGAATCCCTATATTCTTTTGTAAAGTGTATTATTAAGAATGATTTAATCCATTTTTCTACAGTATGATGTCTTTTATATTTTGACCCATTGGAATTCAGAAATGAAGCTTTCCATGGCATTGTTTTTTGATTAAAATAAGTATTATTTGGATTGATTTCTACTAATATTTCATGCTTTATTTACAGAGTGGATTAATTAACAAATTAGTTTGAAAGTCCAACCGTAGGATTGGTAAAAATTTATAATTACATATTGCTATCTATGTATTGAATTTAATGTTTATTATCTGACCAGGTAAAAAAATTTATATAACAATAAATTAATTGATTTGACATTCTTAAATATTTAACAAGTAATTATAAGCTTGTAATTATTTTTCTAGTTACAAGTAACAATTATATTAAGATAGAAATTATATCTGAATCAATTTGATGATTAATAAAGATACAAATATGATAATTATTGAAGATAAGTAAAAATAATTGGAATTAGTTATTCACATATTTTATTTTAAACCATTATTGATTAAGGTGTATATTAGATTAAGTCAGTACTCAGCCATAAAGATCATAATATTATTCAATTACAGAGAGTTGGTAGTAATAATAATAAATATTATTCTGTTATAAATTAGAGTGATTTGCTTTAATTATATTTAAAATTCATTTATTCAATTCATAAATTCTATTCAGATATTAAATTATATTATTAATATTTGATTATACTAAACACTTAATAATCTTTCACATGTCTTGATAATTATAGTCTAAAGTTTTAACAAAAAACTGAAGAGTAATTGGATATGATTTGTTCATAGCATTTGACTAAGCATAAAATAGGATAGTGGTGACTATGGTTATTAAAGAACCAAAGACACCAAAATGTGTAGGTACTGAACTGAGTTCAGACCTATATGACTATATAAGCTGATGAGCTTGGATTGAAAATATTAAGGTGTTTTCAATTTAAGACTCATAGTTTTGTATTTTATGTATTGATGTGAATGGGTATTATAAATTTTAATGTTATCTAGTAGTTGGTGAAGGTGGACCGATTGTTAGGTTAATTGATTCTGTACTATTATTAAGTATTTAATCTTATTATAATTAACTTAATTAATAAGAGTATAGTGATATTATAGAAACACCACGGCTCAATTAGCATTACTTTTATTTTATTTTATTGTAATTGGAAATCAATAATTGAGTTATATATGTATGTATTTATTTAGATATCATTGATATTTTAGATTTGTAGGGCATTAAATTATTATCTCATCCATTTATGAATCATTTCGATTAAATATAGATATAAATAATGTTTAACTTCTAGTATAAGTTTGTATTATTATAAATAGCATTTGGATTCATAAAGTATATAAAAGTTTGTCTAATTCTTTGTCATTATTTTCATTCTATTATAAGGGAATTATATAATAGACAAATAGTTTATATATATATATATGTCAAAGCATTGACCGGGAAGCAAATCCGAGCCAGCTGATTGGAAGGCAGCCATACTAACTACTAGGCCACCAATGCTAGACAAAGATAGTTGATTATAAAATAATGATATTTGGTTTTATTGCTTTATCTTTAACCTATTGGAAACAATGCTCATATTTTAGAATAGCTTGAAATAATGGTTTTATTTGTTTTCTATCTGCTCAAAATGCTGTCTGAATTTATGAGGATATAACACAAGATTATCATTGTTTTAATGAATTAAGTGTTCGATTTTTATTCATTGATTGATATTCACTTTAGTTTATTTTATTATTTTCATTCTGTTGTAAATGAAGCTATAATTCACAGACATTGTTCAATTAGGATTGTTCTTTTTTGGTTCATATTTTTATTTTTTACAAATAATGACCAACAGTTGGGTTATATTTTCATTCAGATTATATTAAAGTGATCATTTCCCATTGTCATTATTTTCAATCTTTTACAATATATATATATATATTCACTACAAAAGTTTAGATTTTCAATCTTTTACAATATATATATATATATTCACTACAAAAGTTTAGATTGTTCTAATTTATTTTTTCCATGTTGTTCACATAACACATTATTAAAATATAGAATTTTCTCCCTTGTTCTAACATAACAGTCTATTCAACAAAACGGATTATTAAAATAAAAAGAAATAAAATTAAATACATATTAATATTTTTTAAAAATAATAATTAATAAGTATGATTTTTTTAAATTTTTTTATTATATTATCAAGATTGATATTGATTTGTGTGTGTGCATTTTTCTACATACTCGTTTATACTCTCTTCTTATGAACAGATTCCCTATTTATAGTTAAGATAAAAATTTTACTTTATTAATTAACTATTAGTTATCTGTCTATAGCAAATTGTTTTCTTTCATTTTTTTTTTTGGTTTACTGTTATTCTCTCACTTATTTGTCATTTTGAGATAATTGCTTCAATATATTTTATAATCTGAGTGCTGTTTATATATTCCATAAGTTATCCAAAAGTTTAATAATAGATTTATAAAAAAAAATATGTGATTATGGATAATAATATTTGATATATTGATCTCATTAAAGTTTAAACTATATATCTAGGCTTAAAATAGTAATATAATCTTTAGGTTAAAAATAATTAATAATATTTTAAAAATATGTCTCCAAAAATAATATTTTCATAGGGGTAAAGGTAGTAACTTTGCCACTTGAAGAATAAATTGTAATAAAATATTTTTATTAGCAAATAAATTATTTTCTTTGTTATTTTATTGTCTTAAGATAATATTTTTAATTAAAAAATAATGCAATTTATATTTAGATTAATTAAAGTTTAATTTTTTCTCTCTTTTCAATTGATTTTACAATTATACTGCAATTTTCTTTTCCAATTTGATAATATATCACTATTGGAAAAATGATAATTGCTTATTGACAGTTATTTTAAAAAATACTAAATGAATTGTAATAATTTATCAATAAAATTATATTGTGAAAAATATTTAAAAATAAAATATGCTAATTTGTATTCTTTTAGGAGTAAAAATAATGGTAATGAATCATATAATTATAGTGTTCTACTAAAAATAATACCACCCTGACTTTTTACACTTACTTTTAAAAAATAAAAAATTTCCTTTCAATTGATCTTTTAACGTGATATCAATTTTAAATAATAATTTGATTTTTTTAAAATAAAAAAACTAATTAACTAACAATATTTTTATGTCAAACATAATTGAGTAAAATTTGAAATATTTTTATTATTAAATACTTTCAGTCAATTTATATAATAATTAAGTCAGAATTAATTCAATTTGCCAACTTTTCCATATATTTAGCAGATGATAAATAGTAAAATACATCAATATTTCAAACAGTTTTGACTTATACTTAAAGATTTGTTATTAGTTATTTTAAAAATCATTATAAAGTAATATTACTTCTATTTTTAAAATATATTTACATGTTTAGGAGTTATTAAAAAACTAAAATAGTTTTATATTTCTCTTTTTTTTTTACTAATATTTATAATTTTTTAAATTATTTAATCTTCTTCATTATTTTTGATACAATTCTAAAATATAAAAATATAAATATTATACATGTATATTTCCAACATGGAAAAGTTTGCATGATAATTAATAACTGACATAAGAAAATTATGAGCAATTAATTTACCAATGTTGCAATGGAATGAAAAAAGTTTTCATTGCATCTTTGGTAAATTTTATTAAAGACTCCATTATTTGCTCTCAAATGTTAATTATATGAAAATATGTATAAATCAACTATAACTTCACTTATCAGTAGTATTCCATTTGTTAATAATAAAATAACTCCAATTTTACTATTTATAAATTTATTTCTTAGAAGTCTGCTTTATTTAACATTTCCAATGCTAACTGACTTAAAACAATTTCCTATCAATTTATGCAAACAAATATTAATTAAAACAGAAGATACCATTTTTTTTATCATACCCTTCTGTCTGTATATTTAATCTTACAAAAGATTTTTTTTCAGCTTTAATAATTCAATAATATTTTTTTTGTGTGTTTAAAGCATGAATGTAAATATTACAGAAAAATAATTGTTTAAAACATCAATCCAAATAGTATATAAAAACAAAATGAAAGATATCAGACAATTATGATAGTACTGTAATACTGTATAAATCATTTAAAGTCAAAATTAATATAAAACATATATTACTTGAACTAATGTGACAAATATTAATCTTAGTCTGACAGAGTCTACCATGAAATAATTTATTGTTAGTCTTTATGTGAAGTAAATCCTTTATTTTCTTTACTTTTCCACCAATATTCTTATTTTTATTAATTGCTAATAAATTTAAAATTTAAGCCATATATTTATTTATAAGTATTTTTAAAAAATTTATTAATTTTTGTGTTAAGTGAAAGCTTTTAATAAATAACATAAAATATATTTATAGTTAAAAAAAATAAATTATCTTGATATATAAGATAATAATTACTTTATTTATGTCTAATTATTACAAGAATTAGTGCAATTAAATAGTAGCAGACTTTGGAGGTCAGTATCTAGAGACCACAACTCCATTCTATTACATTACTTCTGTTGAAAAAACAATTCAAAACAAAGCAAAACTCTCCATATAGTAGTGCCATCTTGTGCTAACAAGAGCAATCAATGGATGCTAGAAGGCTTATGTATGAAATCAGTATCTAGTGCCTACTCTATCTGGCATCCATTGATTACTCTTGTTAGCACAAGATGGTACTACTATATGGAGAGTTTTGCTTTGTTTTGAATTGTTTAATAACAATTATGTGCTAGTATGAGATAGTGATCATGTGATGTTTAGTGGTTAATTACTTTTATTGCTCGAACTTTGTATGAATTGTAAAAAACAATTATTATTTATTTAATTGTATTGATCGAAAAAGATATGAATTTTTCTACATATGAAAAACAAACAATGCTGAAACTACTATGATTTTTTTTTTTAAAAAAAAATTAAAACAAAAGAAATGAAAAAATAATATCTAAATTTTACATTTTTTCGTAACATATAATATCAATTTGTCTATACAATTGCCATGTAAATATTTTGGGTTTTAATGTTTTAATTATGGCAAAAATAATTTATTGTTTTATGAAATAATCATTCAGATAATTGACATTTTATTACCTATATGATGAGTTTAATGAATTTAAACAAAATGCATCATGAATTATTTTTCACAGCATGCTAGTGAATTGTTTGAATCACTTCTTAGTTTTATTGACAATTATTTTTTAAAATATACAAATTAAAAAGGTATGAAACACTTGAATGAGAAGCTATACAGATTCCAAAATTACTATACGCTAAGCGCTTTTGAGGCCATTTGCCTCATATTCATAGTGGTAATGTGAGGTGAAGAATGAAGAAATAGGTCAAGGAAACAAAGCGGTATGCAAAGTGTATGCAAATGAACTAGATAGTCCAATGTTTGGAGATGTCAAAGCAGGTATCCCTTCTATTGATAGTGTTATTGTTGCAATTAATGAAATATGCTTCTCTGATTTTAATAAATGTAAAAGGAAGCAGCTGTCTTACCAACAGGTTGTGATTGTTGATTGCTAGTGATATTGGGATTGTCTAAGGGTTGACTGATTTTAATGAAGATTTAACCTGTAAATACACACACATGCTGTTTATAATGCTATTACATAAACATGGCAATGTTGTTCCTTTATACTGAACAGTTTTATGAATCCTTAACATAATTTGCCTGGATTTATGCATCAGGTCTAACTTGTGTGTACCCCAAAAGAAATAAGATAGGGTGAACTTGCCTGTGGTTTTATTATAAGGAGAAGATGCAGCAAAACATGAAACATTGAACAATAATTTTAGATATCTAATCTTCCAAGCAAAAGTATGACTTTAATTAATATTTTAGAAATACAGGGAGATAGCCTGGTTAATATTACCATTAGAAGCCAATTCTGACAACACTATATAATCAAGTGACATTAGAGGGATAACAAATTCTGATAAAACTCTTGTTTATAAGTTACAATCTATACATAGAAATTATTATGAGGGAGACAAGTATATTCGATTGAATGGCCAAATAATTACTGAATATACTTTCATATTATTAAGACTAGTACATTACTCTATTCAAAAATCTCAATAAGATGAAAATTTAAAAGTAAGCCACAATACATTTAGAATCAAATAAGAATTATAGGAATTCGAACCGGTGAGCATGGAGAATGTCATTAAGAAAACAGTTATGGGGAGATATTTTGCAATTATATCTCTGAATATTTATTATGTTTAATGTGCTCGCTGCTTTGAAGCATTATAGGTACAACCGTGGTGATGGACAAAAAATAGCATAGGTTACATTTAGTTTAATTAAAATATTTATAAAGAGATAGTCAAGTTATACAAATGATACAATATTTACTTTATGAGAATTTATAATGGAAAAATTTTATAGGAGTTAGAACATTACATTAGTTTATCTTTAGTTTGCTATAAACTTTAAGTTGAGTATTTAAATTTAGAAAATAGTTAGTTATCACAGAGCTCTGCAATTATAGATTGGCATTACTGATTTGTTGAATTGGACTGGATAAGCAGGTGTTGGCTTTCAGGTACCATGGTGGTCTTCTTAAGCAGCATAGTATCTACATTATGAAAGTAGGCTGTTGCTGGATGGTTTCATGTAGCATCTCCAGTGGTTGAAGCATCATCTGACAGCAGACACATCATTCTTCCAATGATTTAGAAGCAGTGATTGCCTTTCTCTAGTCAGGTCTTTCAAAGATCGATCTGATGTGGATGAGGTATAATGACACTCTACTAAAATTAATGACTCCATAACTCAAGCTTAAAATATACCCTATTTATACTTTTCTTGCAAAGCACTTAACTAGAGAAGAATTTATTTTGCCTGAAAATCCATTAACTCTAAAATATAACATAAAATTCTGAGATTTCCCTATTTGATCCAAATACTTTTGTTTAGATTTCCAGGGCACCTTAAATCCTCTTCTAGGTGTCAAATAGTGCTACTCCAGTGATTTTAATGTATATACTTTTGCCATAAACGAATTTGAGTGTAATAATTATCAACTTTCAAATTTGATTTAACCACAGGTGTGGTGGTCTTAATGCAAATTTGTTTATGGTTGAATTTTTATTTTTAATTAATATAATTAAAAGCTTTTTGCTCTTTTTACAAAATTAAATCCTGCCACTCAATATATATATTATTGTATAATATGAATCATACATAATAAACTTAATAAATTGATATTTCTACTGTTTAAAATTAAAACATAAATCATTCCTTTATAAAATATAAAATTTAAACAATTATATTCACTGTAACACTTACTAGCCTTTGTATGTACAGCATGTATTCATATGGGCATATATAATGCTGCACTCCCAGCCATGATAGTAAGGTTTATATGTTTATTTATTAAAGTAAATATTTTAATAGGGTTTGAACCTAGCACAGATAGGCTTGGTTGTTATACTAAAATGTGCAATGGGAAGGGATTAAACCTGACCATTGCAATATGTAATGCTATCTGTGTTTAAAAATTCAACCCTTAATCAGGAACTTTTCAATAAAAGGAAATCCTTTTATCTAATAGGATGCAAGTTGTTAAGTGTCATTGATTACAAAATAATCTTAAATACAAGCATGAATTTAAATAATGTAACAACTTAATGGCTATTAAACAAAGATACATAATATGGTCTAAATGCAAAGCACAAATAATTACTAACACAGTTTACAATATGAAAAAAGTCCCAATGTATCTACATAAAAATAAATTTAAAAATGCACAATGTCAGATGAGACTTTTATAGTAATAAAATACAATAAGATATTGTATTATCCAAAACTACTTACTGTCTTTAACACAAATATTTTTTCTGATTCTTCCCTTAGCCCTTCTTCTTTCTATCTTGTTTTTTTTATCTTTATTACTTTCAATTACTTCAAATCACAGTTATGAGTAACTCTTGTGACATTGTTCATCTTACTACTAAATGTAACAGTGGACTGTGCAACCATTCTCATCCTAAAATTGCATGAACAAAAATTCTGAAATTCAGCATTATACTTCTTAACTTATTTTAATTCTTATTTAAATTAACTACCTTATAAATAATCTATTACAATATAAACCTCATTTAATATCTATAGTATCATCTTTACATTAAGGTACATTTTTGACATTGTCAAAAAAGTGTGCTTTAAAAATAGTGATGATTTTATCTTGATTTATCTTTTATAGTAGATGCTTATCAAATAAGTAGCTTAAAACACTATTGTAGTTGAGATTAATACAATAATATGAATGCACAAAGAACTTGAGTTTTGAATATTCTAGTAAGACTTTAATTTAGGTTATTAATATTTTATTGACCAGTGTGATTTAGCATAGTAATAGAGTGGTCAATTTAACACATAAAAATGTGTAAATTGATTCTCAGTTAATTAAAAAAAATATCTGTTTCATCAGTTGATTGAAACTATCCTGTCTCACTTAAGTGTTCACATACCATACAATTCCTAAGAATAAAATTATATATTTATTTTAGTATTTAAATATACTACTGTTATAAAAGAATTTTAGAATATTTGCTTACAATAACTATTATTATATATTTTTGGTATTGGTTAATTAGCCACTGCACATCACTTAGTGGCACTGTTTCTCTGCAGAAACAGAGAATTATGCCATTTACATGGCCAAGCATATGCCTAAATACAACACGATGATTGTAATAGCCATTTTGGTCTATGTGATGCAGTTGTTCTCTATGCATATGCACAGAACTAGTATGTTCAGCTTTGTGTAACACTTTAAATACATGATCAGTAATGACAGTTCACTATCATTTCATATGAGGATGGCTGGACTTCAATTTCTTAGGACTCTTCAAATCTGCTTCCTAACTCATTGTCTTATACCCTAACTGATATAGTGTTACATAGTGATAATTTTCAGCCTGTCAGCACACATCCCTAGGCAGTTTGAAAGCTGCAAGAAATTGGGGAGAGATCAGGCAGAGCACAATTTGAGGTGTTTGTAAAAATGTGATATTTTTGTGGTAACACATATGAGATGAATAATATGGATGAAGGCAACAGTGAACATTTCAAACTGTGGGCCTATTCACAATGCAGAAGCTGATGCTAGTACCTGTCTATAAAGGCCCAAAACATTCTGCCACCTATGCCTTCACAAAGATGAGGACCTCTTCAGGGCTATAATAGATGAGATGATGGACAGCCATAACTGGAAACTACTTTAAAGCAAGGACATTATTTCATTTTTTTTTGTTTGTGTTGTTAGGCCCATTCTCTGTGAAATTGTTTCTTGAAATGAATGTTTCTAGCATCTGTATTTCTTTATTGCAAATGAAATTGACTAATTTCATAGTTTTCAATAAAGTTATTTTGAAATCAGTGCATTGTGATGTGATTGATTTGTAATGTAATCAATTGAAATATTTTTAGGAGGTTGAAGTTTTTTTACTTTTGTTGAAATATATTACAAGAATCAGGTTAAGATAGTTTTGAAATGATTTGTTTTGGGGGTTATACAAATGTTTAATGTACTATTAGAAAAAATGGCATCAATTTGAAAGAGTACATTTGAAACCTAATGATGTAAATTTGAAGGAAGGAACAAAAACCAGATATTTTTAAATGACTTATTTTTTTCTTGGTTTAATGTAGAATAGTGTAATTTTGAAAGTATAAATTTGGAAAAAAATCCCCTGGCGTAATTTCCAAAAAGAGTAGTTTTTAAATAAATTTCCCAAAAAGTAGTTTTTAAATAAATTTCCCAAAAAGTAGTTTTTAAATAGCATAAAATTGACAAAAAGAAAATCCCTCGGTATAATTTCCAAAAAAATTGCTTTTAAATGAATTTCCAAAAAAGATAGTTTATATAATTAGGTTTATATTTTTAAGTAATGTAAATTTGATAAAAACAAAATCCCTTGGCATAATTTCCTGTTAGAAAAAAAAAAAAGTCAAGCAGGCCACGAAACATTATATTGACATGTTTTTGATAGAAATGGTTCCATCAAAAAAAATGTCTTTTTTTTTTTTTTGTGAAACTACTGTAATAAGAAGATAACAAAAAAAAAAGGTTAAAGCAAAAAAAAAAAAAGCAGTCTCTGATTAATTATTGTAAAAAAAAAATGTCGGCTTTTTTTTGACATTTTGTATAAATTGTAAGATAATTTACTACTATTTACTATTACAACAATAATGTAAATTTTTAAGAGTCACAGACCCAGTAATGTTATATTGATATGATTTTGCAGACAAGAATTGCCACCAAGCTATGTACAATGGCTAATTAACCAATACCTAATTTATACATATATGCTTAGTTTTATATTAACTTGTAGTATACAACAAAATTTTAAAATAAGATTTTACTTCCAGGTTTTATTTTCTGTGGGTAATATCATTCAGAACCATTTTAACAAAGCATTCAAATAAAACATTGCACCAAGTCACTTCTTATTATCTCGGCAAAAACACATCCTGCTAATAATTAATTAAATACATACATTCATATCATTTTATTTATTTGTTTGAAAGTAGTGGTATTTGGTGTTATAGTTTCAGAATCTTTGCCATGGATAAATTTAGTATCTCATTTTTTCACAGTCAAGCTAAGAATAATATAAAACGATTGTTAACGTTAGAACAAGAGAAAATCTTATCTGAACAATGTTTAACATAAACTGAAAACTATTCAAGTCTGAAGAATTCTTATTTTGCAGTGTAGCTTCTTCAAATTATCAGGTAGTATTTATGAAAAAAATGTCACAAATTTATTTAGAATTCAATATGTATAGGCTTTGTGGCAGAGTCATTATTTTTAGAATAGATTTTAGAAAATCTCAAATTATATATTTTTCTTTCTACATTCTGTCTATTCTCAATAATTAAGTAAAAATATAAGAAGTCTATTTTATTTATGAAGTCATGCTCTATTATTGTGTAAAATAAATATCTATATAGGAAGAAATAATAACAGTGAAAAAATCAGCAGAATGCATTAAATATAAAGAATCAAAGTTTCATGAGTGAATGCATAATGTTTAAGACAATGAATTGTTCAATTTTACAAATATATTACTTATTTCATTCCTTAGTATATTATATAAATGAGCAGTGTTGTTATTATTAGCAATACATTTAATGTTTAATGGTAAATGATTTTAACCTATTAACTACTTCAGCTTCAAGCCACCATATTGAATTTTTTAAAATACTGGCCTGAGACACAATTTTCACAATAACTTTCAGTTTTAATTATGTTAGAGCAAAAACAATTATATTGCTAGAAATTCAAAAAATTAAGGAAAACAATAAGCATAAAATAAATAGTGATAACTATATAAAAAATAAGGAAAAAAAGAAATTTTTACATCCAAAATAATTATTATTTTATTGTTTGTTCATAATTTGGAAATTAACATTAACTAAAATTCAAAATACATCTTCAGTGATAATTTCTTTATATTCCTCACAAAATTATCTTTTTAAACATGTATAACATGTCTTACCTGAGATAATCCACAGATTCACAATCTCCAAAAGAAATTGGATATGACTTCTTCATTTTTATCTTGTACCCCAAACGTTCTAAATGTCAAAGGCATCTATAAAGAAAAAGATTCATCCTAAGAAAAGATACAAAAGAAATCATCATAGCAATTGGCTTCTTGTCTATCTAAAACTAGAAGTTGTAGGCTACTGTCTATATCACTGATAAAATGAGTTTCATCTCTTCATTTTATATTTGTGTACGTCAGTGATGTTTATATTCTTTATGGACACCAATGATGTTTATATTCTCTATGCACACAAGTGATGTTCATATTCTTTATGCACAGAAGTGATGCTATCTTGTTATATTTATTGTATCATATAGATATAATTTATTTGCATATAGTCCATTTGTTAGCTAGAGAATTGAAAATAATGTTATGAAACATATAGCAAAACCAAAGCATAAACAACAATAAACAAAAACATAAACAAAAATCAGGATTTGATTATATGCTTGTGTATGCGATCTTTATATACATTTGATTATTAGTTTTATAACTCATTACTTGTAAACCGTATTATATAAACATAATTAATGATTTTCAAAAAGTATAATAATTTATTATAAATAATAAATTATTATACTTTTTGAAAATCATTATTTTTATAAAATAAGAATCAGAATATGATTTATATGCCTTTGGATAATTATAAATTATTATACTTTTTGAAAATCATTATTTTTATAAAAATAAGTGGATTATTTTAGGTAGAACATTAGAAAATTATGATATATGTATGAATTCTATATGAGCATAAATAAATATATAACTACAAACTAACACAAACTAATTTTTCGATAGATATGAATTTTGTATGAGCATAAATAAATATATAACTACAAAGTAACACACACTAATTACAAAGTAAAATTAATAAAAAAGATAATTTTTTCAAAAAATTAAAGAAAAAAATTAAAAAAATTAAAATTTTATGCTTATAAGTCATTATGTTGAAGCTCTATTGTAGGCCTTGTTCATGAATAACAGTGAAGAAATTTTCACTTGCAGCCCTTAAACCATTTTTTGTCTTCTATCACTTCATGATAAGTACAAAAATTATCAAAAAAATGAAAAAATTAAATACTGTGGTTGATTAACTTTTCTGCAAAAAATCCTAATTTCAACCGATTTTTTTGAGATAAAAATCACTGGAAAGCTATGTTATTAAGCTATCACATGCCCATATGTTTGATGATGTCATGCTTATACTTTTTACATCAGTAAAGAAAGAAAACAAAACATCATCTGTCAAGTACCCACAGAGCTCTCACAGCACTCACAGAATGCAAGCAACTTATTTGAAAGTTATTGTTTTTATTGTTAATGTATTAATTATTTACAGATTGAATGTTTCTTATTAACTTTTCACAATTTTAGATGCTATGTAATAAAAACTGTATGACCATTAACAATATCACATTAATCAAGCTTTAGTTAACATTAAATAAATTACAAAAACTTTGAATATGATTATTGGTTACTTGGTAAGGGATTAATAATGTTATTATCCATTACAAAATAAATAATCAGCATTAAGTGTTGGTGGCCGAATGGTCAGCACAGCTGCCTTATAAGCAGTTGTCCCAGGTATACCAGTTCATCCCTACCCTGATAATTTAAGCATGTGCACATATTGAACATGAAGCAAATATGGCAGCATGCCAGGTTAGGAAGTAATTTCAAATCTTTTTTATGATCAGTTTGATAAAGTCATCGGTATGTTTATAAAGTATTGATGCTTACATACCTTTGAAAGATTTCTTTAATTTAAATCCTTCACACCACTCCCAGAAAGAAAAAGATTAATTCCCCCTCCTGAAAGGATATGTAAGGCCAATAATAACATGAAATAAAATGAATCAAATGAAATCTAATAGAAATAAACACCCAATGACCAAAGATTTAAACCCCGATAAGGGAGTATCCCATATGCCAGCTCATCATTCTCTTTATCTTAGATAAAGAAATGGGAAACTAAAACTCAGCAATTATCTAAGTGTCTTATTATGTTAGAGAAAGAAATACGATTATCAAAGCAGTAAGGTAGTTTTATAAATGTTTATTGAATCCCTTCACCAATTGCCAAGGTAAATATAATAATAACAAACCCCAATGCATAATAAATGATAATAATAATAAATACATATATAAGAGTACTACGAATATATTAACAAAAAAAAAGAATGTAAAATTATAAAGAATCAACTAGTTAGAAAGTGGTCTGAGGTTCATAACTCGCACATGAATACATTTTACAAATACTAATTATTACATTACATAAGTGTGATATTTTATGCAAAGAGATATAAATGAAGAATATGTAACAAACAATAATATATATGTAATTAATAAAATAGAGTGTACCATGCAAAGTCTTTTTTTTGTACTTCTCTGGGCTCTGAGTAGGCAATTCATCTGTTCATCCAGGACAGCAGGGACTTCTCTTTAACATGGCATCATTCGGCTGCTTTTATTATCATTTGGTGGCTGGATTTAGGAGACATTTCTGGTATTGTTCAACAGCTCTCACGATCGCTTGATGATCAAATTCAGGAGACCTTTCTGGCATTGTTCCATGACTCTCATGATCATTTGATGGCTGGATTCAGGAGACCTTGCTGATGGCAGGAGTGGAGCTGGGCAGAAATGCTGACTGGGGGTTCCTACCCCATGATCATTTCACTGATGTGAGTACATTTGTGCTTGAGATTTAATTATAAATTTCTTCTTTGGTTAACGATTATAAAAAGTAGGGCTTTCTTTTGTTTTCTACAGCACTGGTAATGATTCTTTTACTTTGGGTTTTCAAATACCAACACCTTCCTGCAAACACAGTTCTCTACCACACTAATACAAATTGTCTAATTGAAAACCATCTTGAAGTTTACATCAGCATGATTTAAGAAAAATACTTAGAACTGGGAATTCTCTAAGTTCAAACAAGCAAGTTCAGATAAATCCAGAAAGTTAGCATCAGTGGGTGAGTGATTGACTTAGTGACTGATTGACTGCTTGTGCCTGATTGAATGCCTGTGCCCAATTGAATTCCACTAAGCTGGTGAACAGCATTTAGCCCTCCTCATTAGAATCTCAATCTAGTTACCCCTCTGAAACACATTTAATTAATTAATTTTGACTTTTGTTAGTGGATTCATACAATGCATGAAGCATTCCTATGAAATCCACTAATTAATCTCAAGAATTTATTTATTTTTAATTCAATTGATTATCTATTCTGATTTAACATACACACACAAAAAAGTTTGATTATATAAATTATTTTCTGATAATCAGATTCCATTTAAAATATTTTTTTAATTAAATTAGATATTTTTCCCCACCCACATTAACATAAATTTTAACAAACTCTTTTGTTGAGTTGAAATATTTGATAATCAAAAAAAAAAAAAGAAGAAACAAAATTACTTATCTATTAAAATGTACTTGCCTTTAGGCTTTTCTTAAATTTAGAACAATGGGTTTGTAGAGAAAAATATCTAGTACAACTTTTGATTTAAAATTACCTATATGTTAGATTTTTAAATATTACCATTTCCCTTTCTTTTCACAAGCATTTAACAAACAAAAAAAAAATTATACATACAAATTACGCATACACATCTTTGCGTTTATAAAAAAAAAATGAACATAAAATAATAAAAATAAATTATAAGCATATAGCTAATATGCTAATACTTCAAATTATAAGCCTTAACTATTGGCTTTTCTTGTGTGTGTGAGTATATGACATATCCACAGACATCTCTCACTTATTTTATAATTTGACTTGATTAAAATTTATATAGACTGCATACACACATGTTTAATGGCTTTATTACATATTTTAGGCCATCTTCTTATGTAATAGCATCTTATGCTTGGCCATATGAAGTGTGCCTGACATAATAACCCCCTCCCAAATGAGACATTTAAATGGGATTATCATTTAACATCTTCTAATCACTAATTACATTTTCTTTCATTTTAAATCTAAATTTTATAATATAAAACAATAAACATACAAAAAAAAATATTTATGTTCAACCCCCACTTTAATCTGCATGAATCTTTAGTGAGCAGACAGCATGATGTCTGAAAACCTGAGGTATGGAACCCCATCTCCCAAGCATCAACACACAGGACAAGACTGCATTGACCTCCCCAGGCCAGAAACACTAAGAGATACAGAACCATGGCATAAAGATCTCCATTATATTTAGAACTCTGTGACAGCCAAGCAAAGTAAAATGTGAGAGTCAAACGACTACATCTTAAAATAAAAAGGGCAGGTATTTCTAACCAAGAACCCTACTGAAATATAAATAAGTAAATGCACCCCTGCTCATTCTCTATGGAGACTTATAGGGTATTTTGCATTATTGAAGAATTCGTCCCAGAGGAATTTTCATCTCTGCCCATCCACTGCACCCATGCTCATTCCTTATTGAGGCTTACAGAGTCTTTTGCAATGGAATAGGTCCCAGAGGAATTTTCATCTCTGCATACTCTGCCACAGCATCACAGAACTTCCAAACCACACAAAGACCTCCAACCATTTCTCTGCACTCTCACCATCTCTAACACCAGGGCACAGAAATCACAGACTGACCCACATATATAATGTCCAAAAAATGAAGCCCACCCATCTGATCCTCAAACAACACGACCAACCACTTCACTTATTTTATTTCTCGAAAACATTTCATTTTGTAAAAAAATTATTTATTTTACTCGAATTCAGGTTTATCACCCACATCAAATAATTCTATTCAAGCTCGTATTTCATTTACAAATCCCTTGTGTTTTCTTGTTTTATTTAACAGTCCATCCTAGTATGTATATATTTTTTAATTACTTTAACCTCGGTCAGGCAGTTCCTTCTTACTTCTACTATCCTCACTAGGACCAAAGAATCAACCCACTTTTATGTCTGGGTTGGTGTTCCAGACAATTGCTTTCTGTTTCATGAATATTGCATCTAATTCTTCCCTTTCTTTTAGAGCTATCTGACAATCTCTGCCTGTTATTTCTATCCCAGTTATTCTGATCCCCACTGTACTTTATAATATCACAAAATGTTCTACTTCTTTCTCTATCAAGGAGCTTAAATATCTTTTCTTTGGTTCCATATTGAAACCTAGGGCTGTCTATTACTCCCATAAATTCAACCATCCTCTCTACTATTTTCTTTTCAGCACTTATTTTTACTCTTATACTTTTCTTGATCTTAGAAATGTTCTTTTTTATGTATACACTAATTTTTATGTTTTCTACTTTCTTGTGAATATTTACATCTTTATTTTCAATTACATCAGTGTATGTACTCTCTAACTTTTCTATTCCATGAGTTTCTTTATTCAAATCTATCTCTATTCTATCACTATTAATTTAATGGAGGTCCTTACATTGTTTTTCCATGCTTTGGAATCTTGTTTCAATTCCCAATGCCATTTCTTTCTGGAAATCATTGAGCTTTTTAGTTATGTCTCATACTATTTCCTCCTTTGTATCTTTTATTTCCCTTGACATCTGGTTGATAAACCTTTCCATCATTGTCATTAGGTTTTCTTTTTCCCCCATGGGTTTCCCTTCATTTTGCAGCTCCATTACTGTCTCTATTACACTTTCTTACTTTGTTGCGCATTTAGATTATATATATTTTACTATTGATATTATAGTTGAACGCTATTTTTATTCGCTACTTTTTTGCTTATATGAATACTCTCAGCGCACACCGCACCACACTCCCCTTATTCTGACCCATCATTTATTTCTACCTTTTGTGCCATGTTCTCCTTATTCATTTATCGACTAAAAAATAAGAAATCTATTTTCCAAGATCGCTTTTCAAACACTAACACTATTAACTATAAAAACAAATAATCCAACATTAAACCGTACAAGTATTGAAAATGTTTTAAGCCAAAAAAAAACTGATTATGAATAGCATTGCAATTATAAATGTTATGTGCTGTCAAAAAATTTCTTATCGATACAATTTCAAAATTTAACATTACTCTTTAAAGATTTCCTTTTTTCTTTTTCTTTTAAAAAAATGTTATTTCCGAAGTCTGCTGTCTATTTTTATCAATTACGTATGTTTATACCTTTATACTGTTATTTATTTTTATTAATTATGTAGTTTATACCTATATACTGCCGTTTATTTCCTTCTCTGACAAAATAATCTTAATCAATATTATTGTAGTGACAAACATCACTTCTAAAACAAAGTTTAGAATTCTTATTTATAAAGATTCTCAATCGTAAACTTTTTTATTTTAAATATGCACACACAGTAAAATAATTTAAATCAGTATGATTGTAGTTACAAACGTCACTTTAAAAACAAAACAAAGTTTTTGATTCTTATTTATAAAGATTTTTACTCGTAAACTCTTTTTTATTTTCGCAATCCTTTCTCCACTTAAAAAAAATTTTCTTTTAGCACTTAGCTTTTGCAAGATTTTTTTTTAATTTTTAATTACATTCAGTGGCCATACTTTTTTTTCTATACTGGCCATGTTAGATAAGGCCCAACATGTTCTGTGCCAAAAATATCCCGTCTATACCAGTTCATCCCTACCCTGATAAGGTGAGCATGCGCACATATTGAACATGAAGCAAATATGGTGGCATGCCAGGATAGGAAGTAATTTCAAATCTTTTTTATGATTGGTTTGATACAGTCATCAGTACGTTTATAAAGTATTGACTCTTACATACCTTTGAAAGATTTTTTTAATTTAAATCCTTCACACCACTCCCAGAAAGAAAAGATTAATTCCCTCTCCTGAAAGCATATGTAAGGCCAATAATAACATTAAATCAAATGAATCAAATGAAATCTAATAGAAATAAACACCCAATGACCAAAGATTTAAATCCTGATAAGGGAGTATCCCATATGCCAGCTCATCATTCTCTTTATCTCAGGTAAAGAAATGGGAAACTAAAACTCACACAATTATCTAAGTGTCTTATTATGTTAGAGAAAGAAATACGAATAAATTATCAAAGCAGTAAGGTAGTTTTATAAATGTTAAATAAATGTTTATTGAATCCCTTCACCAATTCCCAAGATAAATATAATAATAACAAACCCCAATGCATAATAAACAATAATAAATAAAAAAATACATATATGAGAGTACTATGGATATATTAACAAAGAAAGAGAATGTAAAATTATAAAGAATCAACTAGTTAGAAAGTTGTCTGAGGTTCATAACTTGCACATGAATACATTTTACAAATACTAATTATTACATTACATAAGTGCGATATTTTACACCAAGAGATATAATGAAGAATATGTAACACACAATAATATATATGTAATTAATAAAATAGTGTGTACCATATAAAGTTTTTTTTTTGTATTTCTCTGGGCTCTGAGTAGGCTATTCATCTGTTCTTCCAGGATGGCAGGGATTTTTCTTTAACACGGCATCATTCAGCTGCTTTCATTATCATTTGGTGGCTGGATTTAGGAGACATTTCTGGTATTGTTCAACAGCTCTCATGATCACTTGATGACTGGATTCAGGAGACCTTTCTGGCATTGTTCCATGACTATCATGATCATTTGATGGCTGGATTCAGGAGACCTTGCTGATGGCAGGAGCGAGCTGGGCAGGTACACTGACTGGGGGTTCCTACCCCATGATCATTTCACTGACATGACTACATTTGTGCTTGAGATTTAATTATAAATTTCTTCTTTG
Source organism: Epiperipatus broadwayi (assembly GCA_028023455.1). Taxonomy (NCBI): domain Eukaryota; kingdom Metazoa; phylum Onychophora; class Udeonychophora; order Euonychophora; family Peripatidae; genus Epiperipatus; species Epiperipatus broadwayi. Next base: position 1,297,326 of record JAQFVV010012533.1, read on the forward strand.
GTTAACGATTATCAACTAACAGTAGGGCTTTCTTTTTGTTTTCTACAGCACTGGTAATGATTCTTTTACTTTGGGTTTTCAAATACCAACACCTTCCCGCAAACACAGTTCTCTACGGCACTAATACGAATTGTCTAGTTGGAAACCATCTTGAAGTTTACATCGGCATGATTTAAGAAAAATAATTAGAACTGGGAATTCTCTAAGTTCAAACAAGCAAGTTCAGATAAATCCAAAAAGTTAACATTAGGGGGTGAATGGTTGGCTTTTTGACTGTGTGAGTTATTGCCTGTTTGGGTCCCTGTGCCTCTTTGAATGTTCCTTTCCTGTTGGAAAACCCTCAACCCCTCCCCATTAGAATACCACCCCAAAAAAATTCATAAAAAAAATAAACTACCTAAAAAAAACCCATTTATTAGTGGATTCATACAATGCATGAAGCATTCCTATGAAATCCACGAATTAATCTCAAGAATTTATTTATTTTTAATTCAATTGATTATCTATTCTGATTTAACATACACACAAAAAAAGTTTGATTATATAAGTTATTTTCTGATAATCAGATTCCATTTAAAATATTTTTTAAATTAAATTAGATATTTTTCTCACCCACATTAACATAAATTTTAACGAACTCTTTTGTTAAGGTGAAACATTTTTAAATAATAAAAAAAAGATAAACAAAATTACTTATCTATTAAAATGTACTTGCCTTTAGGCTTTTCTTAAATTTGGAACAATGGGTTTGTAGAGAAAAATATCTAGTACAACTTTTGATTTAAAATTACCTATATGTTAGATTTTTAAATATTACCATTTCCCTTTCTTTTCACAAGCATTTAACAAACAAAAAAATTATACATACAAATTACGCATACACATCTTTGTGTTTATAAAAAAAAAATGAATGTAAAATAATACAAATAAATTATAAGCATATAGCTAATATGCTAATACTTCAAATTATAAGCCTTAATTATTGGCTTTTCTTGTGTGTGCGAGTATATGACATATCCACAGACATCTCTCACTTATTTTATAATTTGACTTGATTAAAATTTATATAGACTGTATACACACACATTTAATGGCTTTATTACATATTTTAGGCCATTTTCTTATGTGATAGCATCTTATGCTTGGCCATACGAAGTGTGCCTGTCATAATAAGAAATTAATAATGTTATTATCCATTACAAAATAAATAATCGGCGTTAAGTGTTGTTTAGGCCGAATGGTCAGCACAGCTGCCTTATAAGTAGTTGTCCTGGGTTCACGGGTTCGCTTCTGATGCTTTGACACATGAAAAAAATAATAATCAGTCCCCTATTTATTTATTTCTCACTAAATTGAACTGCTTGTGCAAAGTCATCACTCAAATGGTAATTACTTCATTTTCCTTATCAGTGGATTAAAGTTAGGTTTTAACCACTGAGAAATAACTATATTAATTGAAAAATGAAAGATAAAAGTACCAAATTAAGCTAAAATAGTTTAATCTATTGTCTATACATTGTTAGCAAATATATATATAAATCGAATATAGTGTGTAATTTTTTTATGTAAGCTATCAGCACATCAGGTGATTACATATAAATTTAATTCAATAGTAAAGCAGCGGCCTCACAAGTTAATAATTTGTGGATTGATTCTATGCTAAATAAAATAAAAAGACTCATTTAAATGAGAAATCTGTTATGATCAAGCTGCTTTTTGCATATTTGATTTGCAAGCTACATTATCTATATGAAAATGATTTATGAATTTTATTTTTAAGAATTTATTAAGTTACTTAATACTAAAACCCTATTTATGCTTCTGATTTCATTATCTATTGTTTTTATGTGATAATTATATTTTTAGATATTACATGCAAGATATGTTTTGGAATTGCTGCATGAAATCAGAAATCATCTTAAAGTCCAAACAACAATCCTATCTGTGTCAACTTCACTATCTCATCGAATAACGGTATGTGGAGACTTGCATGGGAAGCTGGATGACCTTGCAATAATATTTTATAAGGTATGTTTTCAAATAAATTGATATAATTTTAAATTAAAATGTAAATTGAAAACTAATAGTATGATTGCTATGGTCATTTCATGAAATTAGAACTCTAAAGTTCTATATTATGCCTATTTTTTATATTAACAAGAATATGACATGATTTTATTTATTTGCTTTGAAAATCAGTATTATTTTAGAGTCATCTATTGTAAATTTGAGCAAATGATTCTTGAGTAGTATGAGAAGCATTTAAAGCATATAAAATGTCATGTAATACTGTTGTTTATAATCAAAGGACAGAAGGTACCTACAGTTGTCTTAAAGCTGAGGTTTCTAAAGTACATGAAAATTGATTTGTATTTAGATCTGTATAATGCTGTAATTGGATTAGCTTGGCTTCAACATTAGGGTATTTTGTTAAATTTCACAATATTAGCTTGAGTAATAAAAAGTAGTAAATGGTGGCTGTTAGATTAATCTCAGCTTTGAATCCTTGTCTTCAATTATTGTAAGCAAAACACAGATTCCAGTCTGTGTGGTGGGAATTTTATACCAATATTCTATTTGTTGTCCATTGATTAATCATAAATAATTCTAGAGTAGAATGAAGGTGATTGCTTTTGTATTTTATATTATTGTTTTACTGTTTATATTTATTAAAAAAGATTTGAACTCAAACTTTCAAGCTCCTACTATTCATTCTATCTTATATGATGGATATACATGACCACATACATGTGAAAAAGATAAATGATCTCCAATATATTTATTTCATGCTGAACTAGCACTCACAGTTGAGCCAGATCACCATCTTCCACACATATATACAATCAGTGCTCAGTTTATATTAAGATAGCAAATCTTAATTTTGCTATCTTAATATAAACTGAGCACTGATTGTATATATATATATATATGTGTGTGTGTGTGTGTGTGTGTGTGTGTAAGATGGAGATCTGGACCAACTGATAAGTGCTGGTTCATCATGAAATATGTATATTGGAGATTATTTATCTTTTTCTCATGCTTGTGATCATGTGTATTGGTTGTATAAAATAGAAATCACTTAAAATAAGTATTAAAAATCAAAGTATTCAATGTATATACAAATATAAATAAAACATTATATACTTATGTAAACAATTGGCTGAAGAAAAGAATCTACTTAATAAAAACTGAAAACAGAATTTTATTTTTTTAAAGTCTTACAGTAACTTAATAGGGCAAATTCTTAATGTCCATTCCATATATTCCTGCTATTATAGCTGTTATTACAATATAATTATAAGATATATAAACATGATGGGCTGCTTATCAATATGCCCAAACTAGTACAGTGAGATAGTTGACTTTTTACCTTTAAGTTTAAAATCAAGAAACACCATGGTCACTTTTCTCAGTTGTCTGTCAGTTCTTAACTAAAACATCAGATGAGTTCTCTTAAAGGCAAGATAAATGAGCATGAGAATAATTTTTATTAGATATTCATAATCATAATATTCAAAATTATATTATATCCCATATTCCTAGGAGACTTTAAGATCATCAATAATAAAAAGAAAATATGGATAATATCATGAAATATGTGGAAGTGTTCAACAAGGAACTGAATGCAATAAAGAATAAGAAAATTAATTATCCAATACTTAGTGCAGCTTCTAAATTGCCAAGCTATTTTAAATGAGTAGATTAAATATGTAATTAAATCTTTGAAGAAAATAAAAGCTTCAGTGAATGATGGAATGAAATTAATATTGATATCTTAAAAAGAAAAAGCATGATAACCAGATAAATAGAAGAAAAACATATTAATATTGATATTTAAAAAAGATGATAAAGAAGATATTAGAAATTACAGATCTGATAGTCTTCTATCTGTTCAATATAAAATCTTTACCAAAATAATTACAACTTATCTACAGTGATCTTTGGATTCCAACCAGCCAAAAGAACAAAAGAAATGCATTGTGAGGATTAAAATTGGAAGCTGAGAACATAAAAATGCATGGAAATGTTTTAAATCATCTAACTTTGTAGATGATAAAATACTTTTTTGCCAATAATGCTTCAAAGTTTCAGGAAATATTGTAAGAGTTACCAAATGAAAAAAGAACCAAAGATAAATACAAAAAGGACTAAGCTAATGTTCAATATTTTTTTTAAAAAAACAGATAATAAAAATTAATAATCATAAATTAGAAGTTAACAACTTCAAGTACTTTGGTCACATTATTAATACAAAAGAAAATGGTTAAAATTATTAAATTAAATTTTGTTGAAGAAATTTTAACAGAAATAATTTAATATTAAAAAGAAATATACTTGTTTGTTGAAAAGGAAGATTTTTATAAATGTATTTAACAGTTTTTGCTTATGGATATGAGACTTAGACACTTAGTAGAAGAGCAATTTTGAGACTTCAAAGTAGTCCAAAAAGTGTGGATAATGTTGAAAATAAGAAGGAATCAAAAGCAGTTTACTTGGATGAGAGAAAAAAACAGATCATGGACATCATAATAGTATGAAATGAAGCTGGAATAGACATTTCTAGAAGAGATGATAATAAATTAATAATTGTAATATTAAACAAGATCACAGTAGATTTAAAAGTCCTAGAAAAAGTTCATATATGAGATAGATAAAAGTTTGTTGAGATGGTTAGAGAAAAATATATATAAAGCAGAGAAACTGGATTAATTCTGAAGAGATCTTCATCCTGAAGTAAAATAATAATGTTTAAAATTTAATCATGTATTTTAAATTGCTAATATTTTTAGATAATTTTTTCTCATCAGTATTTTTGTTAAATTTTAGATTTACAAATATAATGAAAAACTTAAAAGTATTACATTTCAAAATCCATCTACAAAAATATTGTAATACTTGACAAATTTGTCATTTAATGGATAGACAATATATATGCCAATAATAGTCTTTTTTTGACATGTTTAATTTATTTCACCGCATAATAGAATTGTTTTTGTGAAACTCTTTCAATATACCATGTGTTCCTTATAAATTACATAAGAAATCTTTTCAGCTAATAATGGTATTATAATTTTTTGAATCATCCCCTATAATTTTTTGCAATATTGCTTGTCACAGCTTTTTCATAATCCTTTGCTTTTTTCCCCATAGCAATCATGATTACTGCTGTTAAATAAATATTTGAAGATTTATATCTTGGAGTTTATAAGAAATTGAAGTGTTGGAAGTGACAGAACTGGAGTAATGATCTATGAATCCTAAATTCCAAAGTGCATCTCTTCACCACTGCACTGAACCACATGGGACAATTATAGTTCTAGACTATCACCAAAAATGATACATTAAAAACTTCCATTTCCTTTTAACAGTCTTTTTATTAAGCAAATGCAGTAACATTAGTTTTATAAATAAACTCATATATATTTATACTAAAATATATAAAAATATAAACCAGACTCCATCAATACTATATATTTAACACACAAATAAAGTCTCTAAATATATAAAGTTGTGATTTTGAAAAGAGATTAAATTGAACTTAATTTTGGAGAGAATATTATATTTGTTTTTAAAGACATTTATTGCTGATGACTTGCCATGGGGGATATCAAAATAATGATGAATCTGGTGAGAAAAAAAAAATAGCTATTTATTGATTTGTTTATTCAGACTTACATATGATTATGCAGAAAAGGAATAAATACAAAATAATTATCTAATATGTTAAAAAAAGAAAATAATAATAATAATAAAATTATATTTTAAAAGAAATATAAATTGTGAATAGAAATAAAAAGTGAGAAAGAAAATAATGATAAATGACTTTAATTATGGAAGATAAACATTGTAAGAATTTTAACAACAAAACAAATGAGCAGCAGTGAATTTTATACAAGTGAAATATCATTATTTCTGACAATATTTTTAACTAAAAATAAACATGAATCTTTTAGCTATTTTCAAATATTTAGTATATTATGTAATTAAAAAATAAATCAAGCATAGACTTATTTCTTAATTTAATATAACTACTGAAATCTGACAGAAATAAAAATATATAATATTATTTGGATTCTGGATAAAATTTTAAAAAATTCTAGAATGTCTTCATATATACTGGATAACTATCACTTCCTTATCAATTTGATATCAAAAATAAATATAACTGTAATGTTAGTTTATAATATTTAAAAATATATTTTATTTTTTTATGTCTTTGAATCTTTTGGTCTCCTTATTCACACCAATAAGGCAATTTAATCTTTTATTTTAACAAATGCAGTCTGTGTTACTTCAGTCCATATCGAGAATCAGCATTATCTACTTTCACGTGTGATATATCAATGTCTAGAAATGAGACATACATGCCCCCCCCCTCCTTTCAAAAAAACAAAAATAAAAACAAATGCAAAAATAATCAATTTTTTTTTTCTTTTTTAAAAAACAAGACATTATTTTTTTTTTTAAAAAAAAAAAAAGGCAATTTCCCTATTGCTGTCTTTTGAAGTTTCTGGCTTTGGGCTTCCATTCATGTTTGTTTTAATTAAATGAAAAATAAATTGAAAAAACGTTTTTAAAAAGATGCTTATAGATAATAATATAGTACCCCTAAAAAACGGATGCTGTGTGTAGGCAGATACTGTATTGGGACAGCTTTTAGCCTTTTGATCTCATTCACTGTAGCAATTGGATTTCAAAGATATTGTTTGTATTAAAAATGTATGTTTACATTGAGAGAACATGATCTCCAAATACTAAGTGTTTTTTTCAGTAAAATGTTTTGGTTTTTTTTTTCCAAAAAAAATTGGCATTCCAAAAATAACCTTAAATCTTTTCTAAATATAAGTGAAGCTTTTTGTTTATAAGCTAATAGCAAAATTCGTATCAAACATGCTTATTTAAAAATATGTCTTTCATTATAATTTTATTCCTGATTTGTTTTTTCGATTTTAAACTCAATTTAAAAAATTCTTAAAATTCAACAGTATTATTAATTTAATTCTAATGTTTTCATTTTTGTAATTGTGTTATTTTCTACTAGGGTGCAGCATAATCTTTACAATTTATGATGGTTTTTTTTTTTTTTTGCTACTTGACAGTTAAATAAAAACTATACATATTGTTAAATATAAAGTGCCTGTGTATTATTTAAAATCACATTTGACATTTATTACTTGTTAATTTAATTTTAAAAAGTTAAATAAAGTATTTTTTGTTTGTATTTTTGTAGAATTTTCTTTAAAAATTACAAGTAACTTTATCAAAAAACAAAAATTACAAGTATTGTGGATATTAATATTAAGTAACAATGACATGACACTACGTAATCACATTTTTCATATAACAAATAATTAGTTCTGTCCTTTAATAAATAGCTTCTATGTAAATTGTGAATAACTTTTTTTTTTACTTTTTTTTTTTTAAATGTAAGCTGACATCTCTTTTTGCTATGTATAAATCTAAAGAAGGGGTGGGAACTTTAGGCCTGCTTCATTTGGCATTCAAACATATATGCTCAAATAAATTTATATACTACTCACTAGGTCCATTTCCTTTGGTGCCAAAACATATGTCCAATACACATATAATAGAATAATAATATTTAAGATTTAATTAATGAAATGAGAAGCTTTTGGCACTAGTAAATGAAATAAATATTGTTAAATGTTAAGATAATAGAAGATAAGGATAAGATAGATAGGTAAAATGGTAGATAATCAACAGATTAATAAAGTAATATAGGGATGAAAAGAGAGACTAATTTCGAGATCATGAATGCTACATAGTAAGGATGTACACTAGTTGACTAGTTTTATATGATAAGAGTAAATAAAAAAGTTTTATATTCTAATTTTATATAATAAAAAGTAAGTAAATCAAATATTCTGTACTAATTTTAGTTTGATCAATAGAAGTTTTTAATAAATAATAAAGAATATGATCAAATAAAACAAGTGTAATTCTCTATAATTCTATGATTAAAAGATTAAAATTAAAGGAAACAAATTTTAATAACTGATTATGCAACAGTTGGAACAATCAATAGAGTTAGAACTTGAAAATAGAAAAGACCAACTTATAGCATCTACATCATTGGTAATAGATTTACAACTGCTGTATGATTTGATTTTGTAAAGCCAACAAAAATTGAATTTAAGCTATGCAGGAAAGCCAGCAGAAATGTGGGATAGAATTTTTTAAAAAAGATGAATGCAATAAAAGAAGAAAACCAACAAGTGATGATAATGAAATGGAATGAAGTGAAAGATAAAATAAATGTTGAGAATCGAAATATGATAGTCTCTACATGTAGAGTTTGAAAAGAGGATTTGAACGAATTGATACAAACAAAGTGAACATGAAGAAATGATGGGAAAAATAAAGCCCCAAGTAGAAAAGTGCATAATAGACAAAATAGAAGAAGTATAAAATATGCCAGAAAAAATATAGGTGGACTAACAATAAGGGTGAAACATTTAAAAATGAATGTGGAAGATAAAGTATGTAGTAATAAAAAAATAGTAAAAGATTATTGTATAATAAGCAAAGAGTTTAAAAAAACTAATCCACCAACTTGAAAAAATAAAATCAATAAAGAAAAGCTTGAAAGAAAATGGTAGCAGTGTTTGAATTATACAGAAGAAAACACAAGCTAGATGTAAAAAAAATCAGTGGGGAATGAATCTTTAAACCCCAGTATTAAAGTTCATAGTGAAATTCATTCAGAATGTGAACAAGTTTTTGAAAATAATATTTATAGATCAGATTAGTGAAACAATCTTAACTTAATGCTGAAAGAGATAATTTTTTTTTCTCTCATGTGTCATAGTATCAGCCGGGAAGCGAACCCACTAACCCAGGACAATTGCTTGTAAAGCAGCTGTCACTGACCTCTCGACCACAGATAAGTTAGCTATAGTTTGTAGTAAGTTACAAAATGGTGCTCATATTTGGAAGTATTTTTTATTTGATATAACTAGTATATTTTAGTCATAAAGAAGCTTTTGAGATCAATTTCATTACAGAATACCAAAAAACTGATAGGAAAATTTTCAGGTCATGGCAAACAAGTATACTTAGAGGACAAAAAAATATCTGAAAAGAGGAACCTGAAATCTATGTAGATGATAAATAAAGCAAAGTCTCAGTGATGATCTTGGATTTGTTTAAAGAATTAGCAATTTTAAAAGAAATATGTTAATTTAGATTTTTATTACAATTTCATCATCATCATCATCATCATTATTATTATTATTTAAATTATGTGAAAATCATTTTTTGTTAGAAATATGTGTACATTGGAAATTTTCTTATTCTATTTTTTTGAGAGGAGAAGGCAGCTTTGTACTTTAAGGCTTTCTTTAATTGTGTCTTCTTTGCTAGTGATGGAATAAGAATTCAAGCATTGATTTGAGGGCTTGATGTTGACATTGTTCTCCATGTTGAGTTTTATCCTTATATTAGACCAATTCTTTTATATAACTTATATTATTTTCAACTATTATTTCTTATTTGCCTCCAAGTCTCTGGTCATTAGAACAAAGTATTTTACAGATCCAAATATGTGACAAATGTAGACTAGACACTAAGTCTTAATGAAGCATAGCTCAAGTGTGCTATGGATCATTAACTTTAGTTTTCTATGTAAATCATCTTTTAAGTTTCTGAGATTACTCATAAATATTTTTTGTTGCCTATTGTATTAAAATTGAGTTAACTTAAATGGTGTTTATGCCTGCATTTTGCATCTTAAGACTAGTAGCCAGTTTTTGTACATCTTAGAATTGCTGGTTATGATTAATTCTCTTCATTGACAAATGCTAGCTTGATCTTTCAAAAAAAAAAATGGGGTTTATGTCGAGAAGTCAACTTTTTTATTATAATTTTGAGGCATATAAAATAAAACAACATTAATAGTTGGATATATATCCAGAACAAGAGGTAAATGTGGGAATGATAAATGGAAATGTGTTTTCACAATTTCATTATCTCATTTCTTTGGCCAGAGGATTGTGTATCCCCATTAGATCCCATTCAGTTTAAAATAAATATACTCTGGCTTTACAAACTTTTTACCCACACACTAACCTAACTATATTAAAAAGAAAGCAATTATTATAAATAAATGTAACCTGGTTGGATTTTTTTTAATAAAAGTTCCAAGCTATTTCTTTCTTTTATTCTTATTTATAAAGAGTAAAACATGCACACACATATATATATAATATAAATAAAATATCTATTAAGTAGAACAAAATTGTAATCATAATAAAAATAAAAAATATAACGGTAATAAACTATTATAAAGTCTTTCATTCCGCAGAAGTACTTAAACCTGCCTCAACTGCCATTAACTTTTTATAATAGTTTATTACTGTTATATTTATTATTTTTATTATGATATATATATATGAGAATATAATTTTTTGTGTTTAAATTAATTTATAATAATAAATAAAGGTTTATGCATTTATTATGTGTAATCTGAAATAGGGTTTATATAAAAAAAGATGTGAGAGATGCTAGTATTTTTTTGTTTAACTTGGTTTAGAAATAAATAACCAATCAAACAAGATTGAAATAAACAGTTATTAATTATTTATTTATGTATTTGTGACAACAGTATGGACAAATAAATTACATCGGATATTTGACCATTATAGTGATTTGGTTTAGAAAGAAAACTTTGAGAGAAAACTTGCTTCTTTAAGAAAGTTGTATTATCATCATTATCAAAAACCTTTTGCTCACTTCAACCAGAAAATAACTCTGTGTGACAGCATTTCAAAAATTAAGCTGATTAAATGGCATTTTAGTTAATTAAGAAGAGCTAACTTGTGAATTATCAACATAGCCAATAAGGAAAACCATCCAATAGTTGAAAATCATTTTGTGCTTGGGTGAAAATTATAATTAGAGTACTAGTTAACTAAACCTGGAATTATATAACTCCTACAGATGTCAATTTTCAAAGTGTCTTATTCCTATAAGCACCAATCATTGAAGGTCTAAAACTAATAGTACCTCTCATCTTTCACATGATTGTATCAACCTATTTATGATAAATCTATAATTCAGTTATACCATCATTCCATACAAGAATAACTCAAGAAAAGTTATATCAAATAATGCCTTAAACCTTAAAAACTGTTTTGCAGACCAATTTTTAAAAAGTTTTCTATAGTTTTAGTAAAGTGTAAAATCATAATTCTGATGCTATGGTAAAATTAATTTAAATTTAAAATAAAAGATTTTTATAAAAGATAATAATAATGATAGTATTTACAGTAAATATTAATAGTTACATTTTCATTTACCATTGTCAAACCTTCTCCACACACAACTTTGACACCATCCATTTCAGATAAATAGACTAAATGATTATTATTAATCACTTTTGAAACTAGAGATTATCTGTAGCAGAGATATAAACTTTAAACCTCAGTTAAAGATTAATATATCTGATTTTTTTTAAATTTACACACATGGAGTTATTCACCTTTCTCTGTCCCATATGTAATAATTTACTCTAGATAAATAGGCACATAATAAAGATGTATATGAGAGATTGTGACCTGGGCCAACTGATGAGTGCTGGTTCATCACGAAATGCATCTTGGGGGTCATTTGTCTTTTATTATATCTTTATTTATAGGTATTTAAAAAGAATGGGGAAGTATGGAGATAATTTATTATATCTATAAATATTAATACACCTGGGTCTTTTTTTACACAGACTTATTTAACACGATTTTGAAGTTACGCGATTTTGAAGTTCACCGGAAGTCGGACTCCGATAATGCGCTATTACTTTAAATAATAAATTTTGCGCACTTATGTTATATTGAAAGTAATAGCACATTATTGGAATTCGACTTTCATCTTAGTAATTTCAATATTTTCAGTGCTTTATAATAGTAAGATTTTATGCAATAATAAAATTAAATCATGATTTCCACATTTTATGTATACACATATTAAATTTTACAAGATTATGATGTAAATTTGTTCAAACATTGTGCGTGTTAATTTTGCATTTTAAATCACATTCTGTTTTTGCTTTTTAAAAAAGAACGTAATCAATTATTAATCATTTAGGGTCCGCAAGTTTATTTTTAAAAGGTGAGTAATAGCAGTGAAACGAAATTTGATTTTTAAATGGAGTTGAAAATTAAAAACAAAAATAAGAATTTAATTTTTAGTTGTTAGTTTTAATTAAATTTTTCCCAGCAGTGGTGAATAAATGTCTTTTTATTATCGTAAGTCTAAGTTCATAAACAATTAATAAAATCATCGTCTCAAAGATTAATTACTAATTACGTTGTCACCAGAAATCCATTGACCTAACATGAGTGTGAAGTTAGCGCTAGTTGTATTTCCTCAGTTTGCAAACTAACGTGTTTTCGGCAAATATCGATAATAATTAAAACATGTATTAAAAAAATGTAAATTATGCATAAAAATATATTATTTTGAATAAAATTAAATATTATAGTTAAAAAAAGTTTGTCTTGTATTAATTTTTTTCAAATATGAAATTTTTTATTAGTCATATTTTATTTCCTTATTTTTTTTTGCGCGAATTTTAAAGTAATTTTACGTTGGTGCTTTGCTTTTACGCGAATTTTGAAAAATCACAGACCACACACCCCCCTTTTCAATGTAAGTTATGTCTATTTTTGTGTGATTTCATTTGAGCATGTTTTCTGAGGAACCTATCTATTGCGTAAAATGAGACCCAGGTGTATTGGCATTTTCTAAATAATTTTAACATTTTATTTTTCCTTTAAATATGGATTTAATTTTTTGTTTTCTTCTTAACATAAATATATTTACAACAACTGAAGCAGATCTAATTTATAATTAATTTCTTTACCAATTATTTAAAGTTAATATTTATTATAATTTGTATATATCTGTTATTGATTAATTTATATTTTGCCAAGCTTTATTTATGTTATTATAGTTAAATAATAATTATATAGTTGTTTTATATTAGATGGAGCTCACAAGTTAAAATTCAATTTAATTAAATAAATTTTCTCTCATATAAAAACATACTCACCTAAAATTTATATATAATTTTTATGCATTGCATTTATTCCTAAGTATTATACAAAGTGTGTAAATATTGTAAATAAATTTCATTTTATTATATTTATATTACTTTAAGTCGAGTTGTCCGTTTCTCTCGTCTCAAATCTAATTAAAAGTAGTTGTTACACACATATCCCATGATGCATTGTCATAATATTCTTTTGAAATAGTAGTAAATAAATGGAAAGGCTAATATTTAAGAAGTTATGGAAGGACTTGAACATAACCTATAGATTTTTCTCATTTTAGAGTTAGTGTTTAATCTGTAGTATGTTAAAGAACTTTAAATATATTGTGGCAAGAGAAAGACTTTCTGTGTGTTTACATCTGTTTATTGGAAATGATGGTCAGGAAATATGACTTGATACCCAGTCTGACCATCATCAGTTAAGATATTAAGTTTAAAATGGTCCATTTTTATTCACAATATCCATTTATCCAAGGTTTAAATCATTATACATTTTTATAAAGAAGTGTTTAAATCTAAAAGAGGAATATAAACCTTAGACCCATCTCAACATATTGTAATTATCTTGATAAAAATTTTATATATGAATAATAAAGTCTGATAAATCAGTAATTTTAATATTTCAGCATCTTTCTTAAATGTAAAAGCTACTAATGCATTCTTCCAATTATCTAGTATACCTTTATGATTTAGATATTTGGTTTAATATACTGATTATAATTACAGCATTTCCTAAAGCTTTTATCTTATTAATTGATTTAATTGCATATCTCACATTTTCATTTAAACTTCTGGGCAATTCAGAAGATGTAATAACTGTAGGAAATATTTTGGATTTTTTGTTTTTATTACTATATATTTTTTTATAGAACTATTCCATACATCTGTCTTTATAGCAATTGTTCCCTTTTCTTTTTTGTTATTGCAGAAATAATTTTCTTTCAATACTAAGATGTTGTTTTACACTCTTAAGACTTTGGTTCTCTTTTGTTGCTTTTTTAAATGCTTTTATTTAAGTTTCTTTTTTTTTATTTGTTTATTTGTAAACACTTGTAATCACTTTTATTCAAGTTAGAATAAAATTTTCAAATTGAGATTTAATAGATTTAAATTCAATATAATTTACTGAGATTTGATACATTTCTTCTAAATACTCCCAAAGCAATAGAACACTATAATATTTTAGGTATCTATGTCACCGAACAGAGGAAATTTTGAATACTTTGCTATCAAATTTAAAAGTTGTTTTTAGAACTTTAATATATTTAAGTAATGCAAATTATTTTTTTGATTTCAATTGAAAGCTTGATTTAAATTAGAATAAAGTAAAGGTAGTTAGTTTACAATATAATTTTGCTAAACATTTTTTTTAAAAAATAATTTTCATAACAAAAAAATATCAAATATCTTTTAACAGAAAGAATGTCTTCATATTTTAAGTTACATAATGCTTTATTATATTTATATATAATTACGTATACATACTAAATATGATTTATACATATGAATTCATTGCAGAAATATCTAATAATATATATATATATATATATGTGTGTGTGTGTGTGTGTCACATCAATTTAAAATAAAATCATATTTTTTAAGTGAAGTTCACTTACAATATAGTTTTAGTTAGAATTTAATTTAAAAAACAATTTTAATCAAAAGCAAAAATGTTGAATACCTCTCACTAAAAATATATTTTTATATTTTAATTCAATTATTTATTATACACATATATAATTATGTACACATACAAAATACTATACCTAAGGGTATACATATTAAGTTTGTAGCAGAAATATCTAATATATATATATAAATATATATATTGTACCATTTCCATATAGATGGTAAAAGTATGTTGGCATTGAGTAAGATTTAAAAGTTGAAAGAAGTAAAATTTAAAAATTGTCAATGGATGAACATAGTTTTTTTTTATTAGTTAGTATAATTTTTTTTGATACATACAATGAAAGCTATTAGTGTTTAAAATTATCTATTTAATTAAAGTAACATTAATATTGGAAAGAATGTAAGCATATACAGAATACTAATACAAATAAGTAAAAGAAAGTAACACAATAGATTACTATCACAGTAAAACCTTTTAACAATAACTAAATGTGATTGAAATAAGTTATAAAAAAGAGAACTTTGTATCTCAAAAGTAAAAAGGAATGTAGAAGATTATCAAGTGGTAATAAAACAAAAGATAAGAAGATATGTGCAGAAATCTCAAAATGGTCATCAGTATAAAAGAGGCAGACAAATTTAGAAGTGATCTTTTTACCTCTGTTTTTTGGATGTTTCTTGTATGCAGCATTTTCAAAGCTGTGATAAAATACTACCATCCAGAACAACATATCATTCACTGATATGTCTTGCAAAAGTCACCAAAAGCTTCATCTAGCCTTGCTCTAAATACAGATCAGAGATGCAACAGTGTGTTACCAGAATGAAGCCATAAATAATTACTATGGAGTCCCCATAAAAGAAATTTACCAGTAAGTTAATAATGGCCATATCATAACTCTTATTTAAATCAAAAAGATTTGTCAACTAAATTGAAATGATAAACTTCTACTTTAGACAAAAGAAAGAAGAGACATTTGCTATTTAATCATTCAAAGTGAACTATTGAATTAAGTGTTTAAAATTATTATCTGAATATATATGTGTGTGAGTTTTTCCAATCTTACAAATAATTCTTAATAAGTGTTTAAATATTTAACATCTATTAATAAAACTGTTATTGCTAATATATTTCATTGTATGTGCTTAATTTTAGTTATTTATATTTTATTATTACGTTTAGAGAATTGTATAAATTATCTTTACCATTATGCTTGAAAAAAGCCTGGGGAAAATTTATGTCATAAATTAATTCAATAGTAGCAGTAGAAGCAGTAGTAGCAGGAGTAGGAAGAGAAGTAGGAGTAGCAGTAATAATATGCACATACATGCAAATTTTATGCATATTTTTCAACATTTAATTGTCTTGTGAAAATGAAATATGATAATAAGTTTATTTTTTGTCTAATGAAATATCATGTGCACACACATTTTTATGCATGTGATGTGATCTATATATTAAAATTAGTCATCAACCACATATATGTTAAAATTAATTATTATGTATAGTAAAAATGAATATTTACCATTGGTTTACAACAGTTTGAATATATTAATTAAATTATTATACAACACATCTGAGTGCTTATGTATAATTGTGTTTTATGTAAATCTATTAAGAAATATGCAAATTATAATGTAATAGCATATTTTTTTATGTTTTTTAAATCAAAATCAAAATGCCAAATTTATATTTATAGCGCATTTAGCAGACTTTAAGTTCATTTTAGTATTATTATTTCTAATTTATAAATTTATATTTCATTAAGTTATTCCAGTGAATTTATTCGATCCTAAAATAGATTTGAAATATTATGTTATTATATGTTGCTATTATCTCTTGTTCACAATAACAGTTTTACAGCTCTTGTTCATCAAGCTGGATTCATGCATAATGATCATTATATAGATTAGGGTTCATATTTAGGGTTATGGACATCCAGATGATGCTGATGATCATGGCTGGGACAAAGGGATATTCATCAAAGCCCATGCATTATATTTTACTCAATTTTTATTATTAGAAATTAACTTTAAAGTTTGCCAGTACATTAATGAAACTAAATGGCTAGGGTACTGATTATGATCAGCAATATTTAGTACCCCAGCATTAGTTTTTAATTGTTATATTTATATGAAATAGCACTTAAGTTTGTGCATCCAAATTATTTTTATATAATCTGTCACAAGTTTGACGATGGCTAAATAATTAGCCTGGTCTTTAATGGACCACTTTTTCAAATCCAGTCACAAGGTTGAATGTTGATTTTATTTTTTTGATTATTCGTGATGATGAATGATTATTCTTCTTCTCTGTAATGCTGATGAACTTACAATTAGTCTTTTGCTGGTCTCTTATGTTTATCATATTCATTGTATATTTTTAATTTAATTTGCTTTATTAATTGGGGTTGATAATGGTTATGATTTTCCATCATCGCAGGTTTATCCTTGTTTCTTTGTATCATTACAATATATATCAAGCCTAAGTGTCGAGTTTATTTAAAGTTCAATATAGTTAATGATAAATTCCAAATAAGTTCAATATAGTTTTACATTTTTATTTACTGTGCCAATATGAAAAAATTAAAAATAAATAACAATGTAGATGGTAATCAAATCTCCATAGCAGCAACTGTTAAGCAAGATTTTAAAACTGCAAGGATATTCTTGCACCAGCTACAATATAGTAATTTGTGAGCCAATCTTAAATGTCTAGAAATGAGAATGTGAATATATAAATCATTCACTTTAAATCTATTTCTTATTTTAATATTCTTATTAGCACTCATGAAATATTAACATTTACTTTGTGCCAATATTAGACAATATTAAATTATGTAATATTCTATAATTTTTACAAGCACAGTATTTAAATTGTAACTATATTGAAGGTAATCAAACCTCCACATCAGCATTATTAAACAAAATCTTAAAATTGCAAGGATACTCTCTCTCCAGCCACAAGATAAAGTCTTTAAGGAAATAAAAAATGGCCTCTTATTTCCAAATTCAAATGGTAATTTATGAGCAATCTTAAGTATCTAGAAGTGAGAGTGTGAATATATAAATCATTTACTTTGTGCCAATATTAGACAATATTAAATTATGTAATATTCTATAAATTTTACAAATGCAGTGTATAAATTGTAACTATATAGAAGGTATGAAACCTTCTCACCGGTGACATTAAACAAGATCTTAGAACTGTAAGAATATTCTCACACCAGCCATAAGATAAAATCTTTAAGCAAATAAGAGTGGTCATCTTATTTTCAAACTCAAATAATAATTTATCAATCAATCTTAAGTATCTAGAAGAGAGTATGAATATATAAATCATTCACTTTGAATCCATTTCTTATTTTAATATTTTTATTAATACTTATGAAATATTAACATTTAATTTCTGTCAATATTACACAATATTAAAGCGCTAAGCTTTAAATAAGTTATTAATAAATATAACTTCTTTAACTAGCATTAAAAGCACATAATTATTGATATAATATTAAATTATTTAATAATAGATAAATTTTACAAGTACAGTGTTTAAATTGTAAATATATAAACACTGCCCTTGTAAAATTTACAGAGTATTATATAATTTAATATTGGCACAAAGTACATGTTAATATTTTACTATTGCTAATAAGAATATTAAAATAAGAAGTCAATTTAAAGTGAATGATTTATATATTCAAGCTCTCATTTCTAAACACTTAAGATTGGCTCAGAAATTACCATTTGAGTTCGAAAATAAAATGGCCACTCTTATCTTCTTAAAGTCTTTATATTGTGACTGGGATGAGAGTATTCTTGCAGTTTTAACATCTTGTTTAATGGTGCTGGTATGGAGGTTTGATTACATTTTATATAATTACAATTTAAACACTGCATTTGTAAAATTTATACTGTATTACATAATTAAAAATGGAGATATTTATTTTGCATTAATATGGGAATATACTTAATTCATTTTTGGATTCCCATGCTTTTATTTCAAGTTAAATCTAAAAACCCCAATTATGCTTGAAGAAATTTTTTTTCTTTTTAGTGCATGGGAAATAAAAGCATTTAATATAAACAAATCTATATTATAACCTTTCTAGAACATAAAATATATTTGAGAATGTTCATTTCAAAAAACTGAATATTATCTAAAGAAATGAAAAACATTTTAGATATTTATTTATTTTTGTAATTAAGTAACAAGAAAAGTGAAGTATATGAAATGATGAGTTAAACAGAGCAATGAAGAGATAATGTAAAAAAAGAAGTTGAGCTTGGCATTTAGTTATAAATGAAAGAATTATCATTATTATCATTTTTAATTATGGTTTATCGATTGCTGAATAAAGGCCCCTCCAAGTTTAAATCCAGTTTTTTCTAACCTCTCTTTTCCAAAATACACAGCAAACTTTCTTACGTTCATCCATTTCAAATGTGGTCTCTTTCTAGGTCTTCTTCAATATGATCCAATTTAAAACTTCAACTGTCTATATATTATCAACTCTTCTAGCAATATATCAAATCCTATTCCACTTCAATCTTTTAATTGTTTCAATACCAATATTATCTCTTATTTTAGCCATGTGTTTCATTTTTATTCTTTTGTTTTTACTCCTAACATGCATATATTTATGAATTGTCTGAAGTCTCTGTATTGAAATCTTAGATTCCTAAATAAAGAATTGGTAAAACACGTCTATAAAAAACTTCCTTTGCAAATACTTGAGCATAATTATTATTAATATTAAATTTTTACGAAAAGCCTTCCATTCACATTTATATCTATGATCAGTTTTATCCATTATGTTTTCATTTGCATTAATAATTTGGCCAAAGTATTTGTAATTATTAAGGCATAATTCATTATTATCAATTTTTTTTTTTTA
Organism: Epiperipatus broadwayi; assembly: GCA_028023455.1. Taxonomy (NCBI): domain Eukaryota; kingdom Metazoa; phylum Onychophora; class Udeonychophora; order Euonychophora; family Peripatidae; genus Epiperipatus; species Epiperipatus broadwayi. Next base: position 1,316,922 of record JAQFVV010012533.1, read on the forward strand.
AAAATCTGTGATTACTTTAAATTTTTTTACATAACATTATCAATAAAATTACAATGCAATAATTTTAATTAATATTTAATGTAGAATATAATTATTTTTATTTTAAATATAAAGTTTTCAATAGGAATTGTTTGTGTGTGTGTGTGTGTGTGTGTGTGTAAAGTGACAACATTTCTTAATTTTAAAGAAAAGGCTCACAGGTTGGGAAAAATTGTATACCTTTGCACGGTTATATTTTTATTTTTTCTTAATAAATAATCAATTTGTTCCTCATTATTGAGCACAGTTGTTTTTATTCTTATAAATGATTCTTTAGGAACTCTAATAAACGATTCCTTTTACACTCTTATTATCATCCGTCCATTTTCTCATTTTATTTTGATAATGATAGCAAAAAAAAAATGCCATCATAATCCTGCAATTTTATTTCTTTTTTCTATCCCTTAAAAAAAAAGAGAGAAAGAGATAACTTTTTAATTTCTAAATAATATTATGAAATAGTTTCAACTCAAGACATTTTATTGGTTTTGTAACTCCTGCCATCTATTGTTAAGAATTAAATTTCTTTTTGTTTTTTTTTTAATTTTGTATAAAATGAAATTAACTAATAATTATTAATTTTATCTAATTTTAGATTATAATATTTGTACAAATTATTTAAAGATTTAAAACTGTAACAAAAAATAATAATAATAAATGTATATTTATTATTTTGTGCTGTCAAGTCGATATCGAATTCTGGCAATCTTTGAATAGCAATTTTCCAGAATAGTTTTACGTTTTTTTTTTTTATGCATTCTTCATACACTGCTGACAAACATTTTGTTGTTCAGCTACAAATTTTTCAAGCATTATAAATTTTTCTAACATTTCTAATTACATTCAATTATGTTATATCCTAAATAAGATAAATACAATTAGTGCAATTTTTTCAAGCGAGAATTCAGATTTCATCTTAAAAAAGTAGTCACTAGTTCATTTTCCTTGCTAGCCATGGATCTTTTATGTTTTCACATAGTAATAGTTCAAAAATATCAGTTTTTTTTTTCCTAATTTTCCAATTTTTGTGGCTAATTTTACAGAAAACACTATTGCCTGACCAATATAGATATCCATTTTTAAAGATGTGTTTCTGCACTTTAATTTTTTTTTTAAGGTTATGTAAGACAAATCTTTTGACAACTAAATAATTTATTATTGATAAATGATTCAAGAAGGCAAAGATTGCCAACTATTTTTTTTTTATTATTAATTTTGAACCTAATTATCTCATCTTATCATCATAATCTTTGCCTTTTTTCATATTTCACTATAATCCCATCTAATCATCATGTTCTTAACTTTCTTAATGAGTCTGTTGACATATGCAAATCTAAAGTTATGATTTTTTTCACCAATCCTTAAAATTACATTTGTCTTTATCTAATTGGAAATTCCTATCACTTATTCGGTCATTAAGTTAAATAGGTAGGGTGACACTGTGCAGTCTTGTCTAACCATAATTCCTTTAAAAATTTAAAAACATTCTGTTTATTATAGCTCAAAGCTTTTAATTTTATATTGTGATTTCTTATAAAAACATTTAAATGTCCTGGAACACCTATTTTTATAGAACATTCCATAATTTTGTTTGGTCATCTAAATTGAAGATTTCATTTTAATCAAAGAAACATATACAGACTTATTTAACATATATTTGAAATAATGCCTTTAATAATAAGACCTGTTCAGAACCAATGTGTATACTTTGGAATTATCTTTCAATATAAAGATTTAACATGTATTGTCATTCAATACTTAATATTAGATTATGTAAATAGTTTAGTAAATAAATACAGTTAAAATACCATCGTAAAAAACCTTCAGAAAAACACTATGTATTGTATAATTTTTGGAATAATTTTATTATATGTGATATACATGCTATAATTCTCTTCATGCTCAGTCAATTTTGTTTTGCATATAAAGTTGATTTATCATAATCTGTAAGAAATTGAGGTATTTTTCAGAATACATGCTACAATTTTCTCAGCATTTATGCTGAATCATCTTCAATTTAATATTCTGTAAAATTTCTGGTAAAATACTATTAATTTCAATTGTTTTATTATTCACAATAATCTCAAGAGTAAGATGATCTTATCTTCAATTATTGAAGATTTGAGTTTTGATCCATTTTTTTTATTTTTTATTTTGATTGCTGTGAATATAATTTATCTATTAACATTTTTCTGAAAACCAACTTATAACCAGTAATTCCTTTTTATCTTAAAAAATAGCTGCTGTTTTTGCCATGTTTGTTTCTATTTTTAGTATTCTTACTTTTTAACAAATATGTATTTGATGTACTTCCAAATTTGGATTGCTACAATAAATTATGTTAAGAAATGAACAAATACAAATACATGATTTATAAACTCAGGCTTTAATTAATGGAGGTCTCAAAATTTTGCCTCAAAGTTCATAATGATGGTATATTAGATGTGATAATATATTGGACTGTTTCCATCATCTATCATTAACTGTTGGATGTAATTAAAATTTTAAACTTTATTTTCAAATACAAACAGTTTGTTAGTAACAACCTGTGCTGTCTTCAGGCATGTTATCACTAACAAGTTGTTTTTATTTGAAAAGTTTAAATTAAGTTTAATTTTTTTTATAAATTCATCATTTAATGATAGATGATGGAAATAGTCCAATATATTATTAGGCCTCAAAATGTGTACATTTTATTTATTCTCTAAAACAAAGGAAACTTTTCATGCACTTGAAGAATTTATTTTCCCTCTAGCCTCCAATAGTATAAACACATCTTGTCTACCCATGAAAAGTCAAGGTTTTTGTCATAAGAACATTTGTTGGTTATGAATGTCTTTAATATCTTACACAATCAACAAATCACTTTTCGATAGTAAAATTATAAAATATGTGAAAGTTAAGAATAAATATTTCATTTAGCATCTTTAAAAACAGTTAAATTGTTAATTTCTCAAAATGGCAAGTGTCTTTTGAGAAAATGGCAAATTGATCTTTGATACAAAAATCTTTAGCTTTTCATGTATCATTCTACCTTTATTAATTAAATAATTATTTGAAAGAATAAATATTCTATTTTTAAATTTCAATAAGTAATTGTGATATAAAATTATAAATTACCAGTTAGAATTAAATATAATAATAATAAATCATTAAACTTCTCAACTCACACAATATGATAAAATACATTTTAGAATCACAGATAAATGGGTGCAAGCACACACTCTTTTTAACTTTGAATCCCAAACTTCATAGAAAAAAACAAGTCATTTTAAAGATGGAGATTTAAATGCTAAGAATGGGCATTTATATTCATCTGGTAATCCTTGATTAAACAATCTTGTGAGAGATGATATTAGAGTAAGAACAATTTTTATAACATATCTTTTATCACTAATATATTGATATATTTTATGCAGATAACAAACATTCAATTAATAATATTATAAGTATAATTGTTAGGAATCACAGTACTTCAGTAATGTGAATATTCAACATTTCTATGTGTGTGTGTATATATATATGCCAGTTGCTTGGTCATAGCACCAGAAATAATAATTTAATGGGTAAAATTATTTTTCCTTATCATATATATTACAGAAGTTTCTAAAAATATAAATGTGACTTTAAAAAACCATAATAGAAAATGATTATATTCTTATTAAAAATTATAATTTTAAAAACAATATTATGTCTGAATTTTTAAATAGATTAATCAAATATCAATACCAGTGTTATTATTTTTTTAGTAAGAATTATTTCCTAACCATATTCAAAATATTATAGAATATAAATACTGTATTTACCTAGTATGTCAGTAATGGATCTTCCATAATATTCAGCTAATTTCTTAAAAGTAAATTAGAATAATTTATTATTTATTGATATATTTACATTAAATTTTAAATTTTGTCATTCATTTTTATTATAATTGTTTTATTTATTTGCTTTTTTTTAAAAAAAGTGTATTACATGCTTTTTATAACAATTAAGCATAAATAAATGAAAATGGAGTCTTTTAATCAATAAATAAAATCTTTGAAATGCAAATTTTATTCTAATTGAAATATAATTAAAACAATAACCATAAGTTATTGTAAAACAGAAGTAAGCAAGCCAATCAGTCATAAGCAATGATAAAGCAAAAATAAAAGTAATAAACATTTACTTTGAAAGTATTGAATTTCCATAATTCATTAAACAAATACTATTTACACCATCAGATTTACCATTAAAATTTTAAGTAAAAAAATGATGCTATGTTTTAAGAAAAAGGCGATTGAAATTCACCTTTGATGATCATGGGTTGACAAGATGGCAACCGGTTGTCATAGCCTAATTACTTTTTTAATCATTTCAAAGTGATAAGGAAATTTTGATTACTTACTAATGAGAGAATCTCTAAATTTTATTAATAACCAGTATATATAATCATATGTGTCTTTTTATACAATTAAAAAAAAAGGAAAAGGAGTCTCTTTTTTTTTTGCTATCTTAGAGCTAAAAAAAATATAAATCTAGCCCTGACTATATACATGTAATATAATTAAAAATGTAAATATTTTATGTTAAATACTGCTCTCATTGATATTTTATATCATTCAGTAATTAAATCTTACTATTACATGCTACTTTTACTTCTATTTATGCATGCTAATTAAAAATTACTTTTAAAATATTTTACCCAATTTTTTTCTCCTAATATTAGATTTAAATAAATACTTTGCTAATTATTCCTTCAATTTATTTTACAGGTTGCAATTTCTAAAGATTGAAGTATTTTGAAAATTTTATTATGCATAGTTATTACTATTTTAATAATGACTTTATAAACTGAAATATATACATTATTAATTATTAAAAGAAATATTCAGACATATGTCAAAATCACTTGAGACAAAGTAAATGTGATATAGAATTTTTTAAATATTGAACACTGAGTAAAAGAATTACTAATTATTTATATTATTAAATATAAAAAAAGCATAAAGTACAATGTTTATTTCACTACTAGAAAGCACTTCCGCAGTGATCATAACATCCACAAAAAAAAAAAAAAAAAAGCTTTACAGAAAAACACAACTATATAAAAACAAATATCAAACATTAATATTTATGGTGGTTTTTACTTTTAGAGTACTTTTAACCAAAGACACCATGTATGGCTGTGCAGGTTGGGTAGGGCACAAAGGTTGCTTCATTATTGGGATGTGAGACACCAAGTTAATTAATAAAATTTATTTGTAAATAAAATTGTTTACATTTTGAACCATTTCAACATTAGAAATTATGTTCTGAGTGTAAATATTTTTTATTTAAATATAAGAGGAATACTTCTTTACTTAAACTTATTTGTGATAGTTAACCAGGCTTCCAATTTCTAGGCACAAGTTTTGAAATATACTACATATATACTCTTATCATTACACTAAACCGAACAGACTGACGCCATTCTGTCATGATAATTAATAAAACTTATAAATAAATGTTTAGATTCCTGAATCATTTTATTCCTAGAAACACATTCTGATTGTAAATATTTATTATTTAAACATAAGAGGAATATTTCTTTATTTAAACGTATTGTGGCAGTTGCTCTATTTTTGAAATATATTTCATATATATACTACCATTGCACAAAATTGAAAATGCAGATACCTTTTCTTCATTATAATTAATAAAATTTATATGCATATAAAAATATTTAGATTTTTCACTCATTTTTATTTAAATATTTTAATTTATAATTAATAAAACATTTCAAAAATATTACCTCATAATCACAGTAACCTTGCATATGATGAAATTATCTTTATCAATAATATGTTGCTCACTTGGGAGTATTGGTAAAGTCCCCCCCCCCCCCAGAAATGTTATGTCTGGGTTCGTTGCTGTGTTGTGCCTACATTTTTAAACAATGTTATCTTTCTCTTTTTTGTTAACATTGTCCTATATTATCTTTTTACATGTTTTACTAAATAGCTTTTCCTATTTTTAATAACAAACAATATTATCTTTTTAATATAGTATTAGCTTTTTACTTTAATTCTACTTAAAACTTTTAATTGATCCATAAGGGGTTTTGATGGGTTCTAAAATTTTATTTAATAAATAATCTAAGTATGAAAATTTAAAATTCTTTTTTTGAATAAATCCTGACTAAATCTTTAATTGTCAAACTGTATAATAAAGTATAATATATATAATACAATCTCGTTATTAATAGGTGTTAAAAAAATTAAACATCATAATAAAATAGCGTATTTTATTATTGATCAAAAAAAAAAAAGTTATTTGTGAGAGGTTGGTTTATTAAAACATGTATTTTTATCAAGTTGTTGCTAATGGAATTAGTTAAAAACAATTTTTAAAAAGATATTGCCCACATTTCATTAACTTATTGTAACATCTATACAACATTACTTGTAACTGCTCTATTGGGAAAGCGCCAATAAAATTCTCTATCTGTACTAGTGGAAGATACAATTATTTGATTTTTTTTAATTCTAATTTATTATTAATCCAAAGAAATTGTAAGGTATGGAGGAATGGCTTTTAAAAATGTAAGTATGAAAACTTCTTTTCTTAAGTTAATGTAAGATAAATCCTTAAAATCTCTAGATACCTGAAATATTATTAAAAAAATATTCTATTACTGAGATTCTGAATGGCACAAAGTAAAAAACAAAATGGTTAGAGTTTATCTAATTGAAATTGATTGCTATTTATCACATTGCAGCCACCAAAGTCAAGAGAGTTAATGTGTAAAAAAAAAAAGGGTAAAAATGTAAATAATTATAATTTTTTAATATTCTTTTGTATTTTAGGTTAAACAAAATTATATAGAGTTCATCGTTTTAATTAATTAATTTTATTTCATGTAGGAGAATGCTTTTTTCACTTGATAAAAACATTTAGACATATAAAAAAATAATTTTACTTGCAAATATAGATATATTAAAATTGAACAAATTAGTACTTTTAATATATAAATAAATAATTATTGATTTATTGTAAATATGATTTTATGCACTTTTATTGAATCAATATTTGAGAAAACAAAATACAATATATATAAGGGGAAAAAAAATTTCTTTTCTTTTATGTTTTATTGCAAATCCGTTAATAATATCATCCTAATTTTATTATTTCTTTGCATATTCTAGAGCTGATTTCATGTTAATTGACTAGAACATTCTGAAACATTTAAGTAAAAAATGTAACTGAAAAATCTGGACTACCACATATTGGTACATCTATAATTATAAATAATTTTTATAATTATTGTTATAGATAGTAATTATAGTAATAATTATTATTACTTTGCATATGATATCCATTGTAGGACCTATAAATTAAAAAAGCAAAAAGAAAAAGGAAATGTAATTTCATTTAGCATGAGTTACAATGTTTAATTTTTTCAAAAGACATAGATCAAGCAAATTCAGAACATTGACAAATATGAGGTTGGGTGCCATCACAATGCACTCAAGCCAGCTCTGTTCATAAGACTAGGGTTTCCAAAATTTATCTTGCACAAAGGCACCTAACACCCATGCAGCAAGCCTGATTTTAACTATATAAACATCTGTTATTACATTTACTAATTATATAATATTTAAATACAAGTATAGTATATATGCTTTTAAGCTATATGTAATTAGAAGAGATTTGAACCTAGACTTTCAAGCTCCCTTTATTCATCCATTTTATCTTATACAATTAATACACACAACCACTTACATGCAAAAAAGATAAATGATCTCCAATGTATGTATTTCATGCTGAACCAGCACTCAGTTGATCCAGATCATCATCACTCATATATATATATATTGTGACCTTTTATTTAGGTCCCTGTAGTTAATAATTCCAAAATTTTAAATGATAATATATTTGGGATTAAAATCTTAATGAGTGGTTTTCAATAAAGATTGTTTTGAATGCACTGGGAAATTTGCTTAAGTGGAGATAAGATTTCAAACCCAGTCCAAGCTCTGACTAGACTAAAATAATAATTTAAAAATATTGTTATTAATTGGGAGATAAATATATTGCTATTTTATTGTTGTTGAATAGCAACTAAAATAAATAAATAATTAAATCAAATTTGTAAGTTTTGTAAAATAAATTATAATAGTAAATTACTTAAGCATATTTCTTTTAGTACTGAACATGAAGCTGACTTGAATAATAATGGATAGTTATTCTAAATGAAGCCAGAGAGGGGAATACTAATTATGCATACCAAAATTATTGGCCAATTCACTCCCACAATGCAGTAGAAAAACAAGCTATATATTATCTAACCCAGCTGTAGGGGGGGGGGAATAATTAAGAAAACAAGAAGTAAGTAACCACAGAATTCCAGTCTGATTTAAAATAAAAAAAAAACTAAATATCAGAAAATTTTGAAATCTAATTCAATGAAAGGATAATATCTGACTATCTACAAATGTTGGAATAGAAAATCTCAAAACCTTGCAGTCATTTAAACCCCATTCTTCTATTGATCGAAAATTCTAAGAAGTTATACAGAAGGAGAAATGGAAACCTTATGCATCCTAACTGTCTCTCCTAAATCTTATTTTAAACCCAGAAAAATTCAAGAGAAAGTAAGCGTTTGCTTATACTCTATTTATACATGTAAATTTTTATCTTTAAAAATAATGCACAAATTATTTAGTCATAAACTAAGAAGTTGATAATGTTTGAATTTCACGCCCTTCTTATTACCTAGCAGAACGGTGTTATGTGCTTGTAACTTAAAATAAAAAAAATAATGATTCGAAATAATATTAAAAACAAGTGTTATATATGATATATATAGTAAATAAATTTAAAAGTCATTTTTGAATCATCTAATTTTTAATAAAGTAAACATTAAAATATTTGCGTGATTTTATTCTCTATTGTCTGCTAAATTTTATAGCGGGAACCTATATAATGGAAGATATAATCAATTACCAATTAATTAAAATGCTAAAGATGTCAGAGTGATAATCAGATAAATTCTTTCTAATATTGATAAACATCACATCATACTTTGCCAATAAGAATGGATTGAAATAAATATTTACTTTTAAATTTTTATTGAGAAATATCCACTGTTATAATAATGTTTTACAGTATTGGAATATACCCTGACTGTTTAGACATTGCTACACATATATGTATTACCATGCAGGGAAGAACAAAATTAACAAAGAGTTTTGAAAAAAATAAATAAATATGCTAAGTGTAATAAAATTCGACTGGTTTTTCAAGAAAAATTATCTAGAGAAAAGTAGATAAACTTATCTTTTAAGTCTGCTACAAGTGGAAGTATGAATTTTCATTGCTTTGTTAATTATCGATACTGAAACAATCAAATAATTTTTGCTTTTGAATAAGTATTGAATATTGCTCATTATACATCAACAGGAATAAAATATATGTGCATTATCTGGAATGTTTGCTAATCACAAATTAATTCTCATTTTAACTTACAACAATGGAATAACTTGGATGAATTGTATAAAATTTAATGGATAAAAGTGTACTCTTATTTTATTTATATAATTGCTGTGTTATATATATATCACTTACGTAATGTGTTGTCTGGGAATTTTATTTTTTAAACATATATGTTTGATTGTGGGATGAAAAATATATATATTTACTAGGTTAAAGAAAAAAAATGGGTAAACATAAACATCTATTTCATGTATATTTTATGTATTTTTTTTTTTAGTTAAGGGAAGACCGGAAATATATATATATCATTTATCTAGAGAGAGTGGGAAAAATATTTACTTCTCTCATATTTTAGAACTAATTTTAAGATATATTATTAAAGAGGAAAATATGCAGACATTTTATCAAATATATATATTGGAATGACCAAATTATTTTCTTATATAAAAGAAAATTTGATATAAACCTTTTTCATTTTTTGTAATTTTGTATAAAAATGAACTTGTCCACTTTGAATACAAATGCAGGTTTGATCCTTATTGCTTAAATATGTTGTGCTCTCTCTAATAAAAGGATAGTTGTCATTTTAAATGATTAATGATCATTTGACATGCATATTTTGGTGGGTCTGTTGATACATTAATGGATTCTGCAGTGTGAAATGGAGTATGTATCTCCACTGTTATCGTTGGTATTGTTTTGTCTTGCTATAATTTGAGAATGATTAGTGACAGCTTTTAGCTGATAGGATGTTCCAATAGAATGGCATCCCATATATTAATATTAATATGGAGCATAGGCTGATAGAGTATCACCTATTGCTAATTTCATGAAAGAAAAGATTGGTAGAGGCTGAGTAGTAATTAATGCTCGTTAGTATAAATAATCCTAGAAAGAAAGGATATCTATGGTTTGAATTCTATTATTTTCGTGATGAGGCGAGGCCCACACACATGTGTATACCCATTAATAGATAGTAGAATCAACCAGATTATTACACAACTGTCATGTTGTTTTTATAAAGCCTCCCTTTTTAGTGTTAAATTCCTCATGATAATATAGAGATAGTTTTTTCCACTGTATATGGTGAAGTATAATAGGTCCAAATCATATGGCAAGTATAAAATAATATTAAATTTAGAAACACTCATCTAGCATAGTGTTTTCTTAATTGAAATAGTGTTTATGATGTTGTAGGATCATCATCGGTTATAGACAGACCAAACCCAAATCTATTAATGATTGTAGAAAATTTTAGATGTAAAAGTAAGAGATGCACATTGGCAGCATGAATTCATCTTCATCAAATAATGATGTGACAATAGAATTGTAATATCAGTTACATATTCAAGGGTTGAGCTGTGGACATAGGTAATGCTTAATGAGATTTATGTGCATTTGACTTTTAATGTCTTGTCTTCATTTAATGCACTAAACTTATTCATTTCAAATTTAAATAAGTTAGTAATTGGCAGAATATGATAATTGCCCTTATCATATTCTGATAAAAGAAAGGGTTTTAAGAGAATGCAATATTTTTAAAATTTTTTCTGAATTCTAAATTTATACTTGGTGCATGTCCTAAAGTTCTAAATATACTGCTAGTTTTGTAATTTAAGTGCTAGTCAGCTTAAATAAGTTTTATTATCTTATTCTTTAAAATAGGCTAAAGAGTAACAAATGATATTGTGAATATTATTTTCTAAGCAGGTTATATTATTTGCTGAGTATATAGTCAATGGGAGACTAGGTATTTTCCCATCCATAAATTATTTTAATATATTAGTTTTATTTCATGCCATATCTGTGAAGTAAAAATTTGTAAATATTGTAAATAAAGTTTGTTGTGTTTTAAAATTTATTTAGTTGCATGTAATCTTATTGCTAATTACCACATATATACACTATTATTGTTATTGCTATCAACCTATCGGAAGGTTATAAATTGAAATCATCATCGACCAATATAGTACTATTAACTATATTATGCTATATCATAATAATTTTGGTAAGCCTTATAATTTATTAGTACATCTAATGCATCATCACACAATAATAAAAATGTTAATAACTTAAAGTACAGATTATTTTAAGTACTAGATTAAAAGATAAATATAATATTGATTTAATTGATTTAGTTAAATCCGCAGAGCTATCATACACTGATCTTGATCACATGGTTTATAATTATTTAAGAAAAGGAATTTGCTAAGTTATTGATTTTAATTATTAAAAAGTCATTCCCAGTCATAAATTTTAAAGTTTATGTTAGTTTATGTGTAATTGCTAAATATAATTCTTAAATTGAATTTATAATGAGAGCTGTTGTGTGTATTATGTTTGGGTAGTGGTAAAATCCTTCTTACTGACCCAAATATATGTTGTATAACAATTTTGAGTGTTAGAACCCTGAGAAAAATTAGTTGTTAAATTTCAAGATAGAATTTAAATTTGTAATGAAATTTATATTTAGTCAATTGTTATAGTTAGACTTGAAATAGATTACTTTCACTGATTTATGAAAGTCAACTAAGCTTTAAGATGCAAATTATTTTTTTGGCATAAAAGGTATAGTTTGTTTTAACTTCATGATAATATTCGGGTTGTGTCAAGCTTGAAATCCCTACTTTTATCACTTAATACCACATTAGTTATAGTTTAAGATTTCAGTCTCCATCATTAACATTGTTCTTCAATTTCATCTTGATCCATTCTTTTATTTATTCATTCTCATTTGACATTAATTCATTATTATAATTGATTGATAATACACTAACTTCTATTCTTTTATCATCTCAACTATTCATTAACTCTTATTCTATCATCATCTTAATCATTCATTTTTCTCATACATCTTCGTTCTTTTCTCTTAATTATTAGACTCATTTCATTTCACTATTTAATGATTACTTCTTTCCATCATCCATTTAGTCATTTACATTATAATTTACTCATTATTTCATTTATAAGTTTAATTTTGTAATCATTCCAGAGATACAATTATTAGTTATTTATTAATTTGCTATATCAAATTTAACTCATCTCATTTTGTTTGTGTGGATTTCAAAGCTGGTTTGACCAGAAGTTTTTGTCTTTATTAGTTGCCTTGTGATCTTCCTTAAATAGACAGTTTCATGCTAGTTTTATTCAATCCAGGAATCATTCCGTTAGTTTTGTTTATTTTTTTTTTTATGCTTATATTCTTGATCGTGAGAGTACATTAAGTTGCATAAGAGAATTTAATCACTAAAATGTATGGTACTAGTTGTTGGTGACCAGTTAGATCAGGAAGCTAGGTTACAGTTGCGAATATGGTGATTAACGTGGATGGCACGATGATTAGCTGTAGCTAAGCTACAGTGGTGATTATGGTGCTTAAAATGTGTGGTATGATTCATTTATATTACAGCGGTCTGGGAGAAGGTTACAATATATATCATTGGAGAACACAATTTTTATTGTATCCACAAAATCACTTGTTCTTACTTAATTTGAATGTGCTGATCTCAAATCTGATATTAGTTTTTCTCTGTAAGCTACAGTTTTATTGCAATTCAAGATTTTAGGTTTTCATCTTATTGTAAAATTTTCAACATTTAGTTTAACATAATGAAGTAGAATGTCTTCTTAGGCATCATCTTTATGAAAATATAATTTATATAATGCAGTAAATACACTAATACCCTAAAAGATATGATTGCATCAGAATTTGTCTATAATTTCAAAGTAGGACAATTTTTACATCATTATAATCTTCTCACAGATGAGTGGAATGAGCAATTGCAACCACTGCATAAATATTACCATTGTGTAGAAGAACACATTTCAGACTCTGTTTAAAACTGTCAAGAAATAGCCATTATTCTGTTGGACTGTAAGTGGTAACACTTAGCTGGCTGAAAAGACTACTGATATCATGACAGTAAACAAAGTGTTTGTCTTTGATGAAAAACTTCACAAAAATTTGTTCATTCTTTCTGAAATGAGATACTTTAGCTGACCAGTGAAGTACATTCTTTTCTTGAAGTCTGGAGACTAATAATTCAGCTGCTTTCTTTGATAGGCCCAAATCTCATACTAAGTCATTCAATTCAAGTTGGCTAAACTGCTGAGATTCGACAACCATTTCCTCGTGCATCTTATGAAAATATACTTCATCACCATGTTCACTTTTTTTTGTTCTTAGAAGAAATAAAACCATTGAAAACTGGAACTGGGAGTGTTTCAGAGTGTGGTATAGATTGTATTGCTGAAGGAATATTACGATATACAATCATATGCTGTTTTTTCTTGCCAATGCCCTTTGTAAAGATCAGATAGAAATAACAGTCACTTCTATGGTCCTTAGGTTCATGGTAAACCATGGGAATACCAAAAGGAATTTCTTTGCATTTTCCTTTGGTCCAGTCATGAAGCATTTTTTCACAATTGTGACACACAATATGAGGAGCCCAATTCTTGTCTTGATCACCAAGGGGAACTTGAAAATAGACAATATATGCACAAGTCACAACTGATGAAATATTGCACCTTTAACATTGAAGTGTGTAACAGCCACATATATAACAAAAGATGATAGGACTATTCTTACATTTACACCTACTTGAAGAAGCCACGATTCAGTCTAGAACAAAATAAGAGGGTGTTTTTATCAGATATTTTTTTACATTTAAAAACAACTTCAATTATATAAAAGTGATGTTTGTAAAACCTTAGTTGCCTTGTGGTTATGTTCAATTCAAGAGTCATTGCCCTTTAACACCAATTTGAAAATTAATGCAAGCCATTAACTGTAACAAAAAGAAATTAAAATTGCATAAAACTAAAGCATGCACCAAAAAACGGATTTCAGATTTGGAATCAGTGGTGCAGAAATATATAGAAAAAGTTCTAAAACCTCATGCAATAGAAAATGAAAAAAAAAATTGTTACCTGGTGATTTTGACTTACAATGGGTTGTCATTATATGGTTTCAAAATGAAATTGACTTTTTCAATTTGCCACTTTCTTCAAATGCATTTCAATTTAGCTGTATAAATGAGTTTCACTCACATTAGTAAAAAAAAAAAAAACCCTTTTTTTTTTGTAAACAATTAAGTACCATAAAACAAAAATTCATAGTCTATGTAATTCTCAAAAAATAAAAAATAAATTGACTAAGAATCATCAAGGTTGGTATAATATTTGTTGAATTATCAAGTAACAAACAAACTTTCAAGTTTATTTATATATATATTGTAACGGAATTTGCCGTTTTCCATATATATATATCACGCATATATGTAACCATTTGTAAGGTTGCATGTATGCATAGAACGCTACACATATATGCATAATTGTTAAAAAAATATTTATTTTTAAAGTATTTCAAAAACTATACTCCTATTTCTCTCATAGCATATTTATGAGCATCAATTTATGACCTTAAGCGCCAATCTTATATTACTATAAGAATTATGCTGGGAGAGCTGGAATACCAACATGGAAATGCCCTTGACTAGCTCTACTCAGGGTGGGTGATTGACAAATTGAAGGAAATCTACAAGGGAGGGGGGTTTTACTATACTAAAATATGTTTGATATACTATTCTAAATTCTTTGTACATTTATAAAAACAGACCTAAATAAACAATACCAATAAACATACATTTCATTTTTAAAATTTTGTACACTATTTTATTTATACTCTGATTTAATATTATTTGATTTTGTGCTCTTTATTTACTAAGAAAAACACATGCATTTACATGCTGTGTAGATATGTATAAAATCAGATAAATATGTCATATATCAGGTCCATACTAATAAGAAAAATCATTTCTTTTTCTTTGATTTTTTTTTTTAAAGTTTATGCATATCATTCATGATAAGAAAGTTTATAAAGAAAGTTTGTGAAAAATTAAAAAACAGATGCTATCTGGAATACAAATTAGCATATTTTTGAATGTGCACATACCTGAATTGCTTTTCTTCCCCAGGGAAAATGATGGATTATCAAAAGTAAAAAAATTTCATTCATTTTTATTCCTTTTTATAGCACTTGATATCATGGTGATCAAATTTGATTATTTATTCCGGCTGTCCTATATTCTTGCTTGTTGATTCCATTCCTTTTTTGAATTTAATTTCAACTTCAGAGCAATTAGTTTCTATCTTCGATGGTTACCCTTCTTGTAGCCACCTTCGGACCTTCATGGGGTGGGATTGCACTGCCCAGCATGCTTGTGCTTTCTTAAGCCAGCTTGCACACAATTCTATCAGCCATTTCTAAAACAATTCTCCCTCACAGCACTCTCTACAAAAATCAGCAATAGACTAAACTTTTTTAGCAAGTTTTGCCCCTCAAAAATCTGGATTCTTTTTTAAACAAAAGCTTTTCACACCTCAAAATCTAATTTCATTCTCCTTTTGTTTTCATCGAAATTCTTTTGAATCCAAACTTAATTCTCCGTAATTAAATTCTTTAAATATCGATCAAGTTCTTTTTGCTATCTTTTTTTCATTTAACTTCTCCAAAATAAAATTGAAAAGTCTTCCATCTTGAAAAATAAAACATATTTCCGTATCTGCATTTATACTTTTTTTTTTCATATTATTCTATCCAGCAAAAATATATACACACACGTTTCCATAAAACAAAGAGCACACACACCCCCACCTCTTCTGTTTATATTAACCTTTTTTAACCCTATCTAGTTATAAATATAAATATTAAAAAGAAATAAATTCCATTAATTGGGCTATATTGACACATATAAGCAAAGTTTACTTTTGAAACAGGGATCAAACTCATCCCTGTTTCAATATATATAATGTAATGGGCACACACACCGTTACATTATTTATTTTAAAAATTAGACATTGAAAAGTTTGCAAATAAAAACTTTTGTAAGAAATAAAAATTGAAAGTTAAAAGTCATGTAAACGTTATATATATATAAAATCACACAGATGAAAAATTACTAAAAAAAAACTTTATTAAAAAAAAGAAAAAGTTTTAAGACTAAATTTTTAGCAAAAACTTAAAAGATTTAAAGATAAAAATATATATTTTAAGAATATACAATAAATTAATTAATGCTATTGTAAAATGGAAATGATTATTTTAATTAGTCCAAGTGAACTAGCCTTTGGGCATTTCAAAATGTATAAGTAAAGATCAGATAGGAGAGAAAAAAGAATAGAAATTAATAGCCAATAAAATAAATTCCTCAGGAAATAGACTTCAATGAAAGGGTCATCATCATCATGATGTAATGTTTAATCCACAAAATTAATATAAAAAGAAAAAGTTTGGAAATAAATTTTAGTGAAGAAAGAGCTGGAAGAGAAGATAGAGATGTGATTATATGTGTTAGTGCAGAGAGAGTTGAAGGAGAAAGGATTGAAGAAACACACTCTTCAATCCCTTCAGTTTTGCTAAAAGGAAAGAAAAATGACATTGTTTTTCCTATATTGAGGACCACAGGACATCGGGAGAATTAACACTGGCTCTAAATGGCAAGCAACTGCTAAGCATGGACTTTTAAAACAGTAAGAACTCTAACTAATGAACTTTAATTCTAAAAAAGAAACTTTTCTAGTATGTTAAAACCTTAAGAACATTAGTTAATTAATGAACACTAAGTATAAATTTTCCCAGTATTTAAATTATTGCAATAGAAATTCAGTTAGTAATAATTGTTTTATTGAATGTATTATTATTTTTTGTAAATCATTTTCATTAATTTATTTTTTCTGTGCTTTTAAGTTTTTATTATGATTTTTTTTCTTTTAAATAAATTATATAAATGTTAAATTTAAATCAGGTGTAAATGACTGCATAGCTTCATAAAGTTATATTAGTTTAATTAAGGGAGGGTAAATCTTAGGTTATTTGTTTCGTAGTTCAATTGGGTCAATGGATTGGATATATTGGTGTAATTAGTAAATGTAGTATGAGGTCCATTATGTGCAGGATCGCCTATATGCTGCACTCGGGTGAAATAAACCTTTCTTATTGACCAGCGGAGACAGACTGTATTCCCTGCTCCTTGGATAATCTCTTTTTAGCCTATGGAAGGGGATAGTAAGCCGGAAAATGCAGTCCCTTCCTATGGAGTTTTTTTTATTGCTCTTCTCATCAGACAGATGTAGTATTCCTGTTCTGGATAAGAGTCAATGTCTTTTATAACCATGCTGTTCAGATAGTATGGTATTTGTGCTGTCTTATTCATGCTGTATTAAATACATTGATGGATCAGATGGATTGATGTTAGTTTGACTGTGAACTTTTGGCCTAAGGTTAAATAAGGGATAGAATTTTTTTTTTCAAATGCAATCTATGTTGTCTATTCATACTCAACACTTTAATAAAATATTAAATTCATCTTTGTGAACTTCAAAAATAAAAATTAAAAATGTAATTAAATGCTAAAGTAAACATACTAAAATAATAATGCTAAATTTTATATATATGTTTAATAAATGTTTGTGTGTGTTATTACTGGCAGTGGCTTCTTTTATTTTTTTAATATTGAAAATATATTTTAATAAGAATTTATATTTCATAAATCTCTGCATCTCTATGAGCTAGTGGCATAGGCTGATGGTCGCAATAAAATATATATGTAAAAATGTTAATCTTTAACTTACATATCTGCCTACTATATAAATTTTCTATGTTCAAATGGCCTAGTGGCACTCTGTACAGCAGATACGGTAAGACTCCATTTCCTGATCATTATATATATATATAAAATACATAAATAGATTTTTAAAAATAAAATCAATCTTTATAAATCTTTTAAAAACACATTTTAAATAAATTTGCAAAAAATTTTTATAAATTATTGTGTAATATCTTTTGTTATTGCCTTTTTTATAATTTTAAGAATGGACTGCCTTCTATTGATAATCCTTATCTGTTCAATGGAGATTTTGTTGATCGTGGAGCTAATTCTATTGAGATAACATTAATATTATTTGCCTGCATGTTGGTTTTTCCCAGTGCTGTTTTTATGAATAGAGGAAATCATGAAGATCACATAATGAATGTAAGGTAAGAAGATATTTATACTTTTACATTTGGTTATATAGGTATATATTCCCAAATAGTATATAGTGTATGAACAATTTAAGATTTGGTAATAAATAAATAAAGTTATTATATGTCACTGTAATCAATAATTCAGAATAAACTTTTGGAGAAAGGATAATAAGTATTTAAAATGTTGCTTGATTTTTTCAGTTTATTTTTTATGCTCTTTATATAAAAACGATAAATATATTTTTTCATAACCTAGATTATGCAGTAAGATGGTCAAAATAAAAGCAAAGAATTATGTTAAACTTTTTAGTTCGTATTATTTTTTATCAATGTGTAGATATTTGAAAAGTATTTATAATTGAAGTCACTAAAATAAGTAAAATTTTGAATTAATTTTAAATCAATTTATCACACTTTATATTTTAATATTTACTTTCATTAATTTTATCTTGTTTTTTGATGATTAAAGAGTACTTTGTTCATAATCAAATCCTTAACATTTTGATGCAAGATAATAATGTAATATTCCATAATAAACTATTATAGTACTTTGTATAAAACATAAAATGTAGTTCTTTTGTAGCATTTATTCACAAAAATAAAATAAAAATTATCTTGTTTAGAGCCATTAGCACTCTCTTTATTTTACATATTTGTAAATGCAAGCTATATACGTCATATGATATATGACTTGATTTTATTACTATTATTATTTGGCTGTTGGAGATTTGGCTAAATTAAATTGCAAAGCCTATTAATATATGGTTTATCTGAATTAAGTTCAGTCCCATAAAATTATTTCAGTTGGAGAGCTGAATTTAAAGGCATGTAGATATCTGAAAATTTCAGACCTTTTTCTTAAAAGTTAAGTATTAGATAAAGGCTGGGCTTGAGTTGGTATGTTGAATCTGATGTTCTAGCTCCTAACTGATGAGAGCCATAGCTTAAAACTGGTCTGGGGATGGGCACAATACTAGATAAAAAATTTAAATTCATTCTTTTGTAGCATTTATCATAAAAATATATAAAACAAATATGTTTGTTTAAAGCTATTAGCATGCTTTTTGCTTTACATATTTGAAAATGCAAACTATATAAGTCATGTGATATATGACTTGATTTTATTACTATTTATATGTATTGTAACCATCTAGGTTACATGGCACACAGCACCATAATTGTGTGTGTGCATATATATATATATTATAATAGTAACTTACAAGGCTATCCCGTTATATCTATATATATATATATATATATATATATTTAAAAAAGTAGAAATAAACACAGACAAAAATTTTAGTAGATATTTTCTACATTTCACTTGGAATAATAATGTATATAATTGCTTAAATAACTAGATTAAAAACAAAATTTTATTATAAATTAAAACATTTAAAAGATCTAAATAAATATTAATATTGTATTACTAGTATTCTGATTTTGAATTTTTTAAAAAAAGCATGATTTATTTTTTGAAATCTTTTTATTAATGCTTGTTTACATTTCTATTATCTAATTTGAAATTTTGGTAATTAGTTAAACTGGTAAAATTTCCAAAATGTACCTTTTAATTAAAAGTGCTTTTGGAGGGATTAAAATTGATTTTAACCAAGACAGGTTGTAAACAGTTACTGTGTTTTTGTCACCTCAAGAGTAAAAGGCTAGTCAGATTAAAAACCATCTGCAATGTGTTTTTATCACCTCCAGATGACTATAAAAGATTTGAAAAAAATTATTCTAGACTGGATTGTAGTTTTTGTAAAAGTTTGCAAGAAAAGTCTGATTTAAATTTTTGAAAAGCAGACCAAGTTGGCCAGCTGCAAGTCTGGATAGTATTTCTTTTGAAAATCATATGGCTAAGAGTTACAGAGCTTCCATGAGATGTAGCTGAAGTCAAGGCAGGAGATTCAACAGCAGTTTACAGTTAAATGGTGGAGTTTGAATTCACATGGACTAAAATAACCCACTTCTTTGTGTTGAAATTCATAGGCTTAAAAGTGTTTTATTAAACAGTTTACTGATCTGAAGCTCATCAAGCCCTAGACAGAAGGAAGATCATAGCATGCTAACAATTTCCCTGAATTATATTTTTCCAATGCTGACAATTACCTGGACTGATATTTATCAAGAGAAATCATCAGTTTCTGAAGAAGGATTTATATGTATGCTGATTTGTCTAAAGGCAGAGAAGTACAGATAAATGTATCTACAGCTGGTGGTGAGTAACATTATATATAATAACAAAATTTTAAATAATTTTCTTAGTAAGATGACATTTTATATCTGATAGATATATATAAAATATTAGTTTAAAATCATTTATTAAAAGAGAAAAAAAGATTTAAATCTATATTATTAAAATTTTAAAAAAAT
The DNA here is from genome assembly GCA_028023455.1 of Epiperipatus broadwayi. NCBI lineage: Eukaryota > Metazoa > Onychophora > Udeonychophora > Euonychophora > Peripatidae > Epiperipatus > Epiperipatus broadwayi. The sequence continues at coordinate 1,337,821 of JAQFVV010012533.1, forward strand.
CTTATAATTAAGTCAAGCTATGATCATGTAATATATATATAGATAGAATTATTTTAAAATGTATATTTCAAAAGAAAAAAAGTTTTCAGAAAATCTTTTAGGTGATAACAGTTATAGAACTTGTGTTCTCTGAACTAGATTCATGTATAATGGTCAATATATGAATGAAGATATATTTAGTGCTTAACCTTTTCATTTTTAAGCAGCCATATTAAATATTTAATAAAAATTATGCTAAGCCACAAATTTTATCATAACTTTTAAGTTTTATTAATAAAAAATGACAATAAATATTATTTTAAAGATTAGACACCAAAGAATGTAATTAAACTGAAAAAAATATAGTAATTGATATTCAAAGTAATAAAAAAAAGAATAAAAGTTAATATTTCTAATAATTATTTTCATAATATTTCATAAATCCTAAGTTACCATGCACACAACTTAAAATTATATTTCTGTTAGTAGGTTAGTTGGATTCATCATCAAATTTCTAAAAAAATTAATATATAATAACACTTACCTAAGGTAATCCATCATTTGAAAACTTCATAGAATAAAGACATTAGTACCTATCAATTTTCTCAGTAGCCCTTTAAAATGTATTTCCATACAGGGGTTTGCAATATATAAATTAATCCTAGTAACATCTCTTATAACAAGTAGTTAATATTGATCAATAATTAGCATAATTTGAATATTATAATAAAGAATTTCAATGCAGTTTGTAATTTATTAAAAAGTACTATACAAAATAAAATAAAAAGTGAATGAAATACTAAATTCATTATAGAGTTAAGCTTGAGGAACATAAGTTTGTAGTTTGTAGTTTTTTATATATATATTATATATATATATATATATATATATATATATATATATATATATATATATATATATATATATATATATATATATATACACTGTCAAAATCATTACTTTTAGCATTTGCATATTTTTACTATTATTAAAATGCAGACAAAAAATTATAGAAAAATCTAAATCAGGTCATTATGTTTCCAAAATATGTTCATCTTTATCTCATATCAATTAATTCAAATACTCACCCAATCATATCAAAAAATGCAGATAATTCATGATATAAATATACACAATAATGAGCTATTTTTTATGTTAGCTTCAATAGCAATTTTTTCTTATATTTTTTATCAAATATATATGTGTGAATAAAATAATAATTAAAAAATATGTAGCTTTGAAATTTATAATGCAATAGTCTATAATCGACCTAAGTTTATGTAGTCAAAATCGTTACTTTTAGCATTTGTGTATTTTTTACTATTATTAAAATGCAGACAAAAAAATTATAGAAATATCTAAATCAGGTCATAATATTTTCCAAAATATATTTATTTTTGTTTCATATCAATTAATTCAAATACTTTATACACCCAATCTCACATTATAGAAAAATATGCGATAATCATGATCTTTTTTTTAGGTTAGTTTCAATACTCATTTTTTTTGTTTTTTTATAGCAAATATATATATATTATAACCTACACTCCCAACACCGCTCATATACATTACATGAGCGAAATGCCCAGGCACCAGTTCTTTTAATGAATAGAACAATATAACAAAAGATATAATAAAATTATTACTGAGACTCTATATTTGAGTTTATGTTCAGCTCAGCTCAGTAGGAGGCTATAGGCAGTTCATAAAATATATGATAATAAATGAATAAAAGAAGAAATATTACAAAATATTCAATGTAATGTAAATTCCTTTGTTAATTAATTGTATGATAAAGAATCATAATGTTTACTTAGTACAGTCTATTTAAAAATATACTTTAAACTTAATTTCTTCCTTCATCCAAGTATAACATATATCAGCTTGCTATAATTATACTCTTAACAATTCTATGACTTGGCATATTATAATCTAAACATCTACTTTAATGCCAATCAAGAAATAAACAATAAGATCTCAGGGAATTTAACAAATACAGTTGAATTAAATAAACTACATTGACCCATAAGTTATAATTATAAAGTATGATAAAATATAATGAAACAAATTGACTAAATATTTTACTGTGTTTCAATAATAAGACAATGACAGAGATAGGGTATTTTAATCTCATATCATCATCTCACAAATATACTGACCTGGAAACCTTTCTAATACATTTATCAAGTGGCAAATACTCTTTATAATGTTTGGATTAAGAAATACAATATTGTCAGACACTAGCAAATTTAATATTATAACTCTAAAATAATATATCTGTTTTATAATAGATTTATGAAATGTGGAGATGTGGAAATGGAAATACAAATGTACACACGAATAACTCAAGACACAGTTCTTAAGATTTTAAATAACTAAACAAATCATTTATTATAACAAATAAACTTGGTCTAACATAATATTTACAAATGGACTATTTGTTTTACATATTTTTTTTTTTTAGATTATCAAATAAAAACTTTTTTTTATTTAGCATCTTGGGATTATCCCTACTATCAAAGCAAATTAATAACAAAGTTTAAATATCCTGACTTCGAACACAGGCTTTGCCTACATGTTTCATCTATATGACAATAAATAAATAACATGTTATATTATTAGCACAAAAAAAGTACTTTTGAGAGGATATTACTGTTGATTAACCAAATAAATCAAATTACTTATATTTGGCTTTCAGCAAAGCAACTTTCTCTAATTGACTAATAATCACTTTCAATTAGTATACCTTTCATTTATAACACAAAATCATGTTTATTCTGATGATTTGATTTGTAACATTATTTAAATAAATACACCGTATTTTAACATATTTATTTCCCGTTTTAATCTTAATACTTTATACTTCTATTAAATGAATGTTGTATATTTCAAAAGCATTTATTTCTCATTTTAATTTCAATAATTCTATACTTTATAGACGCGATATTATTTATATTACGCGTGTGTGTGCACGTTCAAGCAGCAATAATGTAAAACAATCTTTTCTATAAATTCTCCATTCATTAAGAAAATATTATACAATTATTTTATTTCGAACAATGTCGTAATTCATCAATAAAAATATGACACTAATACTACATCAAGAGTTAATCTAACAATTTATCTAGCCACATATTAATTAACACAAAGCTATATTTTTATGATTATATATACTATACGTATAAGGGGAATCTACATGAGGAGCAAATAACTCTTACTGAACACTTTTACAATTCCTCATTACCAAGAATCTAAGAAAAAACTCACATAACTTCCTAAACATCATTTAATCATATTTCAACAATAACTCATCTACTTCTAAATACATTATTGGTGGGAATTAAATTCCTCATCAACATCACTTCAAAAAAATATCATTAATCATACGCATATAAAATAAGCTAGCTCTACTCATGGAAAATTATTAACATATACTAAATAAGCAAGATCTTTTATTCCTGCAGACATTATAACGCAATCAAATTTCTTTCTATTCTCGTAGCTTATCTAAATATCGAACATCATAAATACACGCTGGCAGATAAATACATACAGATAATATATCAATCTATTCAACTCAGTAGAATACGACAGTGTACGAAATTTATGCATAAAATATTCACAAACTGAATTCTATCAAACAAATATCATAATTGTGCAAAACAAACACACACCCGCGAATAAAAAGTATATATAATGTTAACTCTAAATTACACACTAAGCAGGTAATACAATAATTAAATATTGCATTAAGGCATAACTTTTAATTTAATAAACTTTAGGTTACTTTTTAAAATTTAACGATTCTAATTATTACGAACGAACTTTTTTTATATCTAACAAACTACTTCTATTATAATATAAGTTTGTTGATTTAAACAAAGAGCAAAATTTTCACTTTGAGATAATAAAGTATACAAAATAAATGTAAACCTCTCTAATAACATATTTTAAAAAAATATTTCTTTCTTTTACCTTCGTAAAAGAATAATAAGACCTGTTTGAACACAATCAATTTTTACCAGTGTACTCCTCATTTAGATACGCTTCAGAGACGGTCTCGAAAATCAAAATAACAGAGATTATAAATGAACATAATAATAAATAAGCCTATCTACCTATCATATATATTAATTATGACAAGCAATAAAAAAAAATAAAGAAACAAAGGTTATTAGTTTTGTAATTTAAAATAAAAGTTCACTTGCAAAACTCGGTTCCAGATTTACGAAACAATATGGGACACATTCCAAACTGAATTTAAACTAAAATGCACTTCTGCAGTATAACTTTAAAAAAAATATAAGCATAACTTAAATATGCCCAGCACCTTTCAGTGTTCATAGCATATCCATTCAAGGTACCAAATCATACACAAGCAGTGAATTTCTCCTTTATTATACTGAAAATATAAGACATTCTCTGTGCGTGCAGTTCTGGATTAAATACGCGATTATCCTTAGTATTTTTCTGAATAGCATTTAATAATACTTTAAATTGTCCTTAGTAATTCCATAATTAATAATGCTTTATTTTATATTCCATCCTTATTGAAGAGAACAAAAATTACCCACATTTTCTGTCCTTCTATTCAATTTAAACAGAAGTAGCTTACATTTTATTTCCTTAATTTAAAAATATGTATTAGATCCAGAAATATCAAATAAATGAATACTGTTATCTCCTTATGATGAACTTAAACATAGTATGATCTATCAAAATAGACATATCCTTAAGTCTATGTATAATCTTCACAAAGAACACTACACAAAAAATAGTGAGAAATTAAAATATATTCTATAGAACAGTTCTGCATGCGTTTTCCATATATATAAAAAAACACGTTGCTTAATGATACAACAATAATATTTATGTAAACCATTCTTATTTAAAATGGCAATTAAATGAAATAATGTAGACTGGACGTTATTAACATACATTTTTAAAAGAGTACTAGTTATAAAGGGATTAATTCAGAAATGTTTAAATCGAAGAGAGTAAATTAGACCGACGTACCTTTTTTTAAAAACCTTAGAATTGCATTTCTTTAATTAATTTTTTTCCATAATAAAGTTCTTAAGCTCCTTTGGAAGTTTTATTCTAAAGTCTTTTCAAAGTCAATTTGACTTCAGTAACTGGCTTTAATTTTTACAATACATGAACCAATGTTTACTGTCTACAATTACATTATAAAGAGCCAATATTCTACTGGAGATCTTTGTTAAAAAAAACTCTTTTTAGCAAAGTTCATTTGCCTTTCCCAAGGTTACTCCTATGCATCTTGCTAACTAACTAATTACATATGCAAAAACAAATCTTTTCAAAAAAAAATCACTTTGATTTTTTAAAACTAAATGAAGACAAGAAAAAAAAATACAAATAATAAAATAAATAGCTTTTACAAACTTGAAAGAAAAATGAATATTAATTAACTATCAAATAAAAATGATTAATAATTTATTCAATTTATAAAATAATTCATTGATCTAACTATCTATTAATCATTGGAAAGAAATATATATTTGTTAAATTATTTAAGATAACTATTGTAGTTTAAATGTTTTTATTGTGAATGTACTATTGTTTGCGGTTATTAAAGATGAAAATGAAATGAAACATAATGCAGAGCCATACATGCATACACATGCACTACAACCTAAATATTGAACTATCTTAACTAAATATAATTGAAACTGCTATTAACTGTTGATAAAAGGATAAGAATTAATGAATAAAGGATTTTGAAACCATTCAAATAATATTATATTAGCACAGGATAACTTTGCATCTTTCCAACAAGATGTATCAATTCCATTAATAAACAACCCCCCTTCCTTACATTAAATACCTCATTAACCACAATAATACTAATAATAATGGATACCTATAAAGTGGTCAGTAAACTGCATAAGCAACCCATATTTAAGCTTTAAGCAATCTCCAGCAAAAAAAAAATTTTAATTCTAAGGCTATTTCATTTTTTTATATACAATATAGCTATTTAATACAGATACAAAGTAGCTTAAACCCTTGTGCCCATTCAGATGGCCACAATATATATATATATATATATATATATATATAATATGTAAATACTAAATATATAAAATATACAAATATATATTAAATATCCCTCTGTTTGCATTCTCTTGATTGCTATGAATAACTACAGAGTATGGATATTTATATTATAATGGTTATATATATATATATATATATAAACAATAATTTAAAAATATATAATAAAATAATAATTAAAAAACATACACTCTTTCTTCTTCGATCTTTATTAACCATTATCAATCCACTGCAGGATGAAGGTCTCTCCAAGTTTAATCCATCTTCTCCGATCTTTAGCTTCTCTTCTCCACATCACCCCTACACATTTTCTTATTTCATCCATCCATCTTACATGTGGTCTCCTTCTGGGTCTTTTACAATCTCTTGGAATCCAGTTTAAAATTTCAATTGTCCATCTATTATCATCTCTTCTAGCAATATGTCCAGCCCAACTCCACTTCAATCTTTTAATTTTTTCAATGAGGTCAGTAACACCTGTTTGTTCTCTTACCCATACATTGCGTTTTCGATCTCTTCTTGTTACTCCCAACATACATCTCTCCATACTTCTTTGAGTGGTCTGAAGTCTCTGTATTGATCTTCTATTAAGTGTCCAAGTCTCAGATCCATAAGTAAGAACTGGTAAAACACATTTGTTAAAAACCTTTCTTTTCAAACACATAGGCATATTTCCTTTTAATATCAAGTTATTTCTACCAAAAGCACTCCAACCAAGTTTAATTCTATGATTAATTTCCTCTATTATGTTTCCATCTGTATTAATAATCTGACCAAGGTATTTGTAACTCTTAACTTCTTCTAATTCATCATAATCAATCTTTATTTTCATATTTTGAGCAAATCGATTAAACATTACTTTAGGCTTTTTAACATTTATCTTTAGTCCTACTTTCCTACTTTCATCTGATAACTCCTGCAACATTTCCTGCAGCTCGGAAGCATTATTTGCAAAAACAACTACATCATCTGCGAAATCTAAATGACTTAAATAATCTCCATTTACTTTCACTCCTTTAGTTTCCCATTTTAATCCACAAAATACTTCTTGCAGCACTGCTGTAAAAAGTTTTGGAGATATGGAGTCACCTTGTCTTACACCTTTCTCAATGTTGACTTTCCCAGTATCATTATGTAATCTAATTGTTGCTGTTGCATTTTTATAAATATTCTTTAAAATATGACAATATCCTGGATCTATACCTTGATGATCCAATGCTTTAATCACTGAAGAAATGTTTATAGAATCAAATGCCTTTTCATAATCTACAAATCCAAAACATAATGACAACTCATATTCATTTGTCCTTTCTATAGATCTTCTCTCAACACGTGAATATGATCTACTGTACTAAAACCACTTTTAAATCCAGCTTGTTCTCTTGGTTGGTGAAAATCCAAGGTTCTCTGTAGACGAGTTGTAATTATCTTGGTAAAAATTTTATATAAAACTGATAAAAGGCTGATAGGTCTGTAATTTCTAATATCTTCTTTATCACCTTTTTTAAATATTAATATTATTACTGCATTCTTCCAATCATCTGGTACATCTTTATCATTTAGACATTTGGTATATAACTTTGCTAATATTTTTTCTGTTTCTTCACCTGCTTCTTTTAATATATCAATTATAATTCCATCATTACCTGGAGCCTTTCCTTTTTTCATACATTTAATTGCATTTCTCACTTCTTCATTTAAAATTCTGGGCAATTCGGAAGATGTAATAGATATAGGAGGTACTTGTTCTTTATTACTATATAATTCTTGATAAAAATCTTCTACCAATTTCATAATGTCATCCCTCTTTTTAGTAATAATTCCATCTTTTTTCCTTATTGCAGATATAAATTTCCTACCAATACCAAAATGTTGTTTTACATTCTTAAGTCTTTTATTTTCTTCTACAGCTTTTCTTGCTAGTTCACAGTTATACTTTCTTATATCATTTTCAACTCTTTTCCGCACCATTTTACAAAATTCGAGATATTCAATTCTTTTTAATGCATCATTCTTGCATATCTTCATATTCCTTCTTTTCTTCATAAGTTCTCTAGTCTCAGTAGAAATTTTATTAGTCAATTGCTGCTTTTTTCTACCAGCTATCTTTGTTGCAGTTTTTAAAAGTGTATCAGTTATTTTCATATTAATTTCATTCAAATCTGAATCATGTTCAAAATCTACTAATACTTGAAACCGATTTGTAAGTTCTAATTTAAATTCATTAGAATGTTTCTGAAGATTAGGAATATCAACTGTAAATATAGTTTTTCTTAATAATTTTTGTCTCTCTAGTTTTACATTAACATGTATCTTACGCCTTACTAATCGATGATCACTTCCTGTGTTAAATTTATTAAGAACATAATAAAATAATAATCAAAAAAATAAAAAAATTAAAAAAAATACTTAACATTAAGTCCCATAACATTTTTTTCAATATACAATGAAAAAGTAAAACTTTTTACCAATATATTTTTCATGCTGAACTCTTCTCCAGTAACTATCAAAAAAATGAGAGAAAGACAAAAAATTCAATCTAATATGAAGGTGTAAAAAGTGCATGTGTAGCCTTCGTAGATTTCTGTTAATCTTAACCTCAACCCAGATGTTTATAATTTGAAAATCATTTTCCACATTGTGCGGGCATAAACACAAAGAGTTTAATGGGCATCCAGATGATTGAGGATGGTGATTTATTGATATATTCTGGAATGACACTAAAGTTATAATCTTTAAAACCCCTGCACTACATTTTATTTAGTTTAGTCTTATTAGAAATTAAGTTTATAGTTGGACAGTATATTAATGGTACTATGTGACCAGAGTATTGATGATGGTCAGCATGTTTTGATGTCCCAGCATTATTGTTTACATTTTATGATTATGTATTCTGATGGATAAGCAATTAGTTGATGCATCCAAGTTATGTTTCAATAATTGCCCAAGCTAGAAAAAGCTCAATAATTAGTCTGGTCTTCAGAAGACCCATTTCCAATCCAGTCACCAGATTGACTGTTGCCTTATATTTTGTATCATTCAAATCCAGCCAGAAGATGGACTGTTGATTTATTTCCATCAATGATGATGATGGATGATTATTTCTTTTGAATATTACTTCTACTTACTTTTACTTTATAATGCTGGTTGATTTATAGATAATCATGTATAATTTTGTTATAGTTTCTCTGAGGAGGTAGCTGGATGATCTATCACTCTCTTTGATATATAAAATTAATTATATATATTTTTGATGCTAAACATTATTTTAACATTTTTTAATATGATATATCTTAAATATTTTACTTTTTTAAAATTTAATTTACTAGTGAGTGATGATGATTTGCTTTTACCCCTTGTCACCCCAGGAATGACCACCCTATCATCCATTCTGTTACAATATATATATATATATATATATATATATATATATATATATATATATATATATATATATATATATATATATATATAAGCAAATAATAATTGTGGCATCATAATTATGCTGATTTATAGTGGAGATAGTAAAATAATATGTTTATTTTTTGAAAAGTTTTTCTTTATGTTAAAAAAACATAACTATCAATATTCTAAATGAACTCAAACAAAATATTTTGCATATGCAATAAGAAAAGTTGATATAGTTGTCACTTTATAAAATGTATTGACTTCATTGATCATATTAAAATGTAAAAGAAATAATAATAAATATATTTTATGTCATATTATACTTTTTATTAACATAAGAGAAAACCTGTCAAAGATATTTTTTAATTATGGTTTACTTTTATTACATCTTTATAAAAGATTTTCTATTTACTCTTCACTTACATCAGTTCAAAGTTGCAGTATCAAAGTTTTAAAATGTTATCATAAAAATATACTTCTATAAAACAACAAATACTAATATGAAATCAAAAATACCAGTGTACAAATTGTCCCCAAAAGATATCATGTTTTTATTTATTATTTAAAACTGGCATAGAAAGTATATTATTAATATAACATATTAAAAAAGACTGTGGTGTGATTAATTTTTAAAAATAAAAAAAGGTTATAATAAAAATGCATTTGTCAAATCAGGAACAATATTATCATAAAGAACTAAGGACTCCATAAAATATATTGTTTAAAGACACCAGCCTTTTTTTATTTCAAATTTTAGCCTTTGATCATGAAGTATGATAAAAAGTATAATGTCTAACATGTAGATGAATTTCCTGCAAAGTCTAATAATTATCAAACACCTCCGACCGTTATACTATATATATATATATGTGTGTGTGTGTGTGTGTGTGTTTATGTTCATATAACAAACATGTAATGTGAAGTAAAATAGCTCTTAGGTGAAATGAAAAATGTATATGTAGATATCTATACATTCTATTAGATAAGCTAAATCTTCTTTTCCTCTGAAGTCATTATATACTGCAGTAATTTAATTTATTCTTAATTCTTATTACCAAATTATTTTGTTTTCTTCTATTGCAATTTAGAAATATTTTTTTTTAATAATTTCAGATTTTAACCTTTAGCTTTCTGTTCTTTCTTCAAACTTTATTGAGGAATTATACAATGGTTACATTGGTTTTACATATTGTTACTATGGATTATACAGATTATTACAATGATTTATATGCATGTATTATAGAGTTCTGTGGTGTTGTGTTCCGGCATAATCTTAGAGTACTTCTTCACTGGGTAGATCAACTAGGGCCCATGTGTTTTCTGCAATGTTAAGGTAGGCTGTGGAAAAGTCTGTTTTGCGAGTTTTATTCAGCATATGATAGAAGGCTGTCTCAATGTTTGGGTATTCAGACTTGCTTATGACCAGCTTACATCGAAGAGACCAGATTGTAAAGTTCACAAATGTTGCCAGTCTAAGATGTGCATAAGTTCCTTGTTCTATCACATTGGTCAGAGACAAAGAATTGTGGGTTTGGTTCTTGAATCGGTTCCGTATTGCTGATTGGAGCTTTTGTAGACTTGGGCAGTTCATTAGTGTGTGGTTGGTGGTTTCATCTTCTCTCTGGCAGAGTGCGCATGTGCTTGCTAGATTTTTGAAGCCTCTCTTATAGTAGAGAAAGGCATTTGTGGGAAGGGCTTCCAGATTTACTTTAATGAGGAAGTCAACATACTTTGGGGGAAGATGCCAGTGTTTCGTTAGCTTGATGAGTCTTTGGTTGGTAATATGGAGGTAGGCAGAGATAGTGGAACTCTTGCGGTGTGTAATATTGAAGATCTCCCAATATGTGAGTTTTCTTGTGAATAGGCTTGCATTGGCTGAAAGATGGTTCAGGATTAGAGTCACTGATTGTCGAAGCCAGTTGTTTTGTTTAAAGGGTGGTGGCCTATCTGTGGGCTCGACAGGTAGTGGGCATTCAATGGCATCATTGTCCTTAAAAAGTTTGTGAAGCACATTGTGTGTTCTTTGTAGGTTGACTGTTTCAATGGAGTGGAGTGAGAGACCATTCTCTCTCTTTCTGTTCTTGTAGCCAGATCTAGAAAAAAAACAAAGTTGTTATCGTTTTTTATTTCATTTACCTTTAAGTTTCTTCACTTTTCTTACAACTATCCTGTTTTTCTTTCAACGTTCTATAATCAAAAAAATAAATGGTCAAAATCTTTGTTTTTATTTTTACATAAAGCATATCCACAATCCAAATCCTTATTCCATTTTTTGTCTTTTCCATTTAATATACAAAAGCATCTTTTTTTTCACAAATAAGAATATGCTTTCACTAATATTATCATACATTTATTTTACATTTTATTCTTATATCACTTCAAATTATTTTTATTTGTATGAATCAGAGGTTTAAAGTGCCATATATTGATATATATATATGTTATTATATATAGAGCTCTGAGATCAATTTGATGCTCTAATTTATAGAAATAAATAAAAGTATATAATAGATACAATTGCAAATCTGAGGAAAGTGATTTTATTTGCGGAATGTAAAAAAAAAAAAAAGTGTTTTAATTCTTCATACATATATAAGTAACTGTCTCCATTTAAATCTATTTAATAACTTGAGTTAGAAGTAAAAGAAGGATCTCCTTTTATTTCTAATTAAATCCAAGACAAAAGTGTATGAGCAAAGTAATTTTGCCTTAGAACAGTTATAGTAATTAATGAAAAAAAACCTGATAAAATGATTTTTGGTTATTTACATGGAAATTGTCCTACACTTTATTTTATTTACATCATATATATATACACACATACTAAGCAAACATATTACTGATCACCAACAATAATAAATATAATAATAAGTATAAGCTCATTACCAACAATATGTCTATAAACGTAGGTAATCAAATTAATGATAAGTAAAATTGTCTGTTCAATAAATGGCAAACAAATTTGGGTAACCATAAATGTAATGGAAAATATTATAACTAAATAGCTTTCTCCAATTATGCCCTACATAATTGGGCAATGCAAAATATAATGAATAAGTGCCATACTTAGGCAGCCAAAAATATAAGTAATAAATAAATAAGTTTATTCACAAATGGGTTTATGATAATTTAGATTTACATCTATAAGTGATTCATAAAATTATTAACACCAATGAATCCAAAGATACGTCTTTGTTTGGCAGAAAGAAATAAAAATAAAATTTAATAAGTGTTGATTGACTTGCTTTCAAACATTCATATTACAGATTTTCTACTTAATCGTTATCCATTAGATAAAGTGTGAAGTGTGGCCTGGTATTTTAAATCTAATGCTTGAACATCCTAGCACCTCACTGAGGAATCCAGTAGCAGAAACCAGTCTGAGGTTAGGGATATGCTGAAAAGCTTGTTAAGAACTATTTTCAAGCTCATTATATATATATAAAACAACGTTTTCCGTTTTGCTAAGCCTCTATATGCAATATAAACTGCGTGCGAGTTGATCAAGTTATGCCAAAAAGAAGAAAGTTGTATTTCTATTTCTAAAAAACATAACTACATTTCCTGATCAACTCAACCTAGTAATTGTTGAGAATTATGCTATCGACGAACTCAGTTTTTAATTTATTTGAAAGGCACCAGAGTTCTACAAGAACCCACTGAAACCGTCACATAACATCTCTCAAATTAAAAAGAAAAATGTTTTTAAACTAATCGGTATTGCATCATACCGTAACGAGAATTTTTTTTTTTTTTGAGATTATTAATTCTGGGCTTATTCAAACATATTGGCAAAGGTAAATTACATTCTTAAACCTTATTAAACTAATAATAAATTTAATAATAAAAAAATAATAACTATTATTAATAACGTACAAATGAAAATTGATATTAGAAATATTTTTATTCTAACAGATTAAAAATCTGTTTAAGTTAAAATGCAAATTATTAATTAAGTAAATTGGAAAGAACACATTAATTCAGATGTGAAACATTAATAAAAACATTATAAACAATTAAAAAGTTCTTGGTTAAATAAGAGTCTCTTGATCAATTAAATTAAAGTCTTTATTGGGATCCTATTATACGTATATTTTTAAGAATTGTTTGCAAATGCTTAAATTTGTTACAATCAGGAATAATGGAGCATAACTTACCAGTAAGTTTAGTGAATTCATGATGGTCATAGATAACTATGCATAGTTTTTTGGGGTTAAAATGAGCTTGTGGCCATTGATTATTAGTTGATCTTGTGGTCCATTCTCCTAGTCGGTCACGAAGGCTTTTCTGTTGTACATCTTCAGGCATGATGTCCGCAGAAGCTCCGGTTCACTCCGACATGCCAAATTATTTCAGCGTTGAGCAATCCTAGATATATCATTGTTATCTAGGACTAACTAGAGAAACAAACAAGACAAGTCATTCTTCAAACTGACCCCCTCCTTTTTATACTAGAGGTCCAGTTTTCAGACTTCTGCGCATGCTATTATCATGGCATTTTTGGTTCATAATCTTATACAGTCTTTACTCCTTTTTTGATTACAAAGTTATCTTTGTTTTAGCAGATCTTTCAGCCATCGTTAATTAGCTAAAATATTTTTCTTTTAGCTTATCTTTTTACTTTTGGAATTCTTTTGTTCTCTCCAATTCTACTTTTATTTCTAATTACATAAAAAAAATACGAAAGAATAATTTAACTTTCATTGTACATTTTTTTTTTTTTAAAAAAAAAAAAAAAGAATTATAGTCAAAAAAAAATCTAAATTTACTTTTATTTTTTATCTTTTACCAAATGCCAATATATTTGCACTGTCACAATGCCACCGGTGCCAGGAGATGAGAATAAAATAAAGGTTTACACTAATTTTATTCTTAAGTTTTTAAATTTATATTCGTGTGTTTTTTTTTATTGTAGTAGCATGCTGATATATTTCGTAGATTCATTCACAAGCGACATTTGGCTTTAATGCCCACTTTTAGATCTAACATGGCGGGAATGCAAAATATTTCAACATTCATCTGTGTCCTATCCGCTTGAGTGTAATAATAACGATAAGAAGTCCAAGTTATACACACAAACGAGCATTATTCATCATTCTGAGTCTTACAGGCTCGTGGCAACTTGATCCACCTTCCCCTTTTATTGGAATCCCTGCTAGAAATAGTCTGATGGCCATATAAAGGTGGTCTTATGTTAATATACTGCGTACATGGACTCGGGGCTATGTTTTTCCCCTCTTCAGTAACCGCCTACCCAGTCAAATACTTGTGACTTATGTCTACATCAGCCATGATCATGTTTTTTTAGACATATCAAAAAATATATATACATTTTTTTTTTCTGTAAGTCATATTTAAAAAAATATTGTTTTATATTTTAATAATCAGGATTTAATTAGTCAGTTAGTTTTCATATTTTTTTTAAAAAAAACTACTATTTATTTTACGGCTATGAGTTTTTTTGGGTCATCGTTGTAACATTCTTTATTATTACAATATTTCTTAGGTCATGGTTTTTTTTATCGAAGCCTGAGTTGGGTAGCCATTATAATGTTTTCCATTTTGCTAAGCCTCTACACGCAATATAAACTGCGTGTGAGTTGATCAAGTTATGTCGAAAAGAAGAAAGTTGTATTTCTATTTCTAAAAAACATAACTACATTTCCTGATCAACTCAACCTAGTAATTGTTGAGAATTATTCTTTCAACGAACTCAGTTATTAATTTATTTGAAAGGCACCAGAGTTCTACAAGAACCCACTGAACTGTCACATAACATCTCTCAAATTAAAAAGAAAAATGTTTTTACACTAATCGGTATTGCATCATACCGTAACGAGAATTTTTTTTTTTAAATTATTATTCCTGGGCTTATTCAAACATATTGGCAAAGGTAAATTGCATTCTTAAACCTTATTAAACTAATAATAAATTTAATAATAAAAAAATAATAACTATTGTTAATAATGTAAAATGAAAATTGATATTAGAAATATTTTTATTCTAACAGATTAAAAATCTGTTTAAGTTAAAATGTGAATTATTAATTAAGTAAATTGGAAAGAACACATTAATTCAGATGTGAAACATTAATAAAAAATAACAGTTAAACAATTAAAAAGTTCTTGATTAAATTAAAGTCTTTATCGGGATCCTATTATACGTATATTTTTAAGAATTGTTTGCAAATGCTTAAATTTGTCCCAATCAGGAATAATGGAGCATAACTTACCGGTAAGTTTAGTGAATTCATGATGGTTGTAGATAAGTATGCATAGTTTTTTGGGGTTAAAATGAGCTTGTGTCCATTGATTATTAGTTGATCTTGTGGTCCATTCTCCTAGTTGGTCATGAAGGCTTTTCTGGTGTACATCTTCAGGCACGATGTCCGCAGAAGCTCCGGTTCACTCCGACATGCCGAATTATTTCAGTGTAGAACGATCCTAGATATATTATTGTTATCTATGACTAACTAGAGAAACAAATGAAACAAGTCATTCTTCAGACTGAACCCCTCCTTTTTATACTAGAGGTCCATTTTCAGACTTCTGCGCATGCTATTATCATGGCGTTTTTGGTTCATAATCTTATACAGTCTTTACTCCTTTTTCGATTACAAAGTTCTCTTTTTTTTTTAGCAGATCTTTTGGCCATCTTTAATTAGCTAAAAAAAATTTCTTTTAGCTTATCTTTTTACTTTTGGAATTCTTTTGTTCTCTCCAATTCTACTTTTATTTCTAATCACATAAAAAAAAAACGAAAGAATAATTTAACTTTCATTGTACGTTTTTTTTTTTTAAAAAAAAAAATTATAGTAAAAAAAAAAAATCTAAATTTACTTTTATTTTTTAGCTTTTACCAAATGCCAATATATTTGCACCATATATAAATAAATGGTACAATATATATATATATATATATATATATGTATAAACACTATAAAACTATAGATATAAATATACTAAATATAAATTATCTAAATATTAAAAATAATAATAATACATAAACAAAATGAATATTTACATCTCCCAATTATCTGAATATATTAAAAGAAAATTGTGATTTTTTTTTTTTTTATGAAAAGTAATAATTATTTATTTATCATGTGATTTTTCTAAGATGAATTTTTGCACAACTATTTAGAAATTATTCTGAATGAATACCAATCATAATGGGGAACTACTTATCAATTCATGAAGTTATGCATACACTAAATAGTCATTTGCTATTCTATGTATGACTTATATAGTAAATAAATAATCATAGTAGTAGGACTGGTTTTAACAAATTAACAAAGACTTTACAATGGATTTGGAAAATAAGCTTATTTGAGGTTTCACATTAAATCTCATCTCCTAATCAATAATTATTATTTTGTTTGAAGCACTTTTTGGTTGATCTCTGAGAAAATAGATATTGTTTTGAGGTGTATTGGATAGTAAATTGGTCTTAATGTTCTTGCATACATAAACAAGTTTTTATATATAATACAAAGTATATTTGAAAGGGAATGTATTTAACTTTATCAATAATATTTCTCAATGTAATGTTTAATTCTAAATAAAAATTTTGGTTTCAAAAGAAATAAAAGCATTTCACCATTATCTAAGATGATATATTAGCCAAGCAAGGCAAAGTTTAATGTCCACCCATATGTTCTTGTTATCTGGTGTTTATAACAAATAAAATATATTTGACGTTTTCACCAATATGCATGAGATCTAATTATTGGGATTCACTTCCAGTTTAAGATTATAAAAGTACTATTTTTTTGGAAGCCTTATAGTTCCTATAAATATCAAATCATTAAACTCTTTATTGCTTGTTTAGATTTATAAAATGTTTAGTACCAGAAGTGATAAATTTGGGATGTGATCAATGGATCTTGTATTCAAAATCTGCTTCTCTACTAAACCACCAAATTATGTAAGGCCTACTTCTTATATGAGAAATTATTTCTGTTTTCAGTTGAATTGTTGGAAGGGTGAGAAGATTAATGCCTGTGCATTAAATTTTAATGAATTTCTATTTTAATATAAGCTGATTTGGCCCAACTGATGCATGCTGATTCTGCATGAAATATGTATATTGGGAATGATTTAACTTTTTTACATGTATGTGGCCATTGGTCGTTTAAAATAGAGTGGAGGATGAATGTAGATTGAAAATCTTAAGTTCAAATCTTTCTATTTATTATTTATCTTTATTTTTTACACTTATACATAATAAACAATAATAAATTTTGATTTTAAATAAAAGAAACTGTAGTATCATTAGATCAAATAGCACTTGTCAACCAAAGATTTATAGCAATTGTTGGGGACAGATGGTGCTGTAAAAATAATCACTTATAAACCTATTAAAAAAAAGGTTGAACAAATTGGAAAATGATGGAAAACATCAAATGACAAACTGTTACATTTTTGAAATTAGAAGAAAAAATAAAAAGATAATTGATATAACATAAAGGTAATTCTTTTTTTTACTTTGTTTATGATAATAAATATTATATGTAAATCTTTTGTAAATGAAGTGATTTATTTATTATAAAAAAGAGAAAAAATGACATTTTAAAAATTATTAATATATCAAATAAAATATGAAGAATAGTAATTTAACTCATTACTGTAAAATATATAATGCAAATAATTCAGAAAATGTATCACATATTATTGTTTCATTGATTCAAGTGTAGTTAAAGTAAAGAAAAAATTCTCATCAAATGCAATGAATTTGTTATCAGTATTAAGCTGCCTGTTCTGGTTCTGTATTAAGATTTTCTTACACACAAAAAAAATATTATTGAGCTAGAACCACCTTAAAAATTATCTTGCATTATAATAAGAATTATAAAGTTTAATTTCAGGTGATTTGGAGAAAAAGATTCTAAAGAAGTTAAAGTGTAGTGAAGATTTACATGTAACATCAAATACTATGGCAAATAAAAAACAAAAATATAAATTTTTATTATTTTTTTAAAAAAAAAGAATTAATTTTATATTTACAAAAATGGATTGTGGGAAGAATATTAGAGTTATAAAACACGTTAAAGATGATCAAAAAAGAATATGTTATGAAACTTTATACATTCAGAAAAATTTGGATAGATGTGTAAATATAGCTAAATGTCCAGCAAAATTAGGTAGAAATTGGCATTATTAGATAATTGGACAATTTAAATATGGTAGAATTGTAAATGAAAGTTTATAAGAGGGGGGGGGGTAGAATATTTATTTATATAGGTATATAAAAATATATGTACATCTATTTATGTAGTTTTAAAACAAAATTATGTATTTTTATTTTATGTCATTTATTTATATGTTTATATGCATAATGTTAATTATATTGTTGAAGGTAAAATAATGTCCAATAAGTGGAGGAAATGTAATTAATAAATCATGTCATGTATAAAACTTTATATCTTGAAAAGGTTTCATAAAAGACGAAAGCTGAGTTGATAATTAAGTAATTGTAAATATAATTAATTGTTTGTTGCAATTTTATTTAAATTTTTACATGTAACAAAAAAAAATGTCAAAGAAAAAAAGTTACAACTTTTTTGCAAGGTTCTCTGCAAAATATATATATATATTGTAATGGGTCTACCCCTTCTTCCATCATCTGTGTAAGGTAATCATCTTTGCATGAGTGTTAGTGTGTGTGTGTGTATATATGCATGCGTATAAACCAAAAAAATCAATAAAATAATAATCGTACTATTATAAGTTGTGTTTTTTTTTTTAATATTGTGATCTTTTATATTATCACCTTGATTCAGATTGCAATATTGTATATATAAAATAATTTCCTTCAACATCATACACAGTATATTTATGGACATCACACTAGTGACTCCAAGCACCAATCTCACTAGTAGGTAAGAATTATACTGGAAAATATGAAGTCTATAACACAATGTTGTAATGACCCGACTTTTGTCTAGCTTTTTCAGAGTGGGTGGTAAATCACTGGGAGTAGGTCTAAACCCAGGCTTCTTAAACTGTGGGTCGCGACCCCCAGGGGGGTCGCGAGACTACTGAAAGGGGGTCGCAAAGATCTGATACTTTTCAATCATTATAAATAAAATTTTAAAATTAGTATACACACTACGTACAAATATAAATACAAATAAAAATCATACAAAATACTATTGTAGTTTTATTATAACTATTTTTTGAAAAAAGTGGCAATGCAAAACTGTTATGTAGGGCCTATAAATGAAAATATGGAAGTAGCATTTAAAATAATAAATACAACGCGCTCCTCGATTTTCAACTGAACGTTCGACATTGATGTCTGGCCGCCGGCGTCAGTGTTTGCAAGATAACTTAGTGATTATAAGTACCCAGATGCCGCGTCGCCTTACAGCTTACACATACAATACGGAAGCATAATCAAGCTAGGCTAGGCGAATCGGCATATTATTTTTATAAAAGAATAATAAAAAAAATTAAATGAAAGCTTCTTTTTCGGCGTCTTTGTGATACGGTGCCTTTGTGCGCTGCACACTTTGAACACGCCATGCGTCGGGGTTGATCTGATCGTAATTTGTTGTCATTGCACTGGTAAAGATTCGAGTGTAGTTATTTTTCTGTTTGTACTTCAGTTTGGACTCAGCTTTGTCTTCGTAGTGACATGTGTGTATTTACTGTGTAATTTTCAGTTGGTGTTTTTAATTATTACGTTAAAGTTCAACTACATTTTGTTTAATTATTTATTATTATTTAACCATCATGGATAAATGGCTAATTAAAATTCCAACTAATAAGTCTGCCACGCCGTCACAACCAAGTTGCAGTGCTTCAAATCTGACTTCTAGCAAAACAAAAAAAGAAAATATGACGAATCATATTTGCAGTATGGCTTCACATGCTCTTCTCACAACAATGAAGAACAACCAGTGTGCTTAATTTGCAAAGAAGTTTTGGCTGCAGAAAGCATGAAACCATCAAAACTGCAACGACATTTGAATACTAAACATGCAACGTTATCAAAAAAGCCAATAGAATATTTTGAGCGTCTTTTGCAAACATCAAATAAAGAAAAGAACACTTTGGAGAAGTATGTTACTTTGAATGATAAATATCTATTGGCATCGTATGAAGTTTCGTATTTGATAGCAAAAACGAAAAAGCCTTTTACTATTGGAGAGCAACTTTTACTACCTGCAGCTATAAGAATGTCTGAAATTGTTCATGGAAAACAGTATGCTGCTGAAATTAGTAAAATTCCATTATCAAATGACACTGTGTCCAAAAGAATTTCAGACATTAGCAATGATCAATTTCAACAGCTTCTTATGAGGCTTAAAGACAGCTCAAAGTTTGCAATACAACTGGACGAGTCGACAGACATTTCAAAAATGGCACAGTTGTTACTTTTTGTAAGATATATTTATGAGAGAAGCATTCATGAAGATATACTGTTTTGTCGTCCTCTGGAAGGTCATACTCGTGGAAAAGATATATATAAAAAAGTAAATGAGTTTTTTGAAAAAGAAGGATTAAATTGGAAAAATTGTGTTGGTGTGTGCACGGATGGTGCTGCAGCAATGACCGGACAAGATCTTGGTTTTACAGCATTTGTTAAAGCTGGAAATGATCATATTACATTTACACATTGTATGATTCACCGAGAGGCACTTGTTGTTAAAAAAATTGCACCAGAATTAAACACTGTGTTTTTTGATGCAGTCAAAATCATCAACTTTATTAAAAGTCGAGCACTTAATAGTCGATTGTTTAAAAATTTGTGCATTGATATGGATTCGGATTATACAAGTTTATTGCTACATGCTGAAGTTAGGTGGCTATCAAGAGGTCGAAGTTTGAAACGATTATTAACTTTAAAAGATGAAGTTCTTATATTTCTAACAGAGCAAAATTCTAATTTGGCCGATTATTTTCACGATAATTTATGGCTTCTCAAGCTATGCTATTTGGCAGATATTTTTGATAAAATCAATGATATGAATTTATCAATGCAGGAGTCTGCGTTAATATGTTTATGTTAAAAAATAAACTTGAGGCCTTTGTTAAAAAAATTCTTATATGGAAGAACAGAGTGGAAAGTGGATCGCTCGAAATGTTTCCATTTACTGACGAGTATATAATTAGTAACAATATTTCAAAAAAAGATACTCCTATAACAAAAATTATAGTTAATCATTTGAAGGATATGGAAGTTTACATGCATAGGTATTTTCCCAATGATATCGATACACAACAATGGATTTGCAATCCATTTTCAATTGAAATGGAAGAAATTAATTTTTTAAACTTAAAAGCACAAGAAGAATTTGCCGAATTAACAAGTGATACTACCTTGCGACTCAGATTTTCTCAAGTGCCTGTGCATGAATTTTGGATAGAAATCAAATCAGAATATCCCCTACTATCGGAAATGGCAATGAACAAATTACTGCCATTTTGTACAACATATTTATGTGAATCAGCCTTTTCCACATTAACTTACATAAAATCAAAATACCGTTCAACTTTAATAAACGTTGAAAATTTATTACGATCTGCACTAACTCAAATTGAGCCTGGATTTAATTATTTGTGTAAAAATAAACAATCACATCCGTCACATTAATATTGTTTGATGTTAATAATATGTTTTTATTAAAAAAATTGTTACAAAAGTTTATTTTTTCTATTGAATAAATTTATATATAGTTTTATGTCATTCTATTTATTGTGTTTTATTACGACCAATATCCCATCAACGTTTCCAATTATATATATGTGAAATGAATGGGTACGTATTCTTTAATCCTTATTTTATTTACATTGTAAAATAGTGCGATATTACATCTACATCTATGGTTAATATATATTTCATTATATGGAGGAGGGGGTCGTTTAAAATTTCCTAAGCTTGAAGGGGGTCGCTATATAAAAAAGTTTAAGAAGCCTTGGTCTAAACTATACTAATCCAAAAAAAATAATAATACTCAATGACTAATTAGCTATTTAATACATATTTATTTGTACGAATATACAAATACATCTCAATAATGCCTGTTTATTTCATTTAACATTTAAATATTTTTGCTTTGTTAACACACATACAATATTCTCTAGCCTTATTTCAAATCACATTAACAATAGCCATATTGCATTAATAAATTATTTATTTCCTTTTTCCCTATGTTTTTTTTTCCTTTTTTTTTTATACCAATTTATTCTTTTCCATGCTTCTAGATTTTCTTCTCTTTTTTTAGTCTTTTTTTTTTACCAACCCACACACACAAGCATGCTACAACATGTATATTAAAACAATTTAGTTATAGAAAGATGGATATGTTTGATGATCAGCACAAGGAATTAATTTAAGCTTCAATTAAAAGAGTTTATAATTAGGTCAACAGTCAATGTTTGATTACATAGTATATAAATTTTCTCCCAGGCATAGAGTTTAATCAAGTTAGCTTACTAATGCATCACACACACACACACACACACACACACACATATATATATATATATATATATATACACACACAAACAAAAACAGTACCTGTGTTTTCCTCAGGGAAGTGGTTGAATCAATCTGATATGATAATCTCCAGTTACTAAAATTGATGACTCGATTTTTTGGAGTTTTATGCTTAACTTCTGCAATATTCTATTTATTGTTTTGGTTTCTTTTGACAAGTATCATAAGCACAATAGTCCAGCTATGTTATCATGTTGAGGCAACTTCCTTAGGCATAATATTCTCTGGCACTGACAGTGATTATACATTCAGGGGGGAATGGACTAGACATCCCACACATTTAAATTTCTACCCCAGCCTGACTATATTCTATCAATATATATATATAGATATATAGCTAATCTAGATATATAGATATATAGCTAATCTAGATTATATATATATATACAATGGGCAGGTTTTTTTCTTTTTCTTTTTCTCCCATGGCCAAATTTCTAATAATATTTTTTATCTCTTTACTTTTTAAGGATCATCAACTCTGCACCTTCCCCTAACTCTTTTTCTTTCTTTTTTTTATTATTTCCATTAACATTCCATTCGTCTTCTTTGGTATGTACCATAAAAAGCCTTTTACATCTTTTTCTTAATTAGTATCCAACATTTCCAGGATTTGCAAACTCGCTTTCTATTGTTCTATTTCATCTTACTCTAAATAAAATTTATTTGCATTTATTTATCAAAATACTTTAATTTTTCTGTAAATCACCAGGTCTTCCATCTTGGAAATTTATAACCCCTTCTTTAAATTTTAACATTTGTTTAAATGTTTATCAAACAAAATAGTTTTTTTTTTTTCCAATCTTGTAGATATTCATATCCCATTAATGTTAATACACACATATACTTACATAGCAATGTGCATAAATGGGTGTGACAACAACAAAAAAACATCAGGGCACATGCTTCCCCCTGTCCCTCTCTTTTGTGAGCTTCCCTCATAAAAATATCTATAATACAATAAAACTATATCAATGATCATTGATCATAAAGTGACCTGGGAATTTTAGTTCGGATAGTAACAATATATTCTATAATGCTTAAGTATACGACTATGTATTTGTTTCTATTTATTGCAACAGGGGTTGATTATACCCACCTGTTACAATACCCACTTCCTGTAAGCCTTTAAATGTAGTCTACATATTTGAATAACAGAACCATATGATATCTAGAAATGAGCATATCATTCCAAATATTAAAAAGATTGATTATGGAAAATATTATAACACATGACACAAAAATTGTAATTGAAAAGTAAGATAGATAAATGTTTGTCATATACCTTATGAAATAAAAAAAATCATGGCTCTTATCGAAATGAAATTATTGACTCACATAAGTTTATATTCACTGAAAAAAATAATAATTACAAAATATAATCTCTTTATTGCTTTACTATTATTCTGTATGAAAGAATAATGATGGTTTGAAAATGCCTTTTCTGTGTATTTCTTTTCCAGACAGATGTTTTATGCTGGTCATATGATGCATAGTTTTGTAGGTCATGACTGAAACAAGACATGGATTAAAGAAATCAAGAGATCTAACAAAAAATAAACAAATGATTTCTAGCCAAACTTTTCAGTTAGATGATAAAATTATGATTTGGGTAAATCCTGTAAGTCACTCTGAAAAATATGTCTATAAAAAAATTTCAAGAAATTTATGGTAGCCCATTCATTATTAATCACTAATGAAACAATAATGCTTTTCTACTGGCTAATGAGGGAATAGAATAGGGCATAGCTGACCCTTTGAAACTTGTTGAAAGAAAACTTAACTAGTGATGATGATTAGATGATCGGAAGGATAAAGAAATGTATAGAATGTAAGGTTTATAGTATGTATGCTAACTGTGGACTGAAAATATTTGTATGTTTAAACATTTTCTCTGAAGGAGACCATGAAATTACAAGCATGTGCTTGTGCTCAAAACCCCTGTGTAAATTGATGGAGAAGCATCAGTTGAGATATCATGGGCTCACTACAGAGTATCTGGCAGAAAGGAATTCCCAGTAAAATGATAAATAATTAATTATAAATTGTAAATTAAAATTGGATGTTCAGTAGAGTTTTCTCAACATTTGCAAAACACTATCCAAACCAAGTCTCTCTGGTTAGCAACTGTACAGTGCACAATTTGGCTCATAATAGAGTTGCAACATCCTTGAAAAATTAAAATAAAGTTCATATAACATTTACTCAGATTACTCTAGTATTGAAAAGTGATTCTAAACTTAGTGCTTTTCCTATTTTAATCTCTAGCTTATTGTCAAGATTATATGTAAAAATGGTATATGAAAATAATAATGTTAATGTTTGGTGTATAAATAAAATATTCCAATGTTAAAAGTTTAAATTGACTTATTTTATTTTTACCCAATAGGAGGGCAATGTATAAGTTTCAAAACACCATATATAATTGACCACAAGAGGGTCTAAGTGCTGATTAATTTTGAGGTAACAGTTTAAATAAATGAAGAAAAAATAGACAAGTAAGTTTTTTAAGAAGAGGGGGGGATTCTTTTAGTTGACAATTTGAAATTTGCTTGCATTGACTCTAAATTTAACATTCAAAGCTCAAAGGTCAATTAGTCAAAGTTTGAATAATTGAAATCTGATTTTTTTTTAAAAAAAAAAGTTTCAAGTTTTAATTTTTAAAATGTCAAATTTATTAAAAAGATTTTGCATTGTAACAAATATTTTTGTTGTTGTTGTAAGTAATAAAATTAACTAAAAAATAATTAGAAAGGTGATGAATATAATTTATTTATTTTTAAACCATAACAGTTTAAATAAAAATGTGATTTAAAATTTTTAGTTGTAGTATTATTGATAAAGATGCCGCTCGATGGCACCATTATCACACTAAAACTATAAAATATGAACATTCGCAGGCTGTTGGTTTTAATCATTTTGATGTGTTTTTTATAATGTGAAAATAAAAAATATCAAAATCGTGTTTTTTAAATATTTTTTTTATTAACATATAAAAATTAAATGATAACAATAAATGTAAAATAAAATCAACAAATTACAATTTAATTCATGTTTTTTTTTTTTTTTGCTTTATTAGAAGAAACAATTTTCAATCTAATTTTTTTTGGGGGGTTATGCCTTTTTTTTTTTTTGGTTGTTGTTGTTTAAAAACTCATACAATCAGAATAAAAACTAAAAGTTCTTAGTCTTCGTTTTACATTTTAATTTTTACAGAGAAACAGATATTATTGTGTTACCACTATTTTTTACTTCAAATAGAATGCCAACAAAAAGTAAAAGTTGTTAGGGTTAGGTTTAGAGTTAGGTTTAGATTTAGGGTTAGGGTTCTGTTGTTTGTAAATCACAGAATCGAACAAGGTGTGCTATTTCCTGTGCCATATTATTGGTCTCATGGATGTTATGAACAGTACATTACTTGATGCATTACCTAATTCTGACTGTCTTTACACATCTATCTGGACAAAATTTTGCCACTTAAAACTTCAATACAGAATGATGTAAAGAGTCAGATAATTATTACTTAAGAAAATCAGAATATTTCAATACTTTAAAAAAAAAAAATTCAATAAAAACCACATTTTTATTAAATTCAAATACACATACTCTCACACCAAGCCATAATAATTGTATGAAGTATGCAAATTTGCCAAATGAATTTGCTGTGATGTGACAAAGTGGCCTGTATTCTGTAACACAACACATGTTGTATTAGAGTTAAATTCAGGTTCACATACATGCTGTACTGTGACATGACATAGCGGCCTGCTATCTGTAGCACAATAAAAAAGTTGTATTATAGAAAACATGGGTTTGAATGTGTCGGCCACGGAAACAGTATTTTTATGTGCTTTAGCACATAAACTGCACCATCGAGCAGCGTCTTTGTCCATAATACTACAACCAAATTTTTATCAAAAAGCTCATGCAGCTACTCAGCATTTTAAGTCTGTCTTTTTCTTTTACTGTCACTCTTAGCTTTAGTTTATTCTTATTTAGAAGCCATGTTATGAATAAAAATAAATATTATAAATTGTTCATGATGACCCATGGCAGCTATGTCCATTGTATGTTTTCCATTTAGACTGGAGGCAATGTAGCTTGGATTAATTATTTATTTAAAGCTTGAAATATAATAAAATTTGAACTTCTTTTCCTGAGTTGTGTTTAATCCACATTTAAAAAAAAAATGCTAGCAAATAATTGTTAAATGAAAGTTCTCTTCCACAGAATTTTGTGTCTTTAGAGAGATGAAGAAAAATCATCTAAATAATTTGAAATATAAAGCAGCTAAAGAAGTTGAAAAAGAATTAATGTTTCTAAGCTTTCAAGAATGGATTTATAGCATCTGAACAACTGAAAGAGATTCCATAATGTAAAAACAAATAAATGAAGAAAAATGTTCGAAGAGGATTTTAAATGGCAGACTTTGGAATAACTTTTGTTCCACCTGAAGGATGGTAATATTTATGTATTTATTATTTATTTAATAACTTAATGTAATAATGACTTAATATTTTAAATATGTCTTATTGTATAATAAATATTGTTTTGTTATTAATTAATATAGTCTCCTGTTTCACTTCTCATAAATTCTGACTATTTAAATATAGTGTTAGTGTAAAAATATCCTCTTGTGGTTTTTCCAGTATTGTGTGGTGCTCTTATTTAAATCTAACATAAATTTGTAATCCATATGGGATCTAGAGTTCATTTCAGTTAATTAGGAGTGATTTAATAATCTGGAAACGTAACTGTAGTCTAAAATATTTTTATGAATATAGCTAGGTCTGACTATTAGTACAATTTACAATTAAATTAAATTATATTTTTTCTTCTATTTTGTTCCATTTCTGTTATTTGAATTTAAGTGTGAAATCTCAAAAATTATCTTTTATTATTAAGCATTAACTTTTCATATCCATAGGATTATTATAAATTACGTTTAACTTTGGTGCTCTCTATTTTACCAAAATGTAGGATTGAAATAATATATATTATAATAAAATTTTATATATGAATGGACAACAATAATTACAATTTTAAAACAATTTATTGGCTTATCATTTTTGCAGCTATCATTTGTTATTGATCTCATTATTATCATTGCTACAAATAACAATATTAAAATTACTGATAATCAAAGACCACATACAGGAAGTTATATACAAGCATATATCATGTTCACAGTTTGCCAAAAAGAGCTCGTCAACTGCAGACATGGTATGCCAGCTTAAGTTTACTGTTGATTACATTAGAACCTCCTGATGAACAGGGAAATATCAAAGACACTCGATGGAAAGGTTGCCTCAGGATTTAAGCCTTTACTTTCTATCCTACAGGGTTCCCCATTGAGAGCTCTTCTGTTCATTGTATATATAAATCGTCTTCGCCAAAGTATTGAATCAAATATCCCTGGACTATATATTCCTCCAATTAAGAAAATAATTAAACATCTGTCCTACATGGACAACATACTAGTGATTCTCCCATCTGAAAAACATATTCTCAAACTACAATATTCAAAATGTTATAGCCTAAAATTTAACCTGGAAAAGTCTGCAGTTTGGAGGTTAATCTTGGGACAAATGGTTGCCTCAAGATTTGTGGCCAAGCTGCAGAAATTCCTCGGTTTCCCAATGCACTTGTCTTCAGTTTCAATGAGGAGCAATATCCAACAATCCCTGCTGGAAACAACCAAAAAGATAACCACATCTTTGTCTGGAATATATACATCCATCTATGGTAAAGTCACATTATTAAACATGATGGTATTGACAAACATTAATTATTATCTCCCTGGGATTAAGCCCACTAAACAGTTCGTCTTGAAAATTGTTGCATCCTTATGCTCTGGGTTGTTCTGGAAAAAAACAGTAGTGATAAGCTACAGAGAGATGCAATGACCCAGAGCCATTAACAGAAATGAATAAAAAAATGAAGAAATTCCTACAATCATCATTTCAACAGACTGGCCACCACCACCATGGAGATGAAACTGGCCAGATCACATTTTAAAACAAATTAATATACTGGCAGGCCTTTAGTATAAAGCACACTGACTTAAAAGAGCATCTTTCAAGTTTAGTCATCTCAAATGATAAATTAATAAGTAAATTCAAAAGAGGGAGCTTAGAGTCCAAATATCTTGATTATCTAATCAAAACCAATGTAAATGCATTACATACTAATGAATTTTAGTTAATAAAATAGGGTACTCAAAAATTGACTCAACCTGCATGATTTGCAAAAAAAGAAGATGAAACCATCAACTATTTCAGATTCAGATGTAATCAGGTAATGCAACTTAAAAATACACTAATAAGTTAGATCAAGGCAAATAATCTAAATTTATTTAATTTGAAAAAATGTATCAGAAAAAGATCATATCCAGAAATTAGATGCTCATTAATTCTTGATCCTCTATTATGGATTACTAGATGTAAGCTAGTATTTAATCATCAAAATTTTAATCATATTAACTTCATGCTGAGCAATCTAAAGAAAACAATAACAAGAAATATTCTGATAACCTCTGAGGTTATTTTATCATGACTTGGCATTTGCTGGATTTATCCTCTCCATGGCCCAACCAATAGCAGGATGCTCCAAAAAGAAAAAAACAGGAGAGTAATTGACTCAAATTCAGGAAAACCAAATGAAGGAATGAAAAAACACTTTGAACAAAATATGTACCAAATAACCTCTAATGTAATAATATAATCTTTAATAAATTATTTTGGAAACTAATATTACTTTATAAAATAATATTTTTTAATAAAACCAATTTTTAAAAAATATGTATATCAAATTTTTTTAATCACAATATATATTTAATTATAGAAACATTAATATAAATTTAGTTTTTAAAAGTACAATACATGGAATAAAAATGCATAAGACCAGCAATATAAATAAAATAACTTATTATAGTTATATGGAACGTTTGTAATGTATTTGTTCTTATTGGATTACATTTAAGAAGCTCAAACTTCATCATTAATTACTGTACTACAAGAAATGATTTTGTTTATCCATCCACTAAGATTTTATAATATGAAATGTATAAAAGATTGCATTGTTGTATTATAAGGAATGATTTTGTTTATCTATCTATCATAATTTTTAAAATATAAAATGTCTAATTATTTAATTATTTCGAAAATATTAAGAAATTGTGCCAGGATGAACATTTCAAACTATTAAAATATTCTTGATGAACTTTGAGTTACAAGGATATATTATTGTGGAATATTTATATTTATTGTTTTTATATATTTTTTAGTTGTTCCTTGATAAAGACTATAAAAAAATATAGTCGAAACTGAGTATTTTTTTGTACTTTATAATAGTTCTAATAATAAATCAATATTTTTTAAGAAGTTTGCATTTTATTGTTTTGTATATACCGTATATATAATATTTATTAAATATGCTTAATTCGTATAATATTTAGAGTTAAGTATTTAATAAATTCTAACAGAAGAAATGTATAGCAAAAGATGAAACTGGTAGTATATTATAAATTTTATACTTACAATTGTGTGTGTGTATATTATTACTTTGTATATCATAGAGATCGTTTGTTAAATAGTTAAATTAATTAGCAATTATTTGTAGTTAAGATATAATATTAATATTTTCATGTTTTCTTGGTCTCTTATTTTAATCATATATTGCTATAATCAAAAGTATTTAAGGTATATGCAGAAATAAAAGTATTATATAGTTAAAGTGTTTCATAAATATTATTTTCTTATTATATCCACATAGTTACACCAATGGTTTTCTAGACAGTATATAATACAGTTAATGATACTTGTGACATCAATATACTTTTATCGATATTATTTGCTCAATTGAATAAAAATCCTGACAAAATGGTATTACAGTCATAGTTATAATTATTTAGTCAGTTGAGTAAAACTCCTGACAATATTATATTATTATAATCTTATAATATGGGTTTAATAAGCATTGCATGTATTCCCACTTCTATCAATTAAAATGATGGTGAAATAAAACCATACGTTAAGAAGAATATATGCAAATTCATCATTCAGATATCTATAGGAAATGAATCTTATTATTTAACAAGAGATCTAATAGACATTCTTCTTTTTTGTTTAGTGTTTATATTCTAGTTTCTTAAAATAATATTTGGCCACTTTCTCCACTAATGTCTTCTTGTTTTATATCATATTAAGAAACTACTTATTTATTTAGTCATAAATTAGAAATTATTTCCCTAATAAATTTAATAAACATCAATACTAATAATTATTCTTAAGAATTTATTGTTATTATTATAAAGTTGATTTAATTCATTATAATTGTTTTTTGTTTGTGTGAGTAGATTTTATATTTTGTTAATTACCTAGTCTTTTGTCTTCAATTATTTTAAATGCTTATCATCTACCAAATTACTAAATAAATATAGTCATATTATTTTAGTTTATACATTATTTAAAGGGACAATGGTTTAAAGAAGCACTGTTTCTTTTATTTTTATGTTCTTATATAAATATTCATAATAATAGCTATTTAAAATATTGATTGAATACAATAAAATACCCTTTGGTATTTAATCATATCATTAATAATAGTTATAATTAAAGATTTAAATTTTCTTATTAATTAATTATCTATCATTTATTGCACTTAATCTTATAATCCTAAGATTATTTCACATTAGATTCGTGTAATAGAAAGCTTAAAATAGAATTATTAGTCTAAATATGAATTTTGAATTTAATTACCTATATATTCTAGTCTTGTTTTGTAAAAGTAATGTTGTAATAACTTAATAAAATATATTTTCTTATAATATATATATATGATATCAGGCTCAATTGTCAACAAATTTATGGCTATAAGAAGATAATTGATTTTTTTGCAAACATTTTGCAACACTGAAATATTTTTTTACAAACATAGATAAATAACATTAGCATTTTTACATATTAACATAGTATTTAGTTAATTTATTAATTATTTAAATTTTTACTTAAAAAACAAAGATGTTAAAATGAATTTTTTAAACATTCCTATTTGTTTAATAACATTAAACTGAAACAAAGAATGGTTTTGTTAAATTATTGCTAAAATTTGCATTCAATCTTTAAGATCATGTTGACTTTGAGAATATATTTAACAGAGATTTGTAATTTCCTGAGATTTGAATGATAAAAACATTAACTGTTTCTAATTTTTATCACAAAAAACATCAACTGTTTCTACTTAAAACATTGTAGTAAGCATATGTAAATAATGTTGGTACTAATACATGTATATGTAAGAGTATAATTACCCAGTGACAGATCTTTCAATGAATCATCATTTCAATGTTTCACAATTTTTAAAGAATAATTTAATAATATTAAAATTTCATTCAACATATATAAAAAAAAAAAGTTTTGTCAAAGAGACATTTTACATTTATTTAAAAAAATGAGTAAATATTAACTTCACATTTCTAAGTACTTAATAAATTGAAGACATTTTTTTCCCAAAAGAAATAGTTGATAAAGCATTCATCCTCAAGTAAATGACAACATGGGAGAGTTTTATTATAAAGTAATAAATATCTGAAGCAAAATATTGTGTAAAGCAGATAAAGGAATAAGCTATCAGAATCTTAACATTGGAATTAATAAACACCTTTATCTTAAAAGAGAAATAGGGGAAAATAATGAATACAATGTGAAAATTACATTTGAACTGGAAATGTATTGATTACATGCTGGCATCTTATCATCACATCAATACATCTAATAATTTATGAAATGATTATTATAGATTTGATTTTATTAAATGTTGATATATAAAAAGGTAATACATTGTCTAATCATCCACACCATGTGATGGCACTGTTTCTATGCTAAAGCACAGAAATATGCTGTTTACAAGGCCGCTCATAAATTTTATGGCTTGTAAACTGTTCAAATACTAAGATGTTGAAGTTCACCCATTACCCCAACATCTCTAGCATGTAGAACATTATTAGTGATGAGTATGTGACACCCTCTATAGACATTACTCTTGACTATTCTACAGTGTATGATATAAAGGTTTCTGTAGTTGTAATGATGAAAAGTATATTAGAACAGTTTTTTTTTTGGGTTAAATGTATTGCAGTTTATGTGAGTTAGAAAAAATTGTAATGAATTCTCAAACACCCCTACTTTCATTGTCAGGGGGTCACAATTCATTAAATGAGGAGTGTAAATCATGATTCAGCAAAGTTCACAATCAAGTCACGCACTTTCTGACACTTTTTCAAGATCAAAACAGTTAAATGGCAGGCAACCATTTGGCATTGTAGTTTTTAGATTTACCTGCTACAGAAGCAGATTCAGTGGCCTTTCTTCAACCAAAAAAAATATTTTTCTCACCTAGAAAAACTGTCTTTGTGGTGGTTAAATGAAATGAAGGCATTGTCAAACATCTGAAATGGAATGTCAATCACATCAATGTTGCTGAAGGTGTTCCATTCACTCATAGAATGAGGTTTGAGAGTTGCCGAATTGCTTTTTTGCAAGCAGTATTGTTAATTTATTATTGAAGCCGGTATCAGCTTATAGTGAAGCGTATTAGAGCTGAGTTGGAAATGTGTAAAAATGCCGTAAGGAATATGATGACAGGTCTTAGAGATGTCTATCGAGAAAGCCTTGTTGCTCAAAAAAAAAAAGTTTCTTCAAAAAGAATAAAAAAGACTGAAAAAAAAGTTTCTTAAAAAAACAAAAAAGACTGGAAAAAAGAAATGTTTGTTTTAAAAAAAAAGACAGAATGTTTTAAAAAACCAAAAAAAAAAAAAAAAACATTTTTTATTTTTTAGAAATATACATAAAATCGGTTTTAAAAAAAAATCAAGCAAATCCAAAAATT
Organism: Epiperipatus broadwayi; assembly: GCA_028023455.1. Taxonomy (NCBI): domain Eukaryota; kingdom Metazoa; phylum Onychophora; class Udeonychophora; order Euonychophora; family Peripatidae; genus Epiperipatus; species Epiperipatus broadwayi. The sequence goes on from JAQFVV010012533.1 coordinate 1,371,676, forward strand.
ATAAATATAAATCAACAAAATAAAAACAGCCCAGTAATGTTATATCTATTTGTTTTTCACTAACAACAGCGCCATCGAGCGGTATGGATGATTAGATGATGTATTACCTATAAAAAGTTTAAATAACTTTTTTTTTATTATTTTTTTGCTTTAGATATGGATTTGTTAAGGAACTTATCAGCAAGTATAAGGTAAAACATTTTTTAAAATTATTATTAAGTGTGGCTATTATTAATCCATTGTTAATTATTTAATTGTTTATTTTACTAATTTATCTTTATTCTTGCTTCTACTATTTTTATTACTATCACTTCTATTACTTTTTATTTATTTTATTAGTACAGCTTTTATAGTCGTTACTTTAACTGCTTGTACTCCATGAGCACTATTGAGGCTCTTTGAGTGCTTGTTGAATGATGTGCTGTTTTCTTTCTTTACTGGCGTAAAAAGCATAAGCACGACATCAGCTAAAATATGTGCATTTGACAGCTTAATAACGTGGCTTTCAGAAAATGTTTACCTCAAAAAAATTGGTTGAAATTTGGATTTTTGGCAACAGTTTTAATAGACCATAGTATTTTTTTATTTGATAAATTTTGTAATTACCATGAAGCAATAAAAGAAAAAAAATAGTTTATGGCCTGCAAGTAAAATTTTCTCTGGTGTTATTCACAAACAAGGCCTACAATACAACTTCAGCGTAATACTCAAATAAAAAAATTTTAAATTTTTTTTTTAATTTTTTGAAAAAATTATCTTTTTTATTAATTTTAGTTTGTAATTAGTGAGTGTTAGTTATTTCTTTATGCTCATATAGAATTCATATCTATTGTAATTTTCTAAAGTTAGTGTGGGTTAGTTTGTAGTTATATATTTATTTGTGCTCATATAGAATTCATATCTATCATAATTTTCTAAAGTTAGTTTGTGTTAGTTTGTAGTTATATATTTATTCATGCTCATATAGAATTCATATCTATCGTAATTTTCTAAAGTTCTAACTACACTAATTCACTTATTTTTATAAAATTAATAATTTTAAAAAAGTATAATAATTTATTATTATTATAATTATGTTTATATAATATGTTTGTGTTTACAACTAATGAGTTTTAAAACTAATAATCAAATGTGTATAAAGACATAGCCATAGGCAAGAATAAAATCAAATTCTGATTCTTGTTTATGTTTTTGTTTATTCTTGTTAATACTTTGGAGTCATTCTGTTTTTTCTAAATGTTTCATAACATTATTTTCAGGTCTATAGCTAACAAATGGACTATATGCAAATAAATTATATCTATATGATACAATAAATGTAACAAGATAGCATCACTTCTGTCCATAAAGAATATAAACATCATTGGTGATCACAATGAATATAAACATCACTGATGTACACACAAATATAAAATGAAGAGATGAAACTCATTTTATCAGTGATATAGACAGTAGCATACAATTTCTAGTTTTAGATAGACAAGAAGCCAATTGCTATGATGATTTCTTTTGTATCTTTTATTAGGATGAATCTTTTTCTTTATAGATGCCTTTGACATTTAGAACATTTGGGATACAAGATAAAAATGAAAAAGTCATATCCGACTACTTTTGGAGATTGTGAAGCTGTGGATTATCTCAAGTAAGACATGTTATACATGTTTAGAAAGATAATTTTGTGAGGAATACAAAGAAATTATCACTGAAGATGTAATTTGAATTTTAGTTAATGTTAATTTCAAATTATGAACAAACAATAAAATAATAATTTCAAATGTGAAAATTTTTTTTCTTATTTTTTATATAGTTATCACTATTTATTTCATTCTTATTGTTTTCCTTAATTTTTCTAGTTTCTAGCAATGTAATTATCTTTGCTCTAACATAATTAAAACTGAAGTTATTGTGAAAATTGTGTCTCGGGCCAGTACTTTAAAAATTTCAATATGGCGGCTTAGTCCTGAGCAGTTAAAAATCTAATATAGTTTAAGAGTCTTTTAAATAGCAACAACCTCTAATGGTGAAGAAAATATTAGGCCCCAGATTTTCTAAATATCAATGTTTTTAATCTTTATTTCTATTCTGTTATTACTATTCTTGTTACCCTGTTAATATTTTGGCATTTTTGATAATATTCTTACTCAATTATAGCTGCTCTTCTATTTTTTTCTTATTGGGGGGGGTGGGGGCTTGTTTCTACATCTCTTTTTATTTTTACTTTAATGGTTAAGAGCTGTCTAAGATATTATTATAAAAGTTTATTCCTTATAGTACAGCATTTTTAGTTAGTTAAAATTCACTTAATTTTTTTGTTGTTGATGATTTTTTAATGATATATTCTTAATTTTATAATGCTATTTAGATAAAATTAAATCAATTTATATATTTTTAAAAGTTTATTTAAAATTATTTATTACTCTGTTTTATCAATAACACCTTCTAAAATATTCAATGAAAGATGTAAATAATAGAAATGCCAATTATAGCAATGAAAATTCTTTTTCAAAATAATTAATGAATATAATTATCTTTTCTCTACTTTCTTCAAGAATATCACAGTACTGTTAATTAAGACATTAAATAAAAAATTATTGTTTACCATATTTAATTTTTATTTTCTGTATTACGAGTTTATACATTTTTTTAATTTTAGTAGTGCTGTAAACAAAGGCAAAACTCCCCATACAGTAGTGCCACGCTGTGCCAAACAGAGTAATCAATGGATGCCAGAAGGCTTGTGCATAAAATCCCTATCTAGTGCCTACTCATCCAATATCCCCAGACTAGTTTCTGGCTTGTGGCCTTCGTCAGTGAGGAGCCTTGGATCTGAGAGCACTGCACCTAGATCTTAGGATCTAATGCAACCCTCCAGCAGCCACCTTTTAACTCTACTTTACTACAAAACTATGAGAATGAAATTGAAAACATTGTTAATATCTTCAATCTAAGCTCAATAGCTTTATGTGCTAGTATAGAGATGGTGATCATGTGATGTTTGATGGTTTAGTAGTGCTCTGCTCCTAATTTTGAAGAAGATGCTGCCATAAACAGTTCTTATTACATCAAGAACATTATATATAGGTTAATTTGTTTTTGACATTTACTTTGCTGAAGTAAAAAGCAGGTGACAACTGTTACAATAAGTCAGCTTCTGATTCAGTTTAAAGATTTAAAAAAGTTTTTGTCAAACACAGAATGATATTTCTTTCATTGATAAATCATGATTGGGTGTTGGAAACATTACTTACGTAATCTACAACTGGACTATATTATAGTAAATGAAAAATATGTTACTATGATCAGAAGTTTAAATAAAATAAAAGTGAATTTTAAAAGCTCCTGAAAAAATAATAATAATCCAGTTTTTAAAATGTACAAAAAATGAATTATGAATTTTCTCCTTTTTGTTTCTATTAATTCTGGTGTGGGAAAAAAAATGAAAGCCACAGTACAAATATAAAAAATGATTTAAATAATCAACAAAATTTTGCCAAATAATAATTAATTTTTAGTGAACCATATGAGGATGTTCAGAATTTCTTTTAAAATATATTAACAGCCATTTTGGAGAATCCAGTAAGAAACAACTGCGTCCTTGTTTCTCTTTCAAATCATACAAACATATCAATTTGTAGGAATTTTTCTGCTACAAAGTAATTTTATTGATCTAAACAAAAAGATTCAGAATGACTATAAAAATCAGATATAAAAGCATTGCTAAATTAAATTATTTTTAGAGAAGTATGTCTAATTAAAAATTTTCAGCATACCATATTTATTGACAGAGAGCATAGTTCTTCAATCTTAAGATTGGTGGTGGTTCATAAAGAAATTTGTCCAATTCTTAATAAATTCTACAGTCCTTTAGAACTCACTACTACGAAAATCTTATTTATTGGGGGATATCAGAGAAGACCACAATTGTCATATATGTACTAGTTAATAATGATGTTTTCTCATTGGATTTTTGTTGGTGATAGTGTCCTTTCAAATCTTGTTAAGAGAATAAATATTACTGTTTTGTATTATTCCTGTTTGATACATATTCTCTTTAATTTAACAATTTACCTGATTCCAGTGAAATCTTTATAACTTTTCTTAGCAGCAACTTTGAAAAATCTAAAGTAAGATATAATTAATAAAAAATATCTAAACGATATGGATTAATGATTAGACCTTATTATAAAAGAAATAAAAAATTGTTTTATTATAAATAGCCATCTATTGTCATTTTGAGTAATCTGTTGTTATCTTGTATTGTGCAATTTAATTCCTTCATACTGATTTCTGCATTTTGCTTTTATTAGTAAAAACTTGTTGGTTTTTTTTTTACTCTATTAGTCAGATAGTAATTTTATTTATTTCAGCTTTGAATCTCAAGTCCTCATTGACAAAAATAAAAGCCGGAAGTGTTTATTCAAGTTTGCAATGTATAATTCTAAAGTAGATGAAGAATAATTGCTGTTGTTTGTAATCAAGTCGTCAATAAATCGGAAATGGCTTTTGTAATACAATAATTAATGCATTTATGCTGTAAAGCAGGGATGCCCAACCCGTAGCTCGCGAGTCACATGTGGCTCGCGTAACTGTTTAATGTGGCTCGAATTGCACTCTTCAAAAAAATTGATAAAATATTTTATGTTCCTTGATGGCAAATGCACACACTAAAAAATAAACATTTTTACAATACAAACAATAACGATATGCAGTGTCAGGTTTCACATTAAATAAAATATATTTTTCCTGTAATTGTAATTTATATGTATGTTACCAAATTTTTAATAAATAAAATGTATTTACATTTTTTTTTCTTTTTAACATATTACACCATTTTTTTTTTTTTGCTGTACACGTTTGGTTTGGTGCTATATATATATTGTGTTTAGTGCTCTTGTATATATTGTTGTTTTTATCGAGAAAGATCCTTGTAGACGTTTGGTTTGGTGCTGTATATATATTGTGTTTAGTGCTGGAAATAGTTTTTATCGAGATAGATCCATGTACACGTATATATTTTGCTGTATATATATCGATGTTTAGTGCTGTAAACAGTTGTTTTTATCCGTGTACACGTATATATTTTGCTGCATATATATATATTGATGTTTAGTGCTGTAAATAGTTGTTTTTATCGAGATAGATTCGTGTACACATATATATTTTGCTGTATATATTGATGTTTTCATCGAGAAAGATCCGTGTACACGTTATTTTGGCCACATTAGAAACGGCGGATTGATACCAATGTGAATAGGCCACCCCCCCCCCACCTATCTCCCTACATTGCAGGTTTAGTACCCAAGTACCATGTTTATAAATGTAATATGAAAAATGTAATATATAATTGTGGCTCCCCAAATTTTTTTAAATTCTCAACTGGCTCGCGTCAAGTTAAAGATTGGGCACCACTGCTGTAAAGACTATATCATGAATTTCTCCTAAAAAAAACTATGGAATATTAATTTTGTTAAAATGTTTTTAATGTTAAAGACAATAAACGAAATTTAAAATTTTGTATTATATACTAGGTAAAAACAAATCATATTTTTGCATCTTTTTTTTCCTCATGTGTCACAGCATCAGCCGGGAAGCGAACCCGCTAACCCGGGACAACTGCTTGTAAAGCGGCTGTCACTGATCTCTCGACCACCAATGCTTGACATATTTTTGCATTTTGCAAGTGTAACTATTAAATATTCTAGAAAACTTAAAATATTCACTTTATCAAATTTCAGTTTTGTTTTGTTTTTTAAATATTATATTTATTTTTAAAAAATAATAATAATAATAATAATAATAATGTTTCGTTTTTTTAATGCACAGTAATAAAATGTAACTATTAAATATTTGTGTATTTTGTAGTATTTGAAAATAATTTGAGAATTTTTTTATCATATAGGAAAGTAGAAGAAAATTTAACATTCAAATTTTTACCATCCATGTTTATCTGTAAGAAGCATTAGAAAGATATTTATTTATGAGAGAATTTGAATGACTTAAAATAAATATTTTTAAACTAGATACAAATTGAATAATGAAAATCATTGCTATAAATTGATGATTTTATAAACTTTCTAATTTATGATTATTATTTAATTTCAAATATATAAAAAATAATAATTCATTTTTCAAGTGTGATTATATATGTGTATGTACTTTTAAATTATGTTAAAAATAAAATAACTCTGAAATAATCCATTATGGATTAAACATCTGTTCATCACTCTCTTTGTGTAAATAGTGAAGAAGGCTATAATAGTTTTCAGGCTAATATAATCTAAGTAGTGAACGGATAACAGTATTTTTATTGTCATAAGCTTTTTTCTCACATTCAGATATTTATTATAATTTTAATTATTATTTATAAAGAACTATTGTTCCTCACATTCTTTTTTTTATATACAGTAATTAATTTTGGGAAATCCTTTAGTTTTCTATGTAAATATATTTATATATCATTGATATTATTTTTTGTTATAAATCTACAGTTATGCTAGTTACAAAGAAAGTTTGTTTTTAAAAAGAATTTCTATGCTAAATATAAGTTTTAAAAAAATTATTTTTAATCTTATTTTTATTTTATCTAAAATAAAAACATCGTATGATATTAAAAATATTAAATTAGTCATGAAAAAACAATATAATTGTATTATTTAAAATGATTGATGAAATTTATTTTTGAAACAATCTCATCAAAAACAAGCAGTTAAGTAAAAAAAAAAAATATTTCAGGTATTTCAACTATAGTATATAGAAACAATTTTTTGGCCAAAAGAAAATTGATAATTTTTCTTTATTACTATCAGTTGCATAAAGAAAATGTCTGAAAATTGATCAAAAATTGATTTCTATGTATAATAACAAATAAAAATAATATTGTTAGTATAAAAAATATTCATGTATATTCAGCTTACTTTTGGACAAAAAATATATGATCAAGGATATTCAGAGCTATTCTAGAAATATAAAATTACCAAAAGAGACACTCATTTTAAAATAAAGTTATCACTAAAAAAACTCAGAACATGGACTTCATAGTAAATTATTTTAAAAATACCTCAAACCTAATAAATGAATTGTAGATCATCATTAAAATAATTTTGTAAGGTTGATATCAAATGAGTGCTTTCAAGAAAGAGATCACTTAAAAATTGAATTTTGTTATTTTTTATAGATTAATATTAAACTATGAAGATGAAAACATATGAAAAACAGGATCTGGGCCAACTGTCAGTGACTAGTCCAGCTTGAAATGCATATTGGGAATTTGTTGTCTTTATCCAAATGTTTTAAGTGTAAGTGGATTGTAAAGATGTAATATATGTATTAATTCTTGACAAAATTTAGTCAAGTAATCAAAATACCATATTAGCAAAGGCATCAATCTAAAATAAAGTAACAATATTATTTCAAGTAATAATATTTTTTAAATGAAGAACTGATAGTCTGTTAGAGAAAAACAAAAATTCAACTGTATAATAGAATTTGGAAATAACCAACATTTGAAGTATGAATATTACCTACATTCATTCACAAGATGACTACATTTTGAAAGTAAATTTTCAAAAAATTTTCAAAAAGGAATTAATAGATACTAAATCTGACATTATATAATTGTTAATTTATTTCAGTTGAAGTGAAAGCAAAATTATTTAGAAAAACAATTAGGTTTATGATAATGTTTTTTAATACAGCTTATGTAAGCATAGATAGCATTAGAATAGAAATAGAAGTTCTACTCTTGATTTTATAATACTATAGTAAGAAAAAAGATTCAAGTGATATTTGTAGTAATCTATGAAAAGGATAAATAAATTTAATCTTAAAAAAGTAACATGTCATACTGCACTCCCTCATATATGTGGCTTTATTTATCCAGTGTAAAAATATAACAAAAAAATTAAAAATTAATAAAAATAATATTTTTTTATATTTTAATGTTTGTTTACAGTGCGTATACAGTATGTACTCATCTGAATGTATGTTTCCGTGTTATACACAATTTCAACATATATATCTATAGACTGTACATATCTATATACATATTTATAATCGAAATGCTTGTTTTAATGCAGTTCATTATTACCCTCAATCTGCAATATTTAAACAAGCTTACCAATAAAAATGAAAAAAAAAGTTAAAAACTATAAATTTCATTTTCACTTAATGAGAAATTAACATACATAAAAAGTCAAATCAAGCGATAATAATTTATCTACATATATGGTTTAAAACATTAAAATGAGAAATTATCTAAAAAAGTATTTGAAATAATAGACAAATTGCTGTAAATAGTGGCATATTTCAATGACTAGTAAATACATGGGTAAATTATTATTATATAAACAGAGAAAAAAAAATCTAAAAATATTTATTATCAATCTTTACAATTTATTTTATTAAAAAATGTACAGAAGTTTAGAAAAAAATTGATTTAATGTTTTTAGCATAAACAGGATTTAAAAGTGCATTTTAACGATTAAATGAAGCAATACAATAGGAATTTTAGTTGTGATTAGACACCATTCCTTATGAAAATTATATTAATCTTATATATCCAATTTTTAATAATGCAGTAGATAATACATAATTATTTTTAATGTCTCAAAAATCAAAAAATCTATAAGCTATCTTTCAGATCATGAATTTAAAAATAGAAAAAACATTTCAGGTCATAAAATTAAAATAAACCTCGTAATAGGAATTGAAATGGTAAAAAAAAAGAATTGATAGCCAATCCCTACTTTGTGCAAGACTTCAGATAGAAATATTAATATATATCTTTTGCATGCTGACATTAGCATGCACACTTGTTAAACTTATGCCTTAACATCTACATATATACACTTTAATTTGTAGCTGATGCTATTGACCAGAATTTAGATGACTGAGATCTCCAGTACAAAAAGTTATATGTGTGTGTGTGTGTCATTGTGGTAACGTATGTAAGAATCAATAAAATTTAACTTCCAAATAATGTGAGATCAGCATAAATAAACTGGATTTTAATTGGAATAATATTAGAGTAAATGATCTTACAATGGTAAAAGTGTGTTCATCAGTAACAAAGAAAAAAAAAAAAAATTCTATTTTGCATTAACTATTGGATTATTAAAAATGATGATGTAGAAATGAATAAACTCCTTAACAAAGGATGGAGAAGATGATTTTTTTTTTACATTAAAACTTTTTTATTGAAAATATAATATTAAAATATTAATTCACTCATAATGGAGAGGGAGGAATGTTAATTAAAATTTTGTGAATGTTAAAAGTTGTTTGCTGAAAATTGCAGTGTTTACTAATAAAGCAACTTTTATCTACTTAGTGTGTTTGTTATTTAATTTGGCAGTGATTTTAAGAGATAGACTAGGGTTTGATTAAAAGGAGATCTTGCTATTTCTTGATTGGACAGAATATTTTATATATGTGTAAGTCAAAAAAGAGGAGTGTTAACATTTGGATACTTGTATAATGAAATGTGACATAAAGACTAATGACATGAAGTATTTCATTTTGAAGTTCAAATAAACCATGTTTCTAGGATTTATAAATAATTACCTGTATTAATATAGTATTTATATTATGCTACATACTTACATGAAGTTGGAAAGATTATAAGTAAAAATATCTATAATATTATTAAACCTTTATGTTTGTTATAAGCATATATCCACATATATTCCTATATTAATTAGACTATTCTTGTCCAATCTTCTCACTTCTTTTATTTTGTAAAACCAAGAATGTAATGACGATGTATTCAAATTCAGATTACTTTTTAATGGTACCCAAAATCATCATCATCAGTGATCAGACATCCACTTTTGGTTAATACCTGTTTCAATAATATATCATAATTACACATTTAACTCTAGTTACTTGATCTATAACTGTTTAACCATGAATCCAATCAAAATATCCAGCTACATTATAGCTTCATTTATTAGTAACTTCATTATCCTTTTAGTATTTATAATTTATATTGGTATATATAATGTTTATACTTGTCCAACAGTATTAGCTAAATAAAATTTTCCAAATTGTATACTGATAAAAATTTAAAACCACTTTTTATTGGCCTTTAAGATTTTAAATAACTAATCACTCAGAATAATACAGTCATGTTATTACAGAATTAGTTAATAAAATTTTATTCTAAGTTTACAAATAATTATAAAATCTTTTATTAACTTTGAAAACCTCCCTATACAAAAAATCAAAACATGCAGTTAGGTCAATGGTCTCTAAATTAGGATATTTGTACTCCAGAAAATATCAAATTGATATGATAGGGTATGCCAAAAACATGTGTGTCTTAATTTTGCTTAGATCAGCCTAGAATGTCATTTCTGTAACTGACTATAACATGATTTTAAACATATTTTTTTAAATGGTACTAACTGCTGCAAAAGTTCATTCAAAATATCTAGAAACTAATCAAATAAAAGTTTTCCAATTCTCCTCACTTCTATACCCTGTTGAAGTAACCTGATGGAAAATATCCAAGGTGGATGTGATCCCATGATCACTTATTTAAAATTAGCCTATGGCAGAGTTTGTGTGGTACATTTACACATAACTCTGTATATATTGCTTTATATGTTCATACTATGTAGTTCTATATATTTATTGTGCCATGAAATGCTATCTAATGGTTATAGGAAGCCATCATTATTACTAAGTTACTTAAAAACTAAACATCCTAAACATGAACACAAAGCTTTACATTTTTGAACAATGTTTGAAGATATATAAATCCCAATCCAGCAATTAAAAAAAATCATTAAAATTAACAATAAATATTTGGAAGCATCTCCTTATAATTTATTCTTAATTGCAAAAGGTAAGAAGCTTCACCTCACTGGGGAAGCACTTGTATTCCATGACACTGTAAAAATGATAAAACAATTTATGGAAAAGAATATACAGATAATCCAAAATCAGCAAATACTATTGGTAGATGTATAGTATAGTAATCATTGCTGATAATTTAAAAAAAAAACAACTAATCAAACAAATTACTCAATGTGAAAATTTGTTAGACAGTTAAATGAAAGCACATATATTGCCATCATGTCTCAATTATTAGTGTTTATTAGATATTATTTTAATATTGAATTGCACAAAGTATTACTTTTTATTAAGCACTTTAAAAATATATATACAGTTGAAAACATGTCAAGAGTAAGTAATTGTTTTGCTAAAAACAACATTTTATGGGAAAACTATTAAGGTATAACTGTTAATAGAGCAGCAGCTTTAACTGGTAAAAGGAAGGATTTAAAAAAAGGATAATTGAAATAGTATCACATATGAAATTTGTTCACTGTATAAATCATAGACAAGCTATTGCACACAAAATTGAGCCTGATATACGCAAAATAATTATCAATATAGTTTGTTTTATAAAAAAAAAAAAGACCTCTAAATAGTAGAATACAGTACTATATTAAGAGATGGGCATCATCTGTATTGCACAGAGGTTCAATGATATTTTGAAGAAAACTGCCTAAAAGAGTTGTAGAACTGAAAGATGATTACACATTTTTCTACTGGATAAAGATAATAATTTGCAAATCATTTTAGTGATGATAAGTGGCTGTTACTAATGCTACCTAGCTTATATTTTTGAAAAAGTAAATATGCTTAATTTGTCTCTCGAATGAAAAATTATTTGAACAATGAATGAGAAAATAACTGCATTTTGAAAATGTAAAAATTAAAACACCTTCTGATATTATCACAAGTGCAATTAATTCACATGCAATACAAAATTATGAAAGAAATTTTAGCAAAAATCTCTTCGCAATTGGTGGCAGAGACTGAAATCTGAGTATCCCAATTTAAGCACAGCTACTAATGCACTCTTACTGTTTGGTTCTACTTATCTATATGAGGTATCATCTTCTGCAGTGGCAGACATTGCAATAAAATAGTGAAATAAATTAGAATTAAAGCCAGACCTTCATATCACAGTATCAGAAACCATCAAACCAGAACTTTCAGATGTTATTAAACATATGCAATACCATGATTCCCATTAAATAAGGAGAAAAAATATGTATGTAAGCTGTTTATAAAAAAAAATAATGTGTAATAATAGTTTGTTTGATTATTGTTTGATGACATAAAGCTTATTTATTCTTTACAATATGTATCAAAATAAATGTCTGCTCCTTCAATTTTGGGATACTCGATATTTATTTTTTCTATCTTAGGAATATCTGAACAAAAAATTTTAAGACCATTGGGATAGATTATCATGATATTTGTTTTCAATATATATATTTGGATTTTCTATATTAATATAATATGCAGATATAGAACATTATAGATATGGCAATCAACATAAATAGTTATTATTTATAAGTGTACATTTGTATAAAACTTAATTATATAAAGTAAAAGAATACATGTCTAAATATGTATTTTTGTTACATTCTTTATTAAATTAGTTTAACGTATTGTACTTTTCACTTTCGAATTAAAAATAAATAATTTAATATTTTTAATGAATAATATATTAATACAACTTAGATAAATGTATACTTTTTCTTCTACTTTTTAGACATATGCCACCAAAATTACAAAAATGCTTGAAGATGTATTTAGTTGGCTGCCATTGGCCACTATAATTGATAATAAAATATTTGTTACTCATGGAGGTATATCTGATATAACAGATTTAAAAAAAATTGAAACCATTGATCGTCACAAGGTAAAATAATAGTTGTTTTATTAATATATTCAATTATTTGTAAAAAAAAAAAAAAACTTTTTAAAGTATCTTACACGATTTTAAATCTCTAACAAATTAAAATAAAATATTTTTTTTTTTAGTTTTGCAAAATTTATTGTTTACATTTTAAATTTTTTATTAGGAAAAAATGTTGTATTTGATGTGAACAAGTTATTGATTTATTTTTCGATTATAATGTTTATCCTGCTTTTTTAAATCTCTGTAGTATATAATATTATTGCAGAAAGAAGTTTGTTGCTAATTTAAAAACTTTTTTTTTTTGAAGCCTTAATGAAGCAAGGCCAATTTTAATGCCCATCCCACATGTTTCTTGTTGCTGTTGTTATTATTATGTAAGTAGTCATATAGTAGAGGAACATGTATGTGTTATTCACCAACGTGAATTTGTCAGCATGATGACTTCATTAATTTTTACTTTTAACTTTAAGATAAAGAAATGGTGTGATCTTTCTTTTCAGTTGCTTAACAATTTTAAATAAAATCTCATAAGAGTTTTTTTTTTTTTTTTAAAGCAGTAGGAGTGTAACAATGATCTTTTTTAAAAAAAATAAATTAGGCATTTATAATTATGAGAGGCAAAATTAAATTATGACTCTGAGTCTGAAAGGTTGCCAAATTTCCAGTCAAGATACAATTGTGGCCAAAAATGAATGGTGTTAAGAATACTCTAGATGCAGATCTAAACTTTCCATTGAGATTTCCATTTTTTTAGGCATCTACAATTTCACATCATGAATTGAAAAAAAAAAACGGTTTAATATTAAGTGGACAGTGTCAGATTTCGTGAAATTAAAAAAAAGGTTAAGAGACAATTGATTTAAAAAGTGGACATGTATTTTATTCCAAAGACACGAATATTGGAAGTGCAATTAAATAGAATTCATTATAAATAAAATTGGAAAAATAATATTATGGAAATTGATGGTATATCAGACAGAATGGCAAGATTAGTTATTCACCTTAATGGAGAATATCCAATTTATATAATTCAAGTTTATATTTTAACAAATGCTATGATAAAATAGAGAATTTTTATATGAATATACAAACAGTTTTTGGTCAGCATAAACAACATTGTAAAATTGTCATGAGAGACTTTAGTGCTAGATTGATAAATGATTGAAAGATTAAAGTGCTGTGCATCAATTTGATTATAGTGTAGATGTGAAAAAAGCCACATTGTTAAGTTTACAGAAAAGAAAAAATATATATATTATAATTTTTGGGGGAGAAAAATGATAAACAGAATGAACATGAAAGAATACAAATGATGGTACAATAGAATTGAATTACATTGTGACTAACAGAAAATATATATTTCAAGTTTCTAATGTTTTTATACATTTAACACAGGAAGTGTCATCAATTAATGACATGTAGGATATACATTAATGCTAAACTAGAAAAAAAAATATTAAGAAATTCAATAATAACATGATGTTCACAATCTTCAGAAACATGCCAATGAATTTTAATTAGAAGTTGAAAATCATTATAAATATTTAAAGACTGTGTAGATGTTTTACATTTGATTGACATCAGTAAGACAATAACTGATATTCTATTACAAAATGCAAGAAAGATAATAGATACAAAAAACTTGAAATTTATGAGTACATTTTCTAATGGCTCAAGAGAATATCTGAAATAAAGAAATAATTTTTTTTTTAAAAATAACCTGTTAAGATTAATTGAGTATTGAGAATTTTATAAATGATACAAAAAAGAATTTAATACTGATATAAGAAAATATAACTGTCAATTGTCAAAAAAAAAGCTATAGAAAAAAATATCAGTCTCAAAAATGTAAAATAATACCTTGGTAATGCAATAAAAATAAAAGATAGAACTATTATTTTTAAAAAAATAACATCATGAAATGTGTGCAAGAGTTCTATAAAGAATTATATAGTAATAAGGAGCAAGAAAGTGATTATCTTCTAAAATTATTATATCTCATGATTTACTTAGCATTTTAAATGAAGAAATGAGACATGCAATTCAAATCTATGAAGAAGAAAAAAGGTTCCTAGAAATAATAGAATTATTATCAATATCTTAAAAATAGCAGATGATGAAACAGAAAAATTGTTGCCAAAGTTACAAATCAAATGTCTAAATCAAAATTTTAAAACATTAAGTAATTCAAAAGTCACAATAAGAGAAAATAGGTATCCTCTTGTCATGTCCAAAACAATAAATATAGTACTTATATTAAATTATTTAACAGGCATTTCAAAAATATCCTTAAAAAAGTTATGGTGTTAATACAAGTTTTTATTGAAACAATAAATAAGATATAATAATTGTTCATAATATATCATTTTAGTGAGAGTTCTATGATAGCTTGGCTTTGTTTACTAAATAATGCAAAGCCATTTCATTGACATATATTTGGAAAATATGTGGGTATATACTGATAAAAAATACCATATAATAATAATAAAGCCATATTAGAAGTATTTACACATTGTAATATTTCCATTATCTAATATAAGTGTTGAATGTCTTTAGAAAAATTTAACCTTATTTAAATGTTTCAAACACATTCAACTGTTAGTAATAGCACACATGATAGTATATGCACAATGTTCATTTCAATAATAATTTATTAACAATATATAGTAATTACATCTTGATGAAAACAAAAAAAACTGTACAATTTCATGATTATATTAGTGTTCTGTTTGACATCTGACTAGAATGTATTATGTGAACACAACTATTATACCACTTATGTGGTTGGGTATAGTGAAGACAAATTGTATAGTGAGTGAGATACTCAGAATGTGTTTTATTTGGTTAGAGTGTTTTATATAAGCGTAAGTATTATCTTTTAGAATTGCCTACTCTAAAAGACTAAGTTAGTTGGAGTTAAAAAAACTGAAAGAAGGTAGTGAAATCAATGTCCAGGTGTCATTAAAGACTTTACTGGAGGCAAGGAGCTGATCACATTTCTTGATTTTTTGAAGCGTTTGACAAAATAACAGTATGACTTGTGGTGGTGGTAATTCCATGAGTGTTTTGCATCTTACAATCCATATGGCATAAAGGACATTGGTGTAAAAATATCAAATATTTAATGTAATTGTTAATATTTAACATATTCATCATCATCACCATCATCATTTTTAATTATGATTGATTCACTAAGGCTGAAGAAGACCTTTCCATGCTTAATCCAAATTTTCTGCTCACGAACATCTTTTTCCTCATCACATCAGTAAACATCATTATTTCATCCATCCATCTCACATGTAGAATCTTCCTAAGTTTTTTTTACACTCTTATGGAACCAATTTAAAAGTTCAATTGTCTATTATCTCTTGTAGCAATATGTCCAGCACAGCTCCATTTCATTTTCTTAATTCTTTCAATGATATCTGTTTGTTCTCTCATCCATGTATTTTGTTTTCAATCCCTTTTTGTTTCTCCTAATATACACATCTCCATGCTCTGTTTGAGTGTTTTGAAATCTGCATTGCTCTTTTGTTAAGTCTTCAAGTCTCACATCCATAAGTAAAAATTGGTAAAATACATTTATTAAAAATGTTCTTTTACAAGCTCACAGGCATACCTCCTTTTAATATTAAGTCATTTTTAACAAAAAACATTTTATCCAAAGTTAATTCTACGCATTTATTAAAACCTTATTTTTTTTCAAATAAATAAACATATCTTTTTTTTAATAATTCTAAAAAAAGCACTTCATCCAAGTCTAATTCTCTAATAAATTTGGTCCATTATATTTCTGCATGTGTTAATAATCTGACCATGATATTTATAGTTACTAAATTTTAATTCAAAATTATTCATCTGAACTTTTTTCTGGGAAAATATATTGAACATTACTTCAATATTTTTAAGTAATATTATTTTATAAAGCACAGACGGTATTGAAATTAAACTGAGAGAGTGCAAATTTCTCAAGCGCTTATGACTACCAACAGCCAATCAGATCTTAAGCACTGGGGCAGAAAATTTAACAAGAAAAGAGTGGTTTCCACTCTCTTCTTTACTTGTCTTTCTATATATACAAGCCAGTCCAAAGTACTTATATCTGAAAGTGTGAATCTTAAATATCATCACACTTAATTAACTGATTTCAAGTTATAACATTGAAAAACTACTGCATAGTAAATTGAAAGATTTCATGCTGGATGTTTATAATTTGAACTCAGTTAATTAAGTATGATGATATTTAAGTTTCATGTTTTCAGATATAAGTACTTTGGACTGGCTTGGATATATAGAAAGACAAGTAAAGAATAGAGTGGGAACCACTCTTTTCTTGTTAAATTCTCTCTCACAGTGCTTAAGATCTGATTGGCTGTTGGTAGTCATAAGCGCTTGAGAAATTTGCACTCTCTCGGTTTAATTTTAATATTTTTAGTATTTATCTTTAGTTATATTTTTATACAATTATCCAGAAAAGAAAGTCTCTGGTATTGAGTTACTTTAATTTTATAATTGTTGCAGCATTACCTGAAATTCTGAAGCATTATTTGCAAAAACAACTGCATCATCTGCAAAAATTAGATGACATAAATAAATTTACTTTTACTTTCTTAACTTTCCATTTCCATCCACAAAATATTTTTTTGTAAAATTGCTGTGAAAAATTTTGTAGATATGGAAGAACTCTATCATATGCCATTCTTCATATTAATCTTCTTAATAACATTATGTAATCTAATCACTTGTTTTATTTTAATACATATTCTTCAGAGTATGATAATATTCTGGTTCCATATATTGATAATCCAATGATTTAACCATTGTACAAATGCATATATATTCAAAGATCTTTTCATAATTTACAAACATAAAGCATAATGGCAAATCATGTTCATATATTTTTAGAACTTCTCTCAATACTTTGATGTGATTACTATGCTAAAATCAATCTAAAATACAACTTTTTTGGTTGTTAAAATCCAAAATTAGCTGTACTCAAGTTGTAATTATCTTGGTAAAAATTTTGGATAGAAGTGAGGAAAAAATTGATAAATCTGTAATTTCTAATATTTTATCATCTTTTTCAAGTATCAATATACTTTCCTAATTGTCCAAGATAATTTTTTGCTAAATCTCAATTATGAATCGTGTAAAATGTTTTTATTATATTTTTAATAATAATAAAAATTAAAAATGTGAGTTGCATGAGAAGTTATACAATATATTAATGTTTTATTATTAAAAAATATAGCATACATTATAAAAATAGTCAGATATTTGTATGAGAGACACAATGGACAAACAAACTACTAGAAAAGATTATTTTGTGACCCATTAAAGTTAAATTTAAAAACAATGCTTGTTAAATATTTAATTTATATTGTAGCTTTATATAGAGTAAACGTAGTATTTGAAAAATAAAAATAAAGCTTTTTACACAGGAAAATGAGAAAGTTAAATCCATGCAAAATGTTGATACGAACTAATATAAAAGATGATTTATTGGGATAAAAATGGGGGGGGGGATTAAAATATTAACATATTAAAAGATCTGTGAGACAAAAAAAAATAGGGCATAAAATTTAAATAATAATTTTAATAAACGAATTTATACTAACTTGAGACGGGGAAGAGAAGGTTCTAAAAAGATTATTTCCTTTAAAGTATTTGAGCTGCAGTTTTAATTAATTATAGTATTTAATGCTTTCTAAAAATCTAATTGGCTTTTCAT
The DNA here is from genome assembly GCA_028023455.1 of Epiperipatus broadwayi. Taxonomy (NCBI): domain Eukaryota; kingdom Metazoa; phylum Onychophora; class Udeonychophora; order Euonychophora; family Peripatidae; genus Epiperipatus; species Epiperipatus broadwayi. The sequence continues at coordinate 1,390,128 of JAQFVV010012533.1, forward strand.
ATAGCATTTTTTAACTACATTCTCAGATTTTATCTACATATTTTATTTAAAACTTAGACACTGTTATAATCATAGCTTTTAATTTCAATTCATTTACTTTATTGTTACTAAAAACTTATTTAATATTATTAACTTGATCAACTATTTCATTTTATAGTTACTTTAAGTTATAAATCTTTTATCACTTTATATAATTTTAAAAACTAATATCTAAAAGATTGTTTATGATCTATATTATTTCAGTATCTCTCAATCCTGAGACCACCATTTGTCAAAGATGATACTGAGGACTTTTCACTAATGGCAGATCAGATAGATTATGATGAGTGGAAACAGGTATAAAACAAAAGTACTTGTAAAAGTTTTGAATATTTACAATTGAATGCAGTTTATATATATATAAAAACATAAATAATTAATAGTATAAACAATATTGTAGTTTAAATTCTTTTGAAGCGCTTTCAATTACGTCTTAGTCAGCTTTAACTGAATTTCATTTTTTTTTTTTAAAACTTAATGTTATGTATATTTCCATAAGCTGTGTATGGCTGTATTTGCAATTTGTCTATTAATAACATAATCCTTATATTTATCGATCAAAATTGCCTCTTTAATTTTCTCTTTTTATGATTTCTTTTTTCCATTAATATTTTTATTTTATTACTATTAAATGTAAACCTATAATTACAAATTTTTTCATGGTCAAAGAATACTGAAGTTGTACCAAATTGACTATTTACATTATTTTTAACTTAATTATATAATAATTGATGCTCCTTAAATCTTTTTTCCACAACATCTCAATTCACTGATATATAATTTTTGACATCCACATGAAATCTGATAAATTATATTACTTCTTTGCAACATAGGAATTATATTCTTAGAATTATTAATCAATTGATTAACATTCAGAGGAACACAAAATGAAATATTATACTTTTCTTTAAATATATTCTTAATTAATTTAGATTGCATGTTATTTATAAACAGCATAGATATCCATTTTTTATTATCTAAGGTAACATTGCAAACCCTCTTCTTATTACTAAATGAATTTACTGTATGCAAGATTTGGTTTTTATCATAACCAACCTTTAAAAGTTCATTAGCAAAGAGTTCAATATTTAAAATTTTATCACTCTTATATTTACATAATTTATCATTGCGATGCAAAAACGATTTCAGACTTGCCATTTTATGTATCACTGGAACACATGATTTAAAATGAATATATCCTTTTTCTCTGATAGGTTTAAAAATTAATTTCTAATTTAAATCAGTAGTATCCCTAAATATTTGTAAATCCAAAAATTTAATTTTTCCATTCTGTTCATTTTCAATAGTCCATTTTAAATTGTTTAAATTATTCATATTATATAAAAGAACATCAATAATGTCTTTAGGATCACAAACAAAAACATCATCAACATATCTAGTGTAAATTTTAATATCTTCAAAATTATGAGAATTAAATATAATATCTTCATATCTTGACAATGTAAAATTTGTGCTACCATAGGTAATCCCATTGGCCATCCTTTACCTATTTTATAAAACTTATCATTATATGTAGCAAGATTTAACATTGATTTCAGTGTGCACATACACATTTAATGTTTATAAAGAAAAATTAAAATGATCACAAAAGTTACTTATAAATACATTTAAAATAAAGACTAAAATTCTTCAAATATTTATTATATGGGATAATATTTTTTTGACATTTTAAATTAAATTATTTTTTTTAAAAAAAATAAGTCTCTGTAATACAAATGAATTATTTATTTTGATTCTGACAAAAAAATCTAAATTTGTAATGCAAGCAAAACTATTTTTGTATAAACAAAGAGTATGTTTTAAAACGCACATGTAATCATAAAATTAAATTTGAGTATATTTTGTTCCTTAAAAAGAGATTAAGAAAAAAAATTCATTTAAAAATTATTTTGAACCTAGGTTACTCTGATGAATGCAAAACATCAAATGTAATATAATTATATCTTATTTTTATTAATTAAGAAGTAAAAATAATTAACTTTAATTATTCTTATCAATAATATACATCTTAATATATATATAAATACTGAGAATTATTTTAAATAAAAAGATTTCAGAGTCAATAAAAAATCAATTGTTACTAAATTGCATAATGACTGATTTTTGAGTTGCCAAAAATGAGTTACTAATAGTTCTATCTGAAATGATCTAATTTTTACTGCATGTGAAATCACTGCTTACTTTATATGAAGTTCAAATAATATAGAAAATAAAAAAAACTTACTTGAAGACTATGTTAAATATCCAATCTACAGCTGAGATCAATCTAACCAAAATGTTTATATAAGGCAATCTATGTATCAACCCAATTTGAACAAGATATTTTAAAAGTCAAACCAAATTTGATCTCTGATCATACAAAAGAAACTTTCTGCTGAGAAAAAATTAAAAGTATTCTAATGAAGAAAAGTCGATTTCTTCATAGCTTAAGAGAAAAAGTATTTCAGTTATATTAATGTGTATTTAATAGAAGTGATAAATAACTTTGCATTAGTGATCAAGACTAAAAAGTTGATAAGGAAAACAAATTTGAAAAAACTTCAAGTTTTAAATGAAAAAATTAATAATAGACCAACTGCAAGTCTAGAGAGTAAGTAAAAAAAATGAATGTTTATTATGCAAGTTTTAATAAAAGGCTTGATTGTTTTTTATAGAATGGTGCTTTACTGCCTAAAGTTATTTTTATATTAAATGGTAGATGGAAATTTAAATGTTTCAAAAAAATAATTGATATGTTTGCATTTTCTACATAAGTGTAGAAAGAATTATTTTTTTAAAATAATTTAACCATATAAATTTGGGATATATGTGCATATGTATATTATATCCTGTCTAGGTCTATTTATAAATAAAATATAGTAAGTAATGTAAAATTAAATTACAATTAATATTTGAATTTATTTTTATATTATAAAATGTATGCTTCTGTCCATATATATATATATATATATATTGTACCTAACTGAAGTGTCACTTAGTTCCAAGAGGTAATCAAGGTTATCTTAGCTTAACCTTTTGTTTAAAATTTCGGATTTAAAAAAAATAATGATGATAAAAATAGAAATTAACTTAGTTAATTATTAAAATAGGATAATCTAAATATTTTAATAGTGTCAGTTGGTTTGATAAGGGATGTTAGGTAATAATTTAACATAAGCAAATGTTAAAAAAATAATTGTGAATTGATAAATAGTATTAAATGTATTCTAAAATAACTATTGTATAATCCATTCTAATGTCTAAAGAATAATAATAAGATATTATTATTAAGTTGGAATAATTAAGTAATAAATTAAAAAAAAATGATATGTAAGTTTTTATTAAAAAGAAATAAGAATATTTGTTATTAGTTTTGTAGTTTAGCATTCCAGTTATAAAAGTTAGTTAGATTAAATAATCATTAACATTTTATTGTTGTAATTCTAAAAATAATTTTAAACAATTAATGTAAAGCCAGACATATGTGAGAATATGTGCATGCATAGACATGGAAACATAAGAATAAAAAAATAATTTAACTCCCATATTGTTTAAAATAAGTAAATAAAGCAAATGTGTGGATAAAATTATTTTTAATGTAATATTTAAGGGTTTAATAAAGGGTATAACTTTAAATTTTATATTTCTTACTATTGTGTTGTATAAAATATAAAAAAAACAATTGTTGCATAATATTTGTAATATTAAAATTTTGACTTTGCAGCTGAAGGTCACGTGGTATGGGAAAATTATATTGATTACGTCAGTAGATTGATTCCACAGCTGGTTTGTCAGAATATTAAAATTTAATAAAAAAATAATTTTTATTGGTTTTTAAATGAATTGTAGGTGGATGAAAAATTGTGAGATAAAACGGAGATCGAGGGACCATCCAGGGGCTGATCTTGTTTTGATTCAACTGGTGCTGGATCTTAAAATTTTGTTAATAAAAGTAATTTTTTTAAAAAAGCTTGATTTTTCTAAAAAAAAAAATACAAGTACGTTTAAAATATTTAAAATCGTCCTGTAGTGATGGAGGGCTAAAAAGAAAAGGTAATCCATTTTTCTGACAATTTGAATTTCAGTCGAGGCATAGAAATTATAGTAAAAAAATGTCTAAAGTAAATGAAGCGTCTCACATATTATATGACATTAACTTGTTTAATTTTCTTTACTTGGAAATAAGGTTAAGGAACAAACTATTAATCATTTCCATAGATAAGCGTTCGGTTGTATTAAACTATTTTGAAAGTAAAATGCTAATTATTTTTCCTGTTAGATTAAAAGTATATGTAAAAAAAAAAAAAGAATTTTTTTTTTTAAAAGTTTAAAAAGAACATTATAAAGAAGCTGCTATGTTCGATTACAGTGAAACTATAAAGAATGATTTTTTTTTTTAAAAAAAGAAAAAGTTATTACTTATATCTTGACATATATGAAAATGATTTGTTTAGCTAAACGCAAACAGATAATATATACATTTTAAAGGATAATTCTTATTTACACAGTAAGAAAGGACACGTATTTGGAAATAAAACTTTAAAGCAATTTGTAAGGATTAATAATGAATTTATAGTTATTGAGTACATTATAAATGGTCATACTTGCTAGTATTTAAAAATAACTTTATGGCATTAATTATAGCATATAAATGGAGAAATGTCTTGAACAGTAAAAAAATTTCTACTCTCATATTTAAAAGTAAGCAAAGGAAATTAATTTTAAAAATAAATACGTCTTGGAATATTATTAGGAAAAGTACTTAAGAAAAACTATATTTCAAAAGAAGCGTTTTCCTAAAAGAGGATAAAGAAATTCAGATAGAAAGATATTCTTATTATTATTATATGCAATTTTGAACTCGGGATCCTATAAATAAATTAAAGTGTGTTCAGCTGAAGAATTTATTTTGTTTCATGCCGGCTTAATCTTATTATTTAATTTTTTTTTTTAAATTGTTTAAAAAAAATATTATTAATGAACTATTGAACATTTTCGTTTGGAAATGATTGCCATGTGTATAAATGTATTAATTGAAGCTTCGAATTCAGATAGATATCTTAACCTGGATAAATTGTCTACACATTATGAAATGGAAAAATCATCACGGAGCCGAAATATGAACTTGAATTAATGTATTATTATTTTTTTATGGTCTGCTTTATTGGTTTAAAAAAAAAAAAACCATAAAAATATTTATGCTATTATTTTTTTTTTTGTAACACTTTTGCATAAATATACAGGTAAACTAGGGTTATAATTTTAAAACGAAATAGGTTTATTTGAATGAGCAAATGTTTTTTTTTTTGCCATTCTTAAGTAGATTTAGTTTATTTATTAAGCATTACACTAGCTAGTTTCTATTTAATAATTTTATTATAGAGATTTAAATATCACAGTCTTATTTTCATATAAATGGGATGTTTTACTCAATTTTTATTTTAAATTTACTAAAGAAGTTTATCAGAGAATATCCATTCATTTGTTTTATGAATGTTATATTAATAATAATTACAAATATTTTATATTCATCGAGAAGTAAATATTCTTGCATTTAATTTACAATTTTAAAAGTCCACTAGTTACTATATTTTAGCATTTAATATTTTGTTATGTGTGCATTGTGCCTTGCCTAGAATTTTATATGCATTTAATTTCAAAGTATTTTCTACAGTAGTCAGTTGACACATAGTTTGCTTTGTTGGTTCGAACATTGGATATACGTTTTGTATTTTTAGACTTCTTAGGAATAACTTATTTAATTAAGGTGAAGTATATATCTTGCTATTAGTTAGTATTTGTTAGCCTCAAGAGTTAGGCTTAGTTCATAATTTTTGAATATGCTTATGGAGTAGAGAAAATCATCCATCCTTATTGTATTGTATTTCCATGATTTGATAGTGCTTGTCCCCAAAAAGAGGGTATTGTATTGTATTTTTCAGTGATGATGATCACATTTATAAGCATTGGAAATCCCATGAGAGGATTGTGCTTTTCTGGTGTGTGTTCCTGTTCCCAGATGTACTGAAGATGAATTCCAGACATCTTAATTTTGCCTCGTAGTTAGGTATTTTGGAAACCACCACATTCTTTTCCAGCTCTGAGGAGCCTAGTATTTTTATATTTTTTGCCTATCATTCATGATGACTTAATGCTAATTCCACCACAGTAGGTGATGTTGCATTTGTTTTAGATTTGTGATGACAAGATATGCTTGTTTGAGGAAATGTATTTCTTCAGGTAGTTGTAGCTAATTTAAGGCTCATAGGTATATCAATGTTTGAATTGTGTTGCTATGATAGTTTTATCATGCACAAGCTAACCAACAATAAGTTATATTTATTTTAAAGTATGTTAAATATGCATATGGTATAAGTGGCAATTCACACATACTAATTTAATATTTTCATCCAGAATTTCGCCGCTGGATTTGTAAGTCTGTTACATCATTATCTTTAAAACATTGAGGGAATAATTTTATGTGGACTAAAGTTATTTAAAAAAAAGTATAACTGATCTCTGATGAATGATTGTCCCATACACTTAAGTTAGTTTAATTTTAATATTAGCTTAATCTGATTTAAACATATATCTAGCTATGATATTAGTTATATCCGTGAAACTAGTGATGATATTTTTAAAAAGTATTGTTGAATATGCTTATTCCAACTTAGCGTTTGTTAAGTTGAGGAGTATAAAATTAAGCTTAGGGTTTTCAATATAAACATAGTTCTGTGTGTTATTCTGATTAGTAGATGACACAATAATGTTATCAATTAGTCTAATAAAGAAGAATAGTAGTGTGCTTATTAAGTACATATGATAATTAAAGTTTAAAATATTTTTTTTTTTGAGAAAAATATAATTATTAAAAGAAAGTAACAGTGAATAACCTTTGTAGGTTATTAAGTGTATTAGTGTAAGTTAAATAAAACTGTTAAGAGTCCAAATAATTATATTAAATCTTAGTGCGGTATTGGCATTGTTTGTATTCTACTACATTTGTAAACATTTCTTCTCATTATTAATAAATCAAATTATTATTATTTCAAAAGTGTTGTTTTGTTTGTTTTACTTTTATATGAGAATATATTATTGTCTTGGGTTCCAAGTTCACAAAATCTTAAAATGTAAAAGTTATTGAATCTTCAATTCAGAAATTTACAAGTATATTCTAAGTTAATTAAATATAGTTAATATTATCTTGAAAATTAAAAAAAAAAAAGAACTATGTTAAAGTAAATGATTCTCATATTGAATCATAAATACAGATAATTGCATTATAGCAGATACCTAATTAAATACTTAGTTAAAAGTTTTTTTTTTTTAAAAAATTATCAGTATATCTTTCAGACTAAAGATTATGCAATATCAGATTAACAATATTAGTACTTCAGAAGAATATTTTAATTAATATTATTTTAAAAGCTGCACCTTATCTTATATTCACTGCACATCATCTATCATCATCTTAAATCTGATATATTTAAAGAATTCTAATTCATTTGCATTTGAGGTCTTTAGTGGTTGTCTGTGAGTATGGAAAGGCATTAAAAGTACCCTTGCTCTTTTCTCTGCTCAAGTAATATCTTAGATAATAGGCCATTATTAGTTAAATTTAAATTGATTCATTAAATTTTGTGAATTAATATTTGTTTTGTTTATTATTTTAAGATTGAACATGTCATAATTATTTTATGGTCAGCTAAGATGTCACTTATTTATTTATTAATCACAGTAATTCTTTATTAGGCAACTTAACTTAAATTTTAATTTTACACAAGAGTGTTAGTTTTAAAATCCCTGAGGTTATTTACTCTTGTTGTTTTAGTAAATATAATTCTGTAAGATAATATTTTAAAGCAAAGCATCATAGGTCTTATTCAGAGAGTGTATAATCTATTGGTAGGACTAATATGGTAAGCATTGATTAGTGATTTTAGATAATCTTTTGTATGGTTTATTAAAATATTAATATGCTGTAGTAGTTATAGTTCATCAGTATTGGATTTGACCTTTATTTGATTATACATCTCTGGATCATCATCTCTTTTCTTTAAATTTATTGTAACCCCACTGAGCCGAGTCGTTTAGAGTCTCTCATTTATATTTTATTTCATTTCATTTCAATTTTATTCCATTTCTTTTCATGTCATTTCTCATATCTTTCTATCATCTCAGCCATTTAAAACATGCATTAAGAGTTTCTTCTATCATCTTATTTCATTTCTCTCTCCTTTATTCCATCTTTTCCTTATATTTCTCTTTCATATCTTTTCAATCATCTCATTCCTTTTTCTCTCTCCATTACATATATCATTTCTATTACTTTTCCCATTTCTTTTCCTCCTCATTTTTTTTTCTTTTCCATCATTTATCCTTACCATTACCATTATCTCCATTTTATTATTAGTATTATATTTCTCTTTCTGTCTCACACCCCTATCTTCATTTCATTACTAGAATTCTATTCATTATCTCCATTTCTTTATTAATATTTTATTTCTCTTTCTTTCTCATACCCCTCTCTCATTTCATTATTAGCATTTTCTTCTTTTCACTTTCTCCTACCCCCATTTCATTCTAGTAGGTTACAATATATATATATATTATAATATGATATATATATATATATCATATTATAATTACGTTTATATACTGTTTATATATATAAAAGATTAATTTATCTCTATAGATTTAAAGCAAGTAATGAATAAATAATTTGAATGTTTTTATATTACTATGTGTGATATTTATGATCACCTATCATTTGTATTTGTCTGTAAATCATAAATTAGACAACATGGTTATCAATCTACTAAAATAATTAATATTTATATGATTTTTGTAGATAAGTTAAAATCTATGTTCCTGGAGACATGTTATGTTAAACTTATCACTTTCAAATTTATTATTAATCATTTCATTTAAATATTAATTATTATGTTAAATTATTATAATGAGTATTATGTCTTTGATACCGAAATTTCAGCAGAATATTTTTTACAAGTGATCTAGAGTTGAATATTTAATACACTTTTGATAATATTTAATATATGTATAGTTATGTAAAGTATTTATTTATATTAATACAACAATCATTATTGGCATTTACTTGATGATGATAGTTATTATTACATTTTATATTTTATTGCATTTAAATCTGTTCATAAATTATTGTTCACTATTTGCTATTATTAGGCTTCTACCTTATTGCATGTTATTGCATTCACATACAAAATAACTTCTCAATGTTTGATCATATATAGTTAATATACTTAGACTTTTGATCTATTTCTGTTATCGTATGTATATATGTATTATAAACAGAATATTCATTCTTTTCTGTAAATTTCAGTAATTGCATAATGATTTGGAAACTATAGTTAATATACTTAGACTTTTGATCTATTTCTGTTATCATATGTATATATGTATTATAAACAGAATATTCATTCTTTTCTGTAAATTTCAGTAATTGCATAATGATTTGGAAACAAATGATATAGTATGGAGTCAAATTATACCATTAATTGCCATAATTACATATAAAGAGTATGATAATCAAGTGGATAATGTATTAATTTCCCATACTTATTTAAGATTAAATTCTATGTGAACCCAAGGTAGAAAAATCTTACTTCCCAAAGACTTATGCATGATTTTTTATACACTGATTTATAAACAATACTACCAGTTATCCAATATTAATTATTATCTGCATATATATTTTTAGTAGCTGGAATGTAAAGTAAAAAAGGAAAAATATAAAGTCCTAACTAACTAAATATTGGCCAGCCAGATAGATAGTATATTCTTTAGTATTTTACAATCCTGTTGTGAACTAATTAAGCTGCTGATTTGTTTTATTATGTTTTACTCTATTTATATGTAAGGCTTACTTTGGTAAGTTAAAATTTTTTTGGATAAAATATGAATGTACTCATGTGTTATCTATACTAATGCTACTGTGGAAATTTGTAATTGTTGAATTGGTTTCAGCATTATAAAACTAAATAAGCAAGATTGGGGTTACATTTTCTAAGAATTTGGAAAATTTCGGCCATTAATTTATTGAATAATAGAAATAAAATGGCTCATAGTTGAATGAATCACAACGGATCTCATTTGGATAAAATTAAATTAGCTAGAAATTATGATGAAAACAATAATTACATAATAATTTTCCAATAAAAATAGATTTTACCACTATCTGTTTTATGAATTTGTTTTAGATAGCAATGCAAATAAATTCAAAGAAATAAAAATTCAAGTAAATATAATCATTTGAAACTTTTGATATTAATTTGTTAAAAATTAGTATCACTTATGATTGGGTATGATTGATAATACTAATTTCAGAAAAAGATCAAGAGACAAAAAAAGAACATAGACTTAGAGATAACTTTTTCAGTAATTATATAATACAAACCAGTCTATGTACAACAAATATGTTCACAAATTTTATATACTGTTTGTTTCTTTTTTTACTTTGTTATGTAAATGAAATTACTTTGTTATGTAAATGAAATTACTTGGAAAAATGTTGATTAGTTTAGCTACATTTGTGGATATTGATTCAGTTTATTGTAATGGACATTTATATATTTCAAATAAATTAGTATTAAGTCCTTTAATTTTTATATTAAACTAATAATACTTTTAAGGATTATTTCACCACATTATTATTATTATTATTATTATTATTATTATTATTATTATTATTATTATTATTATTATTATTATTATTATTATTATTATTATTATTATTATTATTATTATTATTATTATTATTATTATTATTATAACTTCAATATAATTACATTAACTTCAGAAAAAATGGAGAGAAATACAAAAATAGTAATTAAAAATAACGAATATAGAAATCAATCCTTAAGCAGTAAACAGATCCACATATTGATACTTTAATCTATTTTTTATTTGTCGGGATATCTCTTTAAATACTGAATCAAACTTGTTTCTAAAAGACCTTTTCTATTGGAAAATATTTTGCCAAGTAAATTAATATTTTCCTCATTATAAATTCTATAGATTCTTAGAAAAAAAATAATTTTTCAAAACAGAATCATTAGCAGTGAATAGATTAATAATGGTTAACCCCCGTTTTCTAGATTATTTTAAAAGTTCATTTTATTGTGAGCTAATTAAAATGTATCTTATTTGCACCATCCTAGCCTAAGTCAAGTCTGATATAAAGTTAGAAAATTCTCAATTATTGGATGTATTAAGATTCTTTTTAAAAAGCTTATAAAGAATGCATAATAATAATAATAATTGGTGATATCTTTTACATCGTTAGATTTATTAAATTTAAGATTACTGTAGTGTTCATGACAAATTTATAGAATAGTTTGTGTGTGAATAAAATTATTGAATAGTTTTATCAATTATACCTTGACTTTAAATGTTAAATTGTTTATAAGCATTAAAATTAAATTTGTTCTATTATAAGACTTTTTTTCGTTTAAGGCAATCACAAACAAATTCCAATTTATTCATTTCTACTGGCTTATTAGTTTGAAATTAATAGAATATTGTTCAATAAGATGTTGAAGTTCTTCCCTAATTATAATTTTTGTAGTTCTACAAATTTTGTGTAATAAGTCTGATATATAAAATTAGCAATGACAATATTTTTTTTGTTTTTAAAAAAAGACATGATTATGTTTATCAAGCCTATGTATAAGTAATAAAGTATTTTGAGTATTTTGAATAGATCTTTTAAAGTTTTTTTTTTTTTTTAGCAATATATTAATATTTTATAAGAATATGAGCAATTTCTAAAGTTTTATTAGACACAAGTTTCTATAGAAAGGACTGCTGTTTTTATTCTAATTACAAATGAATTTTTTTATACCTTTGAGAGATTTACTTTGTGACAACTGTAGTCATGAGTTTATTGTATCTATTATAATAATAAAAATTATTGATATTTTTTTCAGCTTATCCAGAATATAGTCTACAATTAATCTAACTGAAGTCAACCTGACTTTCAACAATAGAAATATGAATTTCAAAAATTATGAGATTTTATTTATTTTGGCTGTATTTTAAAATAATCCAATACTAGTATATCAGCAAAAAATGATTAACCATTTTTGGCCAAAACTAAACAAGCAGTGATTGTTTCTATGGGCAGTCTGAATAGAATATTTCTACTTGCTAAACTGTGTGATTAGTGTTTAAACTATTTATTTTAAATTTTGAGAACTTGTTTTATTTTGATGGTTGTCATAGGTATTAAAATCTTTTATAAATATAGTAGAGAGTAGGTTTATGTTGAGAAGATTAAGAACATTATAAACATTGTGCCATTACTTTTCGTATAAAAGTTTGTAGGCCAAGAATCAAAGATTTTACTTACAGCTGAAATCATATCATATGAGGGCGCCACCAGTAAATAACCTGGAGCCACAAAATTAAAAGAATCTTATATTGTGGCTGTTAATTTTTATACGTATGACAGATTCAGCTAATCTCCCTTGCAATCCTTTTTTTCTTTATATATATGCATGTATACGCTACGGTCATATGTTTTATTATTACATACAAACACTAAAGAAATAAACGCGAACACTTACATATGTTTCAAATAATAAAAAGTTTTATTATAAAATCTTTTTTTTTATACCTTTTTTTTTTTCAAGACTATTGATAGAAACAAGTCATTTATAATTACCCCCTCTACCTCCCTCTTTTTTATAGACTTAACCCGACATTATCATTCTTTTTCTTTTTTTTTTTTTTATAAATAAAAAAAAAAAAAACACAGGTGAAGAGTAACATATTTTTCATTCTCGAAGGAACATGCGCTTTTACTTATATATAAAAGTGTCCCAGACTGGTACGAATCTTGACCAGTGCAGAGGCTAAGTGGCTTACTATTAGGAGACAGTAATTACTCTGAACCCCCACTTTCTCTTTCAATATTTACCCCACTCTTAAACTTTTCATTTGCTTTCTTAAATCATTTCTATTTTTAATCTCCCCTATAATCTTGAATCCTATCTAAAGCTAGTTGAAAACCTTCTTTAAAGAAAAATTCAAATACAAATAAAAATAAATTACGAATTTTAAATAAAATTAATTGGACAAAGTAAACATAAGCATTATAAATATATGCATATAAAAAAAACTTTCTATTGTCACAACTTATAGTTTGTGGCTGATTAAATATAATCCCAATTAGAGGTGTTTTTAAATTTAGCAATTAATAGTTCAAGCAAAAAGTAAAGTTTATATTAACCTGATCGATCAGTGTCTATACGCATTCCTTGGGATCCTTTGGGAGTTGATTCACTATAATGAATTTTGTCCATCCGTCTAACTTCACTTTCTCTTCGGTGGTTTCTCGGTGATGAAATCCAAGGTTCGGCTAGTGCCCCGGCTGGGGGATGGATTTTAGTTGTTTAGCCTTCTAACATTTTTATTTTTCAAAAATAGCTCTCTTCTCTTATAAAAAATTAATAATTAATGATTAATTAAACAATAGATTTGTCTCTTATTTATAGTCCTTTTTCCATTGTCTTTTTATCTGATCATGTTCCCAGCCAGTTATTGCATTTCTTTAATTTTTTTATAGTTTTTTTAACACCAGCTAACTAGAAGCCATGACAATATAATTAATTACATTCTTTTCTCTCTTTCCCCCACCTTTTCAGATCAGAAAATTTAATTATGAAGTTGTTTTAAAAAACAAATTTTTTTTAATTAATATCATTTTCGATGTAATCTCAATCCAATTAAAAAAAATAACTAATCTACCATTTTGCCCTTTTTTTTCTTTCTATTCCATTCTTTTAAAATCCCATTACAAATAAAACAATAAATAATGCCAAAAACCCACTATATATATATATATAAAAAACTAATAAATAATACCGCAAAAAAAAACTTTCTATATACACAGCATTTATTTATTATTATATGCCTAATATATATGTGTATATACGTGATTTTTACATATATAAAGAATATAACATGAGCTGCTTAAAATTATCAGCTCATTGCATCTCTTCCGGGGGAAAAAAATGTAAAAAAAAAAACTTTAATTTCTCCCTCTTTTATAAGGTTTCAAACATCTTGCATTATAAGTCCCTTTTCTTCCCCTTTTTCCTAACACTACAAATGCATTAGGTCCACATTTTTGAACAATTTTGTATGGACCTTCAAACAAAGGAAAAAATTTCTTATATTGCTTCTCACTCATCCAGCTCACTGGCTGAGTTTTGACATAAACCCATTCTCCTATCTCAAAACGCCCTGGATATACATTCCCTTTTTTTTTCTCTGTTCAGTTTTCTTTTTTAACTGTTCTATAGCATGACATTGATCATTTTCCACATTAACTATTCCCTTTTCTGAAGGTACCGAACACTTGAGAAGAGACGTTTCGATCTGACCATAATGTAGTATTTCAGAGGCCAGGCCGGTGGACTCATGGTAAGTATAATTTATAATTTTGATCATTTGTGGAAGTATATTAAACCACTGCTTATGGTTTCCTTTCAAATGAACCCGAAATAAACACCTCAATTCTTTCACAACCCTTTTACAAGGGTTAGATTGAGGGTTTCTAATGGAGGTTAAAACATGTTGTATCTTCTCCTGCTGAAGCCAATTTTTCCATTCATTGGCCATAAAAGGAGTACCATGATCACTCAAAACTGCATTAGGTTTGCTCACCTGTATAAACTGTTTGTCTCTCAGCACAGCGATCGATGATTTCATGTCAGCTTTATGCAAAGGGTATGCTTGTACTAACTTCAAAAAACGTCATATGTCACTAAAATTTACCTGTATTGACTAAATGAAGGCAAAGGACCATAGAAATCAATGGCCAATAACTCATTTGGGTTTTTCAGTATAATAGGAATAAGTATTCCTGCATAATTCTTATTTGCAGGTATATTTTGTTGACATTCGTGGCATTTCTGTATCGTGTCCACAACAGACCGGTACATATATGGCCAATAGTACCATCTTTGCATGAGTTTATTTATCTTAACTGACCCATAATGTCCATAGGTCCTATGTACATAATTTATCAAACATTCCCTTAATGTCTGAGGTATAACTATTTTACAGCAATCTATTCCTCGCTTGACCTGAAACATCAGCATCCCGTTCATCATTCTATATCGATGTAATTTATTATTACCTTGTATGTGGTTTCCTGTCTGTTTGATATTATTCCAACCTTGTATTAGTTTTTTGCATGTAAAATCAGAGGCCTGAAAAAACTTCATTCTCTTCATATCCCTTTCCATCGCTTTATCGGAATCCATCACGAGTGGGGTTAATCAGGCTTCCTCTAGTGTTAGGTTGTGACCTTTGTCTGAAGCCGGATTTCTACTCAGTATATTGGGCACTATATTTTCTTTACCTAAGCAATGTACTACCCAGTAATTGAACCTTTGAAGATATAAAGCCCACCTTATAAGTCTATCATTTGTTAAATAACACTTGTTAATAAACTCCAAACTCTTATGATCTGTAATAATGAAAATCTCCGATCCTAGTAGTAAATGTTTGAGTTTGTTTAATGCCCAAATTATGGCCAGCACCAGCCTTTCAGTAGCTGTATAATTTCTTTCTGCTTGATTTAGAGTTCTACTTAAAAAATGTAGAACTTCCGGTTTTTTTCTTCATTTTCTTGAAATAGAATGGCCCCCAACCCGACTTTACTGCTGTCCGTTTGTAGTATAAAAGATTTTTTAAAATCAGGATAAGTGAGTGTAACAACCTTTAGGAAGTTTTCTTTAATCATTTTGAATGCTTCACATTGTTTTTCACCCCACTCCCATCGACTTCCTTTTCTAAGCAGTTGTATAATCGCTTCCGTGTCTCCGGAAATATTCTCATAGAATCTCTGATAAAAGTTACATATGCCGAGAAATGATCTTATTTGTTTCCTATTCTTAGGTTGAGGAAAATTGTTTATTGCTTCAATTTTATCAGGATGTGGGCTTACACCTTGTGTGCAAACAAGATAACCTAAAAATAAAATTTCTTTTTGTAAAATGTTACTTTTTTTTAAATTGATCATAATGTTTTTCTTTTGACACTCCTGTAAAAACACTGATAAATTTTCTAAATGCTCTTGAGATGAATGTGAAGCCATTACAACATCCTCCATATAATATATGATAAACTGTTTCACCCTGTCCAATAATATCTGATCTAAACAGCGTAACAAACTGGATCCGCTATTTACCAGCCCGAACGGCACACGTTGAAACACATACATATATCCCTCATATCTAAATGCGGTGTACTTTTGATCTTCTCTATGAAGTGGCATCTGCCAGTAACTCAAGGTTAAGTCGAAAGACGAGAAGTATTTCTTTTCATGAAATTCTAACAATAAATCTGTTATACAAGGTGGTACATCTCTGTCTGGTATAGTAATAGCGTTTATCTGTAGTGTGTCTAAACATACCCTCATGGAGCCGTCTTTTTTTTTACAATTACCAGAGGGTTTATATAAGGAGACTGTTGTTTTCTTATGATTCCCCACTGTTCCATCTGTTGTATTTGACTGTCTACTTCGGTTTTATATTTAACTGGAATAGGGTATGATCTCCCCTGAAACTGAGTCTCCTCTTTTACTCTTATACAGTGTATATATCCCTTTATAATGCCAGGGTTAGTAGCAAATACTCGTTTGTGCTGCTGTAATATTTTTCTTAGACAGTTTTCCCAGTTGTTATTATTTTTCTCCAACTTGCTTACTTTGTTCTCTATTTCTTTGTAAATGTCCTCTACTATCATATGTGCTACTTTATTACTTTGACTACTTCGTTCTCTAATGGAGTTATTTCATTTTCTATTATTGCTATTTTTTATAGTAATTAATTTTGGTGCCAGTTCGATGCATAAAGTCTAACCCCAGTATCATATCTTCTATTAAATTTGTCATCGATACTAGCGTGTGTTGTATCCTTTGTTTTCCCACCTGTATTTCTCCATATACCTGCATGGGGTCGAGCCTAACTCTTTTACCATTTGCCATCGTTATTTCTGATTTTTTTTAGAGGTAATATGTGTAATTTCCCTTCCTGATTCTTAATTTGGTTTAGTATTTCATTTGAGATTATAGAGACTTGGCTACCTGAATCCAACAATTCTTGCTCTTGAATTCCCTGCACTTTTACTGTGATCACTGGGCATGTTTGGTCATACCTCTCGGCTAACAACGCCATTATCTGTACTCTTTCTTCTTCCTCTATTACTACATTTAACACTTTGGGTTTTGTTTCTTCTCGATCGCCTTGTTCCTCTATGCTTTCCTCTATTCGAAGTGCTTCCAATATCTCTTCCAATCCTTTATGGATAGAGGTTGTTAGCCTATCCTGTATTTTTTTGGCATGTTTCTCTTTACTATACTCATCATCTGGTATTTCGAGATCGCGTATTCGATTACCTTTCTTAACTTCGTTATTTGTTTCATAAAAAACTGTGTATACATCCCCTCCTCTTTCGTATATTTTTCTCTTTCTACATCTCTTCACAGTTTTTCTTGCCTTTCTATGTTCCAAAATCTACACATTACCGCTTTAATGTATTTTTTAAAATTGTTCGGCCTCTCATATATAGCTCTCCACCAATCTTGTGCTATGCCTACCAAATAGTTACTTGCTATTATTATTTTTTCTTTCTCTCCTACTTTGTATATTTTGAAACAGTCTTCTAGGCTCTCTATGTGTTCAAATAAAGTCTCCTCTTCTTTTCCTTCAAAAATTTTTATTTCTATTCTGTCTCACTTTTTTTATTATTTTTATTTATTGTGTAAACAAAATTACTTCATATAGTGTAAACCCCTCCCCCAACCACGATACCAACTCTGTGATCTCATCTAAAAAAAACCAACCTCACTTATCTCACAACTCCTATCTCTGGTCGTTTATTATTCTAGTAAGGCCCAAAACATTGGGTACACCATTTTCTATCTTTTCTCTAGCCTACCCCTCTGTGCCATTACTTTTTGTATAAAAGTTTGTAGACCAAGAATCAAAGATTTTACCTACAGCTAAAATTATAGCATACGAGGGCGCCACCAGTAATTAACCTGGAGCCACGAAATTAGAAGAATCTTATATCACGGCTGTTAATTTTTATATGTATGACAGATTCAGATAATCTCCCTTGCAATCCTTTTTTTCTTTATATATATGCGTGTATACGCTACGGTCATATGTTTTATTATTACATACAAACGCTAAAGAAATAAACGCGAATACTTACATATGTTTCAAATAATAAAAAGTTTTATTATAAAATCCTTTTTTTATATACCTTTCTTTTATTCAAGACTATTGATAGAAACAAATCATTTATAATTACCCCCTCTACCTCCCTCTTTTCTATAGACTTAACCCAACTAACATTATCATTCTTTTTTTTTCTTTTTTTTTATAAATAAAAAAAAAAAAAAACACAGATGAAGAGTAACATATTTTTCATTCTCGAAGAAACATGTGCGTTTACTTATATATATATATAAGTGTCCCAGTCTGGTACGAATCTTGACCAGTGCAGAGGCTAAGCAGCTTACTAATAGGAGACAGTAATTACTCTGAACCCCCACTTTCTCTTTCAATATTTACCCCACTCTTAAACTTTTCATTTGCTTTCTTAAATCATTTCTATTTTTAATCTCCCCTATAATCTTGAATCCTATCTAAAGCTAGTTGAAAACCCTCTTTAAAGAAAAATTCAAATACAAATAAAAATAAATTACGAATTTTAAATAAAATTAATTGGACAAAGTAAACATAAGCATTATAAATATATGCATATAAAAAAAACTTTCTATTGTCACAACTTATAGTTTGTGGCTGATTAAATATAATCCCAATTAGAGGTGTTTTTAAATTTAGCAATCAATAGTTCAAGCAAAAAGTAAAGTTTATATTAACCTGATCGATCCGTACACGTTCCTTGGGATCCTTTGGGAGTTGATTCACTATAATAAATTTTGTCCATCCGGCTAACTTCGCTTACTCTTCGGTGATTTCTTGGTGATGAAATCCAGGGTTCGGCTAGTGCCCTGGCTGGGGGACGGATTTTAGTTGTTTAGCCTTCTAACATTTTTATTTTTCAAAAATAGCTCTCTTCTGTTATAAAAATTAATAATTCTTTAAACAATAGGTTTGTCTCTTATTTATAGTCCTTTTTTCCATTGTCCTTTTATCTGATCACATTCCCAGCCAGTGATTCCATTTTTTTAATTTTTTTATAGTTTTTTTTTAACACCAGCTAACTAGAAGCCATGACAATAGAATTAATTACAATCTTTTCTCTCTTTCCTTCACCTTTTCAGATCAGAAAATTTAATTACGAAGTTGTTTTAAAAAAACAAAATTTCTTTAATTAATATCACTTTCAATGTAATCTCAATCCAATTAAAAAAAAAACTAATCTACCATTTTGTCCTTTTTTTTCTTTCTATTCCGTTCTTTTAAAATCCCATTACAAATAAAACAATAAATAATGCCAAAAACCCACTATATATATATATATAAAAAAAAACTAATAAATAATACCGCAAAAAAAACTTTCTATATACACAGCATTTATTTATTATTATATGCCTAATATCTATGTGTATATACGTGATT
Source organism: Epiperipatus broadwayi (assembly GCA_028023455.1). NCBI lineage: Eukaryota > Metazoa > Onychophora > Udeonychophora > Euonychophora > Peripatidae > Epiperipatus > Epiperipatus broadwayi. The sequence goes on from JAQFVV010012533.1 coordinate 1,409,810, forward strand.
TTTACATATATAAAGAATATAACATGAGCCGCTCGAAATTATCGGCTCAACATGAAGATCATTTATTCAAATTCTGATTGCTATAACATTTAAACTAATTTTAGTAAATGATATTTATTTTGCTATATAATTTGAAAAAAGATTTCCAATTCATGTTTCATATACCTTATGTCAAGAACCAATAAGAAACCAAGAATTTTAAGAAGTTGGCAATATTAGAAGGATGGTGAATATTTGAAGTTTAGCATTCACATTGTCTAGTACAAATAGTTTTCTGAGCATTTTAATATATTCTTTATGTTTAGTTGAAGTAATTTTATTTTGTTTTCTACATAAAGATATGATCATTTTGTAGAAGGTAGTAAAATCACCTGAGATATTCCATGATTGCATATACTATGATTTTTATTTCAATAACCTAAGAACTTCTATTTTCATCCTAGCATAGATATATCTATAATTCTACTTGATTTTATAATAATGGCTTTGATGTGTAATTGTAGTATGTATTGTCTTCTAAAATAAGTCATCAAAAAATATAGTCATGTTGACAAGACAAGCCATTAGATTCTTCTTGGCAAAGAAAACAGGTGTTTAAATTTCTATGCCACTGCAGATTCATTATCCACTAAATAAGACTTTAAAAAGTTATTTCAGCTAGTAATAATGTCTAGGTTATAAATGATTGATACAGTTATTAATATATTTCAATTAGAATAGTTTACATTATTGTTGTATCACAAAAAATTTGAAACTTGTCAATTAAATTATAGTAATTTGCTATCTAGATATATACTGAACAAATGATGAAGATATATGTAAGAGATTGTGATCTAGGCCAACTGATAGGTGCTGGTTCAGAACAAAATGCATATCTTGGATATCATTTATTTTTTTCATATGTCTTATGTTTCAATAATCTGTGATAGAATTGTAATTAAGAAGAATAATAAAAAATTAAGGTTACAATTTCTCTAAAAATAATATGTATATGAAGTTGAAATGTCACATGTTCTATATGAATTGCTTGATAAAGTGTATGTTTCTAATTTATCTATGGTCTAAGAGATTGATCTGACTTCTGGGCCGATGGATGGTTGTGATTGGATTGTAAGCATGATATAACTTATTGAAAGTTTCAATTACTTCTTTTCAGTTACATATAATCTGAGTTATTTACTTATTTACAAATAAAGAATATTATATTTGTCTGCTCTGCTAATGAATAATATAACTGACTTTTCTCAGTAAATATGAATACCATTACACTATAACATATCTTATTGAAAACTGCCCAACATTTTCTAATAATGTTTTCTGTTGTGCATGAGATACCTTCTAAAAGTCTAAAATGTTAGAATTAGTCAATAGTCCATAAAAGTGATCCACCAATATATATATATATATATATATATATATTAATCTAATCAGTTATTTTCCTGAATAGACATATGATACATAAAATGAAAATATCTCATTTGTATAGTAAAATATAAATTATAACTTCTTAAAATGAAATTCTGCAATTTTTTAAGAATTTATAACAAAAGAATGTATCAATCATCTCTTGGCACTTTGCATCTTGTTATATTTTAATATATTCAATTAAATAATCTCATTTGTATGATAAAACATAAATTATAATTTCTTAAAATAAAATTTTGCATTTTTATAAGATGTTGTAATAAGAATTTTAATTAAAAGGCTACTTAAACTTGGTGGTTGAGTGGTCTTCACAGCTGCCTTATAAGTGGTTGTCCCAAATTAGCGGGTTCGCTTCCCAGCTGTTGTTATGACACATGAAAAAAAAACTCTAAAAAAATTGTTAGACAACAAAAAACAAAATTTTATTAAAATATGTTTTTTATTTAACAAATAAATGCTTAATATATAATATACCACCATTTATGAAACAAATTATGAATTAATAAATTGATTTACAATTGTTAATTGTAATAGAAGTTTAATCACCATTGAACAAATATTTGTAATATTATGCAAGAATTTTTGAATATGTGAATTTTCAACTGCACTTTTAAATTTGTATTTTCTTTAAAAAAAGGTCTCTATTGAACTGTTTGAATAAAGTCTGCAGTCTTAGCTTTTCTTATGCTTTCATCGGTATATGTACATATATAATGCAAAATATTAGAAACGTTTAATTAATTTGTAAATAAACTTTCTTTTATTAGCTTATTTAGTTCATTTTGATATCTACTTTTGTATAATTCTGTGGTTAACTTTTTATTATTATTTTTATAATGAATATATATATATTTTTAAATGGTAAATTATTTTAAATAATATCATTGTTTACTTTGTAAGCCTTTTGTTTGCTTACTTATTTTTTTAATGGCAAAGTATTTTTTTCCATTAGTTGTTTTTTTAGGTAAAACTTTTTAAGTCAAAATTATTTTTTTATTATTAAAGAAAAGTTTCAATAACTAAACCATTAATTTTACTTTTTTTTTCCTTTGAAAAGTAAAATGTATATACATCTTAAATGTCAATATTTTTTCCCAATAAATTGCTTTGTTTGTTTCTCAAATTTACACAGACACATGTATTTATATAACAAATATTAACTTTATATAGATACATGATAATTAAAATAAAAGAAATGAAGATATTGATATTTATTAAACTATACAAGATAATTATAAAAAGAAAGAAATAATTTTGTATAAGAAAATATAAGAATATATTACAATACAGTATGTTAGCAGAAGGTCATAAATGATAATACTTTAATAAAAATATAATATAAACAAACATATTTTAAAATGGTTTAAAAACTTGTAACTAAACAACACCTTAAAAAAAACCTACTTTAAAGCAAATGTATTTTTTTTAAAAAACTACAAGCAAAATTCTGATAAAATTATTAGAAATAACAATAAAAATAAGAAGAAGAATAAAAACAATAAGTCTTTATAGTTGAATATTTTTAAATATTAAATTTAATTAACATAAAGAACAACACCAAAACATTATTAAGTTTTGGAATAAAGTCAATAAAATCAGCAATATGGATATTGAAAAATAAATATTGTACACAATCTTTAACTTACTGGGAATGTCTTGGTATTAATGTGGCAATTTATAAACAAAATTTAATATTTTTTTGTATGTTACTGTTAATGAAATAGTATTTTTAAATAAAAGCTTTAATCATAAAAATGATTGGAAATATGAATAAATGAAAGCTCAAATATATAGGCCAACCTTTAGCTGAGTAAGTTTATTATATTCTAACACCAAATATTATATGTATATATATTGAAGTGGTCAGATCTAAATTCTATCCGAGCTTCATGAGATTCCACCTTTAGCCTACTTCAAACCTTATCACTAACAGTGAATTTCCAAATGCAATGGGGCTTTATACATTCAATACACACTAGTTTAGATTAAAACAGAGTATTACTTAAACATTTGTTAAAAACCAATTATTTTATATTTAAACTAACTAATATTATTATTAACTTCATGATAAATTTATTCATGAAGACACATATATTGTAACTGAATGGATTGTACATATATATTTATAAATAGTTAAATATATATATTCGTTATAAAGTTTCATTATATCGGAATGTTTTATTTTTACTTTTACTAGTTTTTTTAAATTTCTGTGATTAAAAGCTGCATTCTTTCAATAAGCTTTCAGATTGTTCTTTCCCAAAGACTTTGAGAAATTTTTATTAATTAGTAAAAATAATAATTTAAAATGTAAGGACATTTCTCAATTAGAAAATGAATTCAAAGTTAAAGGTTTTGAAAGTCTTATTGAGGTAATGAATCTGAAATCAGCTAACAAAATCTTTAACTTTTGATAATGTAAAAAGTATTAGCCTAAAGGCATCAAGAGTCAAAATGGGCAGGAAACCGCAGCAAAGATATAAATAGCCTGGAAAAGTTTCAAGAAAGAGAAGCCATTACTTTTTAGAAGATTTGTGACCTAAAGCTAAGTCAATTTAAATTATGAATTTATATAGTCTTTTCAGCATGGTGCATGGCTTACTTTGTGGATATGATTGCTGGGCCCTGAAGTTCCCATAAAATCTTCCATATGTAGCTGCTAATTAGAACTTTTCCACACCAATCATGAGCTGTGAAACCTTAAAGAAATAAATCCAAAAATGCTATTCATATGTGTTAAAATGCACACCTATGTCTCAACCCAATCAAACTCTGCCATGTAAATTAAAAAACAAATCATGAAAGGACTGATAATATCTTTCTTTTCTGAACTGTCACTTTCTGGACAGTTTCTAAACTTTACTTTAAATCACCTTTTAACTACTGTTAAAATTTCTTCTTATTTTATAATGTTTTAATTTGTATAATAATTTTCTATTTTTATCTCTAGTCTTTAAAATCAATATTTTGTTAACTTTCCTTTTCTTATGATGGCAGTTCATTTAACTAACTTTATTTATACATTTAATTGAATGATTATTAATATCATTTATTTTTGATTATATATCAATAATACTTCAACTCGATAATAATCTCTTTTGTTAAACTTACCTCATGAAAATAATATTGTATTAGATTTTATACTTTAATTATTGACCATTAGAACTAATTTAATATGGTTCTACTAATTATCGGATTGAAGGATTTATTAAATGTTTGCTATTATCACAAATGGTTGATAATAATTATTAGCCCATTTCCTAAGCTATGCTCCCGGCTATTTATTTGAGTTCACAAATTTATTTATTTATATTAATAATATTAAAATGTTTTGCTAAAGGTTAATAAAGAGATGAAGTCAATATATTTTAATTAAAATTTTGTACTTTATATTAATATTCAGGGAGGGTGAGAAATTTAGGGTATGGTTATTATAATTATATAATTGCGCTTAAACATTTTGTTACAAGTAAGTTTGATTTTAATCTGACATGATTAGGTCATTACATAGTGCATTTCTTAGATAATTTGGGTTCATTCATTAATTATGATGATCATTGAATCATCACTTTCTGAATGTTGCTGACATGAGCCACCTCCTGCTTCATAGGCTTGTCGTGTCGATGATCTTATTGTTATTTTACTTACATAGGAAAAAATCACTTCCTCCCTCGCTTGTTATTATATTTGGAACACCAAAGGCTCATGGCTATGTCCCAGCCTGACTTCCCTGTGTTCCACAAATTGTTTATAGGGCAGAAAAGACTTGTAAAATACAACCCACCCTTCTACTTTTTAAATCATCGATAAGCCATTACATTTTGTATTTGTGTTTTAATGCTCATAAGTCATTAGTACTGTTTATTTCTCAGTTCCAGTAAAGCCCCACTTTCATGTTCATAAATTGTAATGAATATATTTTATTAAAGTCAAACAACTTCATATTTATTTATAATTAAATAAGTTCTTCATTAAATATTAAAGTTATGCTCTAAATATTTATCATGCTTTTCGTGAATTGATTTACGAATGTGTGAAAATGAATCTCCCATTTTTTCTTTTAAAATTGGAATCATAAGTTCTTTCCAACTCAAATAGCTTTATTTACCTTTGTTTACTTGTTGGAGCATAGACATATATTTCTTCTCTAATTGCATATTAGTTATTGGCATATGACACGACTGCCATTACTTATTGTAAATTATAACTCTCGTTCTTAACGACTAGAGATAATATATAATGTTAATCATAAACAATTTGAGCAAAAATATTTTATGTATTATTAAATATTTTATATAACACATTGGGTTTTGACTTTTTTCATTACTTATGAATTTTTTAATACTCATGCTTGCTGTCTGTATTGGCAACCCAAACATACATATATGAATTAATTTATAAATATCCATAGTCATTTTATTGTATGTTAATAGAGTCATATCAGGAGTCTCGGAAATTATCATCATCTATTGAGCTAGTTCTTTTGTGCATAGTCATGTGCTGTCTACATATGTTTTCCATTGATTTGATCTGAGCTTGTGAGTTGAGTTCGAATTTAGTTTGGTCTTGGGTTTAATTCTTTGGTTTGACTGGGTTTCAATACGACCATGGGTTGGGTTGTTGGTGTGTAACATGTGACCGGTACAATATATATATATATATATATATATATAATGTACAATATATATATATATATATATATATATAATGTATTGCTACTTAAGATGGCAGAATACACCAAAGCTGGCTATAGTGAAGGATATTAATCTTCAATTTTATGTAGGCATTTTTTAAAATTTTGTAGTTTTATTCTATATAAAACAATGCACTAGAATAAAACTATAAAATTTTAAAAAATGCCTATATAAGATTGAAGATTAATATCCTTTACTATAGCTAGCTTTGGCATATTCTACCATCTTAAGTAGCAATATGTTATATATAATATTTGGTGTTAGAATATAATAAACTTACTCAGCTAAAGGTTGGCCTATATATTTGTGCTTTCATTTATTTATAACTCCAAACATTTTTATGATTAAAGCTTTTATTAAAAAATACTATTTCATTAACAATATATATATATATTGTAAACTTATATTTTGGTACAAAATATAAATAGCTTGATAGAACTAGTAAAAATTTCTCTATTTTCTTCCAGATGGCTTGATTATTGTGGCTGACATTTAGCATGCTTATCATTTGTGCTCAAATTTATTGAACAGTGAGCTTATATAATTCCTTTTTTTTTTATTATTGTATAATTTATTTTATTTCCTTTTTTCTCATTCTTTCATATTTTGTTTTTGCTCTGTTTCCAAACACTAAGTTAGGTAAACTGTGCTTAATCTGAAAGTGAAAACCAACAGTTTAGTACATTAAGTTTATTAAAATAAATAAAAACAAATAATTATTATTTGTTTTTCTCTTTAAATAATCCTAAAGATTATTTTGATTTAATTGAATGATTTTTTTTTTAAATTAATTTATAAGATACAATAAGATGAATGCATTTTTTTCTCTTTTCATTTTCATTTTTTAAAATAGATATGCAAATGAGAAGAAATTTAATTGACTAAGAAAAAAAATAGAATTGTGGGGGAGAGTTTTGTTTGTTTGTTTTTTTGAGAACTGCTGTAATGACAGCAAGTGGATAATAAAAATTAAAATTTTTATTTTTTACTGTTAAATATATAACAAAAACAAAAACTTAAAAAAAAAAAGACAAGTTTGTAAAGATTAAGAAAGAAGTTAAATTAAAACTTCTCTTAAATAATTAAGTTGTAATATTATCAAGTATGAATAGTAAAATGTATAGCTAAATTCTAACAAATCTGTTTGAGTCCATCAAGTGTAGATCTAGCTGCTGATAATCTCCCACAAAGTCTACAACTGAAATACACAGGAATTATTGTTAACCAAGACAATAGGAATAGCAGTTCTAAAAGCTCAGTCTATTTGAAATCCCCTATTGTTTACAGGATATATTTATCCTCAAATAAAGTTTTATCTTTATAACCTTAACACCATGGTAGTGTTGTGAAAGTACAAAATGAAATACGGTATTTAACTTTGGATCAATTTTGCTTTCACAAACTTTAACACATATGGGAATGTTATATATTTGCAGGATAGAATATAATATTTATCTTGGAATATAAGGTTTTATTTTCATCACTTTAACACTTCTAGCATTATATCTGTGGGATGTAATGCAGAATTTGACTTTTTTGTGTGCTATTGTCCAGATGATGAAAAATTAATTATGGTTTTCCTCTGAACTTATATTATAAATGACAGTGTGAGTTATCTTTTTGAAATTACAATAGTGTTCCAAGAAATAACAACTGACCAGAAAACTATTTTAGATGTTATAACACTCATGAGGCAATTATTTGCTTTAACAATCATTCTTTGTTCTTGACATTGATAAATTAATGATAATAAAGCATTTCAATTTCAGAATAACCCCCAAAACAAATCCATGCAATTTCATTAATTTTCCAGGAAAATTTAATTAAAATAACTATCTTCACTCCCAAATATCACAAATTCTCAGAAAACCTATGCACAAATCAACTAATTTATGACTATTCCTTATAAATGGAGATGAAAAAGCATATAATCAACTTCAAGATTGTATGTTGTTTATAAAAAGAGAAATATTTATTTGAATTATATTTATCATTAAGTTTAAGAAGTATGCTATTGATTGGCTAATAGCCAATGGATTTATATAACATGTATTTGAACCCAGCATAGCAATTTAATGAACATGCATTTTGTGTTTTATAGTATTTTATATTATCATGTAAATATGTAAAGTACATGATATATATAATTTGTATAAAATAATTATTTGTTAGCTTAAGTGTAGGAACTGATGAGAGTCATTTTAGGGAACAGCGCTTGCAGAAGGGATTTATAATTAGTTTCATGAATTTATAAAGTATCATTACCACATGGCTTAATCCTGTATGTCTTCCTAGGATTCTGTGCTTATACTCATGTTGTAATATTAGGTAATATATTTATACTATCTAGTCTGTGGTCAGCCTTTATCTCAATTGTTTCCTGCAATGGAGTTTTTATTACATTTTTTGGTCTTGAATCATGCTTGTGAAACAGCATATGCTTTCCATTTTAGTAGATTAATGAGAGTGATTTATTCCAATTTTATCTTGAAGTAAGTATTCATATTATATTAATGCTATAGGGCTTATTCTATGTTGGTGGTCTAATCCACAGAATAATTGTTTGCCATTTGATCTTATGTTTTATATTATTCTGTGCTGGTGGTTAATCCACAGAACAATCATTACCATTATTTTTTGTATATTCATTAAGTTTGATTCAGCACTGATGATTAATCTGCTGAACATTCTGCAATTACACTAGTTGCTCTGATGATGGTTAAAAAAGCTCACAGAGTACTTACTGCTCATTATTCCTTTGTGCAGATGGATATATCCACAGGTATATCACTGGTCCTCATTATACAAATATATGTTTGAGGAAAATCTCTATACATTATAATACTTACATTGTTTCACTTCTCTTAATGTTTGTTGCATGTGTTTTGTTATCGACCATAAAAGGACATGTAAGTGAATTATGGTCATAATTTATTATAGGTAAATTATATAATATCCCAACTTGACTAAGCTGGAGTTTAAATTTCTTTTGATTTCATATCTTATTATAGTCAAATTTCATAGATTTATCAATTTCAATTGTTGTAATTGTTATTATAATTTTAGTATAAGGGCATTGGTTCTGGTTTTGATGAATGGGAGATACCATTAACTGAATTTGAATCTCTCTCATTCCCATAAGAATAAATCAATACATTTCTAATAAAATTTTAGATTGTATTATTTGAAACTCATGCACATATCCATGTATAGAAATAAGTACATGTGATATTATTTTATTTTATTTTGTTTTGTTTATTTATTTAGCTAATTAATATACATTGCCCATGTAGAACAATTACATGTGATGATATTTAATGTTATTTATCATTTATTTAAAATTGTGAATATTGTTAACCAATTACTATTTTCATATTTATTGAATCATGAATAAATGTTAATTTTATAATCTAACTTATCTGTGCCATTGCTATTAGTCACATATAGAGTCAGAAATCCAACATAGTAAATAAACCATAAATATTACAGCACACATTGTCCCTGATGATGGTGTATACAAGGCTTGTTAAAACATCCAGGAGTATTTTAATGTTTATTCTTGGGTATTTTATGATGTATAAGATATAATAAAATCCCATTTACCTTCTGCATCACTGCTTCTTTGCTTTCTCAATTCTGGAGCATATCCAGAATCTGTTACTTCTATTGTTATTTGTGACATCAATACTTAAATTAATAATAAATTTTCTAGCCAGTATAACAATCAAACCTATTTTCTAAAACTATAACAGATGCCTTATCTATCCCTAAGAGTCTCATTGCTATGGATTTGATTTAATATTTGGCTTAATAAAGAAATAACTTAAAATTAATATTGCCTACCTGCTATTGCAAAGCATTTACTCTATATAACATTTCTGTATTTTAAACCTAAATACATGATGAGCTATTGTTTATGCTGTTATGGAGCAGGTTATAATTATTAATATCTGGTTTATTGGCCTGTATTCACCAGATAAAGATTGACGATTCCAGAAATAATACCATCTTGTCTGTAGTCAGCCATCAGGTCTCCAACAAATAAAATTGGCCATTAAGGTTATAGTGTGGTTCTAAGAAACAGTCATCAAAAGAATGATTATAAATCATAAATTAAGATTTGGGAATACTGTTTAGAAATCCAGCAATTAAGAAGAATTATAGTTAATTAAAAGAATAATACAGTGTATTTAAATAACTTAATGTACCTTCAAGTAATGCTGTGATAAGCCTTCATAGTGTACCCTGGCCATAACCAGATTTTTTGGTAATAGTTTTGTATTGTATCATGAGCTTAGACTGTTACAATTTGGATTAAGGGCCTTTTGGTTACAGTTATATATATATATATATATATATATATATATATATATATATATATATATATATATATATATATATATATATATATATATATATATATATATTGTAACCTTTTGAATGAGAGAGAGAAAAAGAGAGAAGAGAAAATAAAATAAATGGAGGTAATGATAAATGATGAAAATGAAATGAGAGAGGCCAATTGTAACCTGATAGAATGAGAGATAGAGAAAGAGATAAAAGAAAAGAAGGAAAAGAGATAATAATAAAATGAGAGAGGGGTGAGAAAAAGAAATAGAGGAAAATAATGAAATGGAGGTAAAAAAAATGGTAAGAGTAAATGATGGAAAAGAAAAGATTGAGAGGGAAAAAAATGGGGAAAAGGAATATATATATATATATAATGGAGAGAAAGAAGAAATGAGATGATGAGAAAGATATGAAAGAGAGATATGACAAAAAGATATTTTAAATGGCTGAGATGATAGAAAGATATGAGAAATGATATAACAAGAAGATAGAATAAAGGAGAAAGACATGAAATGAGATGATAAAAGAAATGACATGAAAAGAAATGGAATAGAATTGAAATGAGATAAAATAAAATATAAATGAGAGACTCTAAACGACTTGGCTCAGTGGGGTTACAATAAATTTAAAGAAAAGAGATGATGATCCAGAGATGTATAATCAAATAAAGGTCAAATCCAATACTGATGAACTATAAATACTACAGCATATTGATATTTTAATAAACCATACAAAAGATTATCTTAAAATCACTAATCAATGCTTACCATATTAGTCCTACCAATAGATCATACACTCTCTGAATAAGACCTATGATGCTTTGCTTTAAAAGATTATCTTACAGAATTATATTTACTAAAACAACAAGAGTAAATAACCTCAGGGATTTTAAAACTAAAACTCTTGTGTAAAATTAAAGTTTAAGTTAAGTTGCCTAATAAAGAATTACTGTGATTAATAAATAAATAAGATCTGACATCTTAGCTGACCATAAAATAATTATAATATGTTCAATCTTAAAATAATAAACAAAACAAATATTAATTCACAAAATTTAATGAATCAATTTAAATTTAAACTAATAATGGCCTATTATCTAAGATATTACTTGAGCAAAGAAAAGAGCAAGGGTACTTTTAATGCCTTTCCATACTCACAGACAACCACTAAAGACCTCAAATGCAAATGGATTAGAATTCTTTAAATATATAAGATTTAAGATGATGATAGATGATGTGCAGTGAATATAAGATAAGGTGCAGCTTTTAAAATAATATTAATTAAAATATTCTTCTGAAGTACTAATATTGTTAATCTGATATTGCATAATCTTTAGTCTGAAAGATATACTGATAATTAAAAAAAAAAAAAACTTTTAACTAAGTATTTAATTATGTATCTGCTATAATGCAATTATCTGTATTTGTGATTCAATATGAGAATCATTTACTTTAACATAGCTTTTTAATTTTCAAGACAATATCAACTATATTTAATTAACTTAGAATATACTTGTAAATTTCTGAATTGAAGATTCATTAACTTTAAAATTTAAGATTTTGTGAACTTGGAACCCAAGACAATAATATATTTTCATATAAAAGTAAAACAAACAAACAAAACTTTTGAAATAATAATAATTTGATTTATTAATAATGAGAAGAAATGTTTATAAATGTAGTAGAATACAAACAGTGCCAATACCGCACTAAGATTTTATATAATTATTTGGACTAATTAATAACATTATTGTGTCATCTACTAATCAGAATAACACACAGAACTATGTTTATATTGAAAACCCTAAGCTTAATTTTATACTCCTCAACTTAACAAACGCTAAGTTGGAGTAAGCATATTCAACAATACTTTTTAAAAATATCATCACTAGTTTCACGGATATAACTAATATCACAGCTAGATATATCTTTAAATCAGATTAAGCTAATACTAAAATTAAACTAACTTAAGTGTATGGGACAATCATTCATCAGAGATCAGTTATACTTTTTTAAAATAACTTTAGTCCACATAAAATTATTCCCTCAATGTTTTAAAGATAATGATGTAACAGACTTACAAATCCAGCGGCGAAATTCTGGATGAAAATATTAAATTATTATGTGTGAATTGCCACTTATACCATATGCATATTTAATATACTTTAAAATAAATATAACTTATTGTTGGTTAGCTTGTGCTTGATAAAACTATCATAGCAACACAATTCAAACATTGATATACCTATGAGCCTTAAATTAGCTACAACTACCTGAAGAAATACATTTCCTCAAACAAGCATATCTTGTCATCACAAATCTAAAACAAATGCAACATCACCTACTGTGGTGGAATTAGCATTAAGTCATCATGAATGATAGGCAAAAAATATAAAGATACTAGGCTCCTCAGAGCTGGAAAAGAATATGGTGGCTTCCAAAAATACCTAACTTCGAGGCAAAACAAAGATGTCTGGTATTCATCTTCAGTACATCTGGGAACAGGAACACCCACCAGAAAAGCACAATCCTCTCATGGGATTTCCAATGCTTATAAATGTGATCATCATCACTGAAAAATACAATACAATACCCTCTTTTTGGGGACAAGCACTATCAAATCATGGAAATACAATACAATAAGGATGGAGGATTTTCTCGACTCCATAAGGCATATTCAAAAATTATAAACTAAGCCTAACTCTTGAGGCTAACAAATTCTAACTAATAGCAAGATATATACTTCACTTAAACTAACTAAGTTATTTCCAAGAAATTTATAAAAATACAAAACGTATATCCAATGTTCGAACCAACAAAGCAAACTATGTGTCAACTGACTACTGTAGAAAATACTTTAAACTTAAATGCATATAAAATTCTAGGCAAGGCACAATGCACACATAACAAAATATTAAATGCTAAAAATATAGTAACTAGTGGACTTTTAAAATTGTAAATTAAATGCAAGAATATTTACTTCTCGATGAATATAAAATATTTGTAATTATTATTAATATAACATTCATAAAACAAATGAATGGATATTCTCTGATAAACTTCTTTAGTAAATTTAAAATAAAAATTGAGTAAAACATCCCATTTATATGAAAATAAGACTGTGATATTTAAATCTCTATAATAAAATTATTAAATAGAAACTAGCTAGTGTAATGCTTGATAAATAAACTAAATCTACTTAAGAATGGCAAGAAACATTTGCTCATTCAAATAAACCTATTTTGTTTTAAAATTATAACCCTAGTTTACCTGTATATTTATGCAAAAAGTGTTACATAAAAATTTAATAGCATAAATATTTTTATGGTTTCATTCTTTTTTAAACCAATAAAGCAGACCATACGAAAAATAATAATAATAATAATACATTAATTCAAGTTCATATTTCGGCTCCGTGATGATTTTTCCATTTCATAATGTGTAGACAATTTATCCAGGTTAAGATATCTATTTAAATTCGAAGCTTCAACTAATACATTTATATACATGGCAATCATTTCCAAACGAAAATGTTCAGTAGTTCTTTATATAAACACTTCCACTTTCTTTTATCTTTAAAGATAATTTTAAATATTAAAATAATAAAACATCGTAAGCATAAACATAAGTTGGCACTGGAAAATAAATTATTCAGCTGAGTAGCATAAGTATAAGTATAATAAGCCGGCATTGAAAAAAATAAATTCTTCAGCTGAGTACATGTTTTTATATTTATAATCCTAGGTTCAAATGCGGAATAATTATAATATATATTTTTAGTTAACTTTCACTGTTCTTCTTTAGATAAATGCATTTTTTTAAAATAGAGCTTTTTTTTTAAAACGTTTCTTAATATTTAAAAATGTATTTTTTTTTTTTAAACAAATTTCCTTTTATTTATTTTTAAAACATAAGAGTAGACTTTGTTTATAATTAAGGACGCTCCTTGGTTTATGTGCTAAGATCAACGGTCATAAAGTTACTTATAAGTACTGGCAATTATAACCAAACATTATGCATTTGATAGAGACAAGTTCATTAATAATATTTTTAAATTCTTTTAAAGTTTTGCTTTCAAACAAATTCTTTTCATACTACTGGCATAAACGAGAATTAGTATTTTAAAATACATATTGTCCACAGAAACATTATTCTGTTAAGAGCATATTTAAATGTATATATATATCATCTATTAAGTAATAAAGTATTAAATTTAATGTCACTTCTAATTTATAAAGACGCTAACGCATTTCCATTTTAATATTTTAAAATGTTTGAATGTCTTTTTTTTTTTAATTTCTTCTTCACGTGTATTTTTAATTTGATAGGAGATATACTATAGTTTAGTGCAATAAAGTCTTTAGCCATAACAATACTTAATAATTTAAGTTTTACTTCTAAATAAAGAAAAATGAATAGATCAAAAGTAAATGAAATATGAGACGCTGTATTTTTTTCTTCAAACATTTTACCGTAAATTTTAATGTCTCAATTGTAATGAAAAACTGTCAGAAAAAAAATGGAATACCTTACTTTTAGCTTCAGCAATTCATGTTTACAAGACGATTTTTAAATAATGGTTTTAAAAACATACTTTTATTTTTTTTTAGAAAATATAAAGTTTTAAAAAATTACTTTTTATTAACAAAATTTTAAGATCCAGTCTAGTTGAATCAAAATAAGATCAGCCTCTGAATGACCCCTAGATTTTCCATTTTATCTCACAATTTTTCACTCCACCTACAATTCATTTAAAAACCAATAAAAACTATTTTTTATTAAATTTTAATATTCTGACAAACCAGCTGTAAAATCAATCTACTGACGTAATCAATATAATCTTCCCATACCACGTGACCTTCAGCTGCAAAGTCAAAATTTTATTATTAACAAATATTGTACCATAATTTTTTTTAATGATATTTTATCCAACCCAATAGTAATAAATATAAAATTTAAAGTTATACCCTTTATTAAACCCATAAATATTTCATTGAAATAATTTTATCCACACATTTGTTTTATTTATTTATTTTAAACAATATTGGAATTATTATTTTTTTTTATGTTTCCATGTCAATGCATGCACATTCTCACATACAAATGCAAGTTAATTGTTTAAAAGTTATTTTTAAAACTACAACAATAGAATGTTAATGAATATTTAATCTAAATAATTTTTATAACTGGAATGTTAAACTACAAAACTAATAACAAATATTCTTTTTTTTTTTAATAAAAACTTACATATCATTTTTTTAAAAATTTATTACTTACTTATTCCAACTTATTTATAATATCTAATTATTATTCTTTAGACATTAAAATGGATTACACAATAATACATTTAATATTACTTACAAACTCACAACTATTTCTGATATCTTTCTTTTTTTTAAAATTCAAATTATTATTTAGCATCTCTTACCAACCTAACTCATATATCTTTTTTCAAATACTTAGACATAATTCCATAATACAATAATGATTACAATCAATACAAGATTATCCTATTTTAGTCATTAACTAATTTAATTTTCATTTTTATCATTATTATTTTTTTAAAAATCAGACAATTTCAAACCAAAAGGTTAAGCTAAGATAACCTTTGGCTCCTTTTGGAACTAAGTGAAACTTCAGTTAGGTACAATTTTCCCCCCGTTAGAGAAAAAAAATAATAATATAAAAATAACAACAATTATAATTTAAACATATACACTCTTTTATTATAAATCAACAATCAATGGCTAAGTTTGACAAGCATGGTCTCTAAATTGCACTATAAACTAAGTATACTAACTTTATGAAATTTAAATTTTCTTGGGATATTTCTGGCATTGTAGGTACCTCTTGACTTCAACTCTTTATTCCTACTTTTTATTACATTAAAACAATATTCCTTACCAAAATTTCCCTAAAATCCAGCATACTATCACATTTAAATTTGGTCTTTGCATTTTTCACTTCCTTTCTCCTAACTAATCTTTCTTTAAAACACTTTATTTCACTCTTCTTTAGTCTAACTTTGACTTTTATCTTCTCTGATATTTTATTTCTGGATTGCTTAAAATCAATATCACTGATCAACTTTCTGTTTTCTTGCTTGAATTTGCTTTTAACTTTTTCCAAATATCTTTTTGGGTTTATCACTTTCTTATGAATATACAAATTAAGTATATCTCTAAACTTGTCCTTAAATTTTACGTTAATTTTACCCACTTCATTATTACTTACTACTATATGTTCTTTAATTATTTTTACATCTATCCTAACTTCTTCTACAAACTGTGTAACTTCTTTGTCTTCTATCTTACTATCGATTAATTTCTCAGGTACTTTATCCATTTGCACATCTACACTAATGTTTTCTACCAACTGTGTAACTTCTTTGTTTTCTATCTCCATATTAACTACTTCAATATTTTGATTAACTATTTTATCAATTTCTTGTTGATCTTCATTTTCTCCATAAACTAATCCATTTTCTTTATTGGCCTGTTCAATTATTAAATGAGGATTTACACTAGCAACATTTATCACTATTTTGCTTTCCATCAACTTAATATCTGGTGGTTCTTCATCTATATTTTTATCATCTACTTTAATAACTTTTGAGCCTGCTTCCCTATCTTCTCTACTTTTCAGAAGATCTTCTCTATGCTGATCAATTTTTTAAATTAATTTTTCACTAGCTTCTTTCTGCTGATCTAGTTTTAAATTTAATTTCTCACTAATCTTATCTAATTTTAAAAACAATTTGTCTCTATCTTCTTCTCTAATTTTCATCAATTCCTCTTTATGTTGATCAAATTTTAAATTTAACTCTTCTCTTTGCTGATCTAGTTTTAAATACAATTATTCACTTGCTTTCTGAGATTCCTTTTTATCTTCTTCTCTAATTCTCATAAATTCTTATTTTTGCTGATCAAATTTTAAATCAAAATATGCCTTCAGGTTTAATAACATATTATTCTCAGTTCTCATAATTCCTGGACTAGTAACACTTGTATTTATATTTTCATTTAATAACTCATCCTCTAAATTAAGGGTTAGAGTGTCTGGTGTGGGATAATCTGGGAACTATTTTAAACTATCAAACATTTCAATGGTTTCTACGTGGCTATCCATAATATTTATTTCCTTAAGACTTTAATGATAATCTTTTTAAATTGCAACAATAATAATAATAAGGTATCCGTTTCCTGACATCTCCTAACAATCAAGACAATTAAAACCACAGCAACAATGCTACAATAAAGAATATTTTATTCTTACGACTCCCATCATTATATGTTTCGTTCACCTTTATATGAGTCTTGGTTCACAAATGTTCAACAAATATTAATAAATAAAAATAATGATTTGTTAATACACTTGATTAACAAAACCATAAGCATTATATAACAGATAATTCACATACTTTAATAATATAATATCAGTAAATGCAATACAGAGTCAATTATTTACTTGTATGATGATAATTCATAAACTGCACTTATCAATGATAATATATTGATATCTTCAAAACTTGTCTTTTAATTTAGACATGTTGATTCTAACTAGCTTTAACTAGACCAATTAACTAGCTTATCTAATTCGATTTTATCTAATAAACTGAAAAATTTGCATAAAATCACAATTAATAGCAAAATGACTCCAAACGAAGTCAGCAAAATCTACAAAAATCTATCAACATCTAATACAGGTTTTCACAACATAAATGAAGGCCTACATGCTCAATCGAGGCCTACATGTTTGGGCAATAACAAAAATAATGACTCCAAACAAAGTCAATAAAATTTAACAAAAATCCATCAACATCTACTACAGGTCTACTCAACATATATCAAGGCCTATATGCTCAATCGAGGCCTACACAGTTGGGCAATGTTGGGCGCCAATTGTAACCTTTTGAATGAGAGAGAGAAAAAGAGAAGAAAAATAAAATAAATGAAGGTAATGATAAATGATAAATGATGAAAATGAAATGAGAGAGGCCAATTGTAACCTGATAGAATGAGAGCTAGAGAAAGAGAGAAAAGAAAAGAAGGAAAAGAGATAATAATAAAATGAGAGAGGGGTGAGAAAAAGAAATAGAGGAAAATAATGAAATGGAGGTAAAAAAATGATAAGAATAAAAGATGGAAAAGAAAAGATTGAGAGGGGGAAAATGGGGAAAAGTAATAGAAATGATATATATCGAATGGAGAGAAAGAAGAAATGAGATGATGGGAAAGATATGAAAGAGATATAAGAAAAAGATATTTTAAATGGCTTAGCTGATAGAAAGATATGAGAAATGATATAAGAAGAAGATAGAATAAAGGAGAAAGACATGAAATGAGATGATAAAAGAAATGACATGAAAAGAAATGGAATAGAATTGAAATGAGATAAAATAAAATATAAATGAGAGACTCTAAATGACTCTGCTCAGTGGGGTTACAATAAATTTAAAGAAAAGAGATGATGATCCAGAGATGTATAGTCAAATAAAGGTCAAATTCAATACTGATGAACTATAAATACTACAGCATATTAATATTTTAATAAACCATACAAAAGATTATCTAAAATCACTAATCAATGCTTACCATATTAGTCCTACCAATAGATCATACACTCTCTGAATAAGACCTATGATGCTTTGCTTTAAAAGATTATCTTACAGAATTATATTTACTAAAACAACAAGAGTAAATAACCTCAGGGATTTTAAAACTAAAACTCTTGTGTAAAATTAAAGTTTAAGTTAAGTTGCCTAACAAAGAATTACTGTGATTAATAAATAAATAAGTGACATCTTAGCTGACCATAAAATAATTATAATATGTTCAATCTTAAAATAATAAACAAAACAAATATTAATTCACAAAATTTAATGAATCAATTTAAATTTAACTAATAATGGCCTATTATCTAAGATATTACTTGAGCAAAGAAAAGAGCAAGGGTACTTTTAATGCCTTTCCATACTCACAGACAACCACTAAAGACCTCAAATGCAAATGGATTAGAATTCTTTAAATATATAAGATTTAAGATGATGATAGATGATGTGCAGTGAATATAAGATAATGTGCAGCTTTTAAAATAATATTAATTAAAATATTCTTCTGAAGTACTAATATTGTTAATCTGATATTGCATAATCTTTAGTCTGAAAGATATACTGATAATTTAAAAAAATAAACTTTTAACTAAGTATTTAATTATGTATCTGCTATAATGCAATTATCTGTATTTGTGATTCAATATGAGAATCATTTACTTTAACATAGCTTTTTAATTTTCAAGACAATATCAACTATATTTAATTAACTTAGAATATACTTGTAAATTTCTGAATTGAAGATTCATTAACTTTAAAATTTAAGACTTTGTGAACTTGGAACCCAAGACAATAATATATTTTCATATAAAAGTAAAACAAACAAACAAAACTTTTGAAATAATAATAATTTGATTTATTAATAATGAGAAGAAATGTTTATAAATGTAGTAGAATACAAACAGTGCCAATACCGCACTAAGATTTTATATAATTATTTGGACTAATTAATAACATTATTGTGTCATCTACTAATCAGAATAACACACAGAACTATGTTTATATTGAAAACCCTAAGCTTAATTTTATACTCCTCAACTTAACAAACGCTAAGTTGGAGTAAGCATATTCAACAATACTTTTTAAAAATATCATCACTAGTTTCACGGATATAACTAATATCACAGCTAGATATATCTTTAAATCAGATTAAGCTAATACTAAAATTAAACTAACTTAAGTGTATGGGACAATCATTCATCAGAGATCAGTTATACTTTTTTAAAAATAACTTTAGTCCACATAAAATTATTCCCTCAATGTTTTAAAGATAATGATGTAACAGACTTACAAATCCAGCGGCGAAATTCTGGATGAAAATATTAAATTATTATGTGTGAATTGCCACTTATACCATATGCATATTTAATATACTTTAAAATAAATATAACTTATTGTTGGTTAGCTTGTGTTTGATAAAACTATCATAGCAACACAATTCAAACATTGATATACCTATGAGCCTTAAATTAGCTACAACTACCTGAAGAAATACATTTCCTCAAACAAGCATATCTTGTCATCACAAATCTAAAACAAATGCAACATCACCTACTGTGGTGGAATTAGCATTAAGTCATCATGAATGATAGGCAAAAATATAAAGATACTAGGCTCCTCAGAGCTGGAAAAGAATATGGTGGCTTCCAAAAATACCTAACTTCGAGGCAAAACGAAGATGTCTGGAATTCATCTTCAGTACATCTGGGAACAGGAACACCCACCAGAAAAGCACAATCCTCTCATGGGATTTCCAATGCTTATAAATGTGATCATCATCACTGAAAAATACAATACAATACCCTCTTTTTGGGGACAAGCACTATCAAATCATGGAAATACAATACAATAAGGATGGAGGATTTTCTCGACTCCATAAGGCATATTCAAAAATTATAAACTAAGCCTAACTCTTGAGGCTAACAAATTCTAACTAATAGCAAGATATATACTTCACTTAAACTAACTAAGTTATTTCCAAGAAATTTATAAAAATACAAAACGTATATCCAATGTTCGAACCAACAAAGCAAACTATGTGTCAACTGACTACTGTAGAAAATACTTTAAACTTAAATGCATATAAAATTCTAGGCAAGGCACAATGCACACATAACAAAATATTAAATGCTAAAAATATAGTAACTAGTGGACTTTTAAAATTGTAAATTAAATGCAAGAATATTTACTTCTCGATGAATATAAAATATTTGTAATTATTATTAATATAACATTCATAAAACAAATGAATGGATATTCTCTGATAAACTTCTTTAGTAAATTTAAAATAAAAATTGAGTAAAACATCCCATTTATATGAAAATAAGACTGTGATATTTAAATCTCTATAATAAAATTATTAAATAGAAACTAGCTAGTGTAATGCTTGATAAATAAACTAAATCTACTTAAGAATGGCAAGAAACATTTGCTCATTCAAATAAACCTATTTCGTTTTAAAATTATAACCCTAGTTTACCTGTATATTTATGCAAAAAGTGTTACATAAAAATTTAATAGCATAAATATTTTTATGGTTTCATTTTTTTTTAAAAAAAAACCAATAAAGCAGACCATACAAAAAAAATAATAATAATACATTAATTCAAGTTCATATTTCGGCTCCGTGATGATTTTTCCATTTCATAATGTGTAGACAATTTATCCAGGTTAAGATATCTATTTGAATTCGAAGCTTCAATTAATACATTTATATACATGGCAATCATTTCCAAACGAAAATGTTCAGTAGTTCTTTATATAAACACTTCCACTTTCTTTTATCTTTAAAGATAATTTTAAATATTAAAATAATAAAACATCGTAAGCATAAACATAAGTTGGCACTGGAAAATAAATTATTCAGCTGAGTAGCATAAGTATAATAAGCATAAGTATAAGTATAATAAGCCGGCATTGAAAAAAATAAATTCTTCAGCTGAGTACATGTTTTTATATTTATAATCCTAGGTTCAAACGCGGAATAATTATAATATATATTTTTAGTTAACTTTCACTGTTCTTCTTTAGATAAATGCATTTTTTTAAAATAGAGCTCTTTTTTTTTAAAACGTTTCTTAATATTTAAAAATGTATATATATATTTTTTTTAAACAAATTTCCTTTTATTTATTTTTAAAACATAAGAGTAGACTTTATTTATAATTAAGGATGCTCCTTGGTTTATGTGCTAAGATCAACGGTCATAAAGTTACTTATAAGTACTGGCAATTATAACCAAACATTATGCATTTGATAGAGACAAGTTCATTAATAATATTTTTTAAATTCTTTTAAAGTTTTACTTCCAAACAAATTCTTTTCATACTATTGGCATAAACGAGAATTAGTATTTTAAAATACATATTGTCCACAGAAACATTATTCTGTTAAGAGCATATTTAAATGTATATATCATCTATTAAGTAATAAAGTATTAAATTTAATGTCACTTCTAATTTATAAAGATGCTAACGCATTTCCATTTTAATATTTTAAAATGTTTGAATGTTTTTTTTTTTAATTTCTTCTTCACGTGTATTTTTAATTTGATAGGAGATATACTATAGTTTAGTGCAATAAAGTCTTTAGCCATAACAATACTTAATAATTTAAGTTTTACTTCTAAATAAAGAAAAATGAATAGATCAAAAGTAAATGAAATATGAGACGCTGTATTTTCTTCAAACATTTTACCGTAAATTTTAATGCCTCAATTGTAATGAAAATTTGTCAGAAAAAATGGATTACCTTTCTTTTAGCTTCAGCAATTCATGTTTACAAGACGATTTTTAAATAATGGTTTTAAAAATATACTTTTATTTTTTTTTAGAAAATATAAAGTTTTATAAAATTACCTTTTTATTAACAAACTTTTAAGATCCAGTCCAGTTGAATCAAAATAAGATCAGCCCTTGAATAACTCCTAGATTTTTCCGTTTTATCTCACAATTTTTCAACCCCCCTACAATTCATTTAAAAACCAATAAAAACTATTTTTTATTAAATTTTAATATTTTAACAAACCAGCTGTGAAATCAATCTACTGACATAATCAATATAATCTTTCCATACCATGTGACCTTCAGCTGCAAAGTCAAAAGTTTATTATTAACAAATATAATACAACAAATTTTTTTTAATGATATTTTACAACCCAATAGTAATAAATATAAAATTTAAAGTTATACCCTTTATTAACCCCATAAATATTTCATTGAAATAATTTTATCCACACATTTGTTTTATTTATTTATTTTAAACAATATTGGAATTATGCTTTTTTTTTATGTTTCCATGTCAATGCATGCACATTCTCACATATGAATGGCCAAGTTAATTGTTTAAAAGTTATTTTTAAAATTACAACAATAGAATGTTAATGAATATTTAATCTAAATAATTTTTATAACTGGAATGTTAAACTACAAAACTAATAACAAATATTCTTATTTTTTAATAAAAACTTACATATCTTTTTTTTTAAATTTATTACTTAATTATTCCAACTTATTTATAATATCTAATTATTATTCTTTAGACATTAAAATGGATTACACAATAATACATTTAATATTACTTACAAACTGACAACTATTTCTGATATCTTTCTTTTTTTAAAATTCAAATTATTATTTAGCATCTCTTACCAACCTAACTCATATATCTTTTTTCAAATACTTAGACATAATTCCATAATATACAATAATGATTACAATCAATACAAGATTATCCTATTTTAGTCATTAACTAATTTAATTTTTATTTTATCATTATTATTTTTTTAAAAATCAGACAATATCAAACCAAAAGGTTAAGCTAAGATAACCCTTGGCTCCTTTTGGAACTAAGTGAAACTTCAGTTAGGTACAATATATATATAATGAATTAATTATAATAGTATTTTGGCAGTGGTTTGTTTAGTTTAGATGGGTAATGTCAAATGTGGGTTTAGCACTTCAAGATAAAATAACTTCTCTCCCATCAATAAAAAATAATTTATCTTATTGCAGCTATACTTTTTTTTAGTTTTATAATTACAACATTCTAAAAAAAAACACATTATTTATCTAGGTCAAATTAACACAAACTTTTACCTCAAAATTGAAAATAGCTTAAAAACTCATTTATGAATCACTATTGGGTGACAGGTAATGTTGACTGTGGCATTTCTTGAGAGAAAAATTAAATTTGCTTGCAACTCAAACTCCATGTCATGGTCTTGGCAATCATGCGGTCCTTAAAATATGTTAAACTCTCTTTAAAAATATGACTAAATAAAAATTATTCCTTTTGGAAACTTAAAATGAAAATTTTTTTTATTTATAAAAATCAAGATAATTAAAATTTTAAATGATAAAAATAGATTTAAATCATAAATCAAAACAAGCAATTACATTTTAAATAGTTTAATAGAAATTTAAAATATTCAAATTATATATTGATGATGGTTTTAGCTCTTCTTTGCCTATCTGGGACTGAAATAATGCTCCTATTTAAAAATTTACTCTACTGAAAAGCTTTAATGAAAGTTAATTTCAATTTAATTCAATTGGTTTTAAAATAATTGAGAATATTTGCTTATTTTCGATCTTAATATGCTAGCAAAAACTGCCAATAGCATCTAATGACAATATTTACAAAAATTAAACCTGAAAATCATGATCACATTAATGAGAGAAAACCTTTCATATTATTCATGTGACCATTTTGAGCAAATAGTAAAATTGGTAATCATCCATATTTTAAAAAAGTATTTAATTTAAAAATATTTCAAGTTATTTAAGAATGATCTATACCAATAATTATTAAAATAGAATGAACATTATGTATCTTATTGCCAAATGTAAATCACCTTTTGTGCATAAAAAAGGGAACATGCATGATATGTAATTAATTATAAATTTATTTAAATGCACATTAATTATGCAAATAATATTTACTAAGGCTGTAAACCTCAAGAATATGCGCGTGAAAATGCGAAGGTAAGGACCTCTACATTCATTGAGCAATGTATTTAGTTTATAGTTAGTTGATTAAATGCTTACCTTCATTCTTCAAAACCTTGATAGTTTTTAAATGAGTATATTTTATTAATCTTTTAGTATAAAATTTAAGTATGGTCAAAATTAAAAGTATCTTTTAAATGTAAATTTAATGGGAATTGGAAGTGAGTTGGCAGTTTAGAATTGATAAGAAACTTTTGGGTATAATTTACTATTATTTAAATAAATTTAAATGTTATATTCAACAAATAGGAAGTTTTAAAAATACATTTGAAATTATAAATTATGAAGTTTCCGGAATTTGATATATCGATGAAAGGAACAACAGAAATGTTGTGAAACTAAAATATTTATTAAAATAAATTTAAATTATGTGTTACCAAAAAAGAATTTGATTTATACTAATAACAAACTACAAATTAATACAAATAGAAGAGATCTTTATGATGAAGTATTAAAAAGTCCAGAAACTAAGGTTGAATATGCTTGGAAGAATTTAAAAAATAATTACCACCCAAGACCAAGTGCATTTACAATGGAAATAATGAAAATGTGGTTTCACAATACTTATATCACATTTAAAATATTTATATCATAACCTTTCAAAGACACATCCATTCCAAGGCCTTAGTGATTAATATCACATTCAATACTTATTTTACAAAATAGTGATACAGCAGATATACGTAATTATAAACCTATTGTTTAATTTCTCAAAATTATAAACATTTATAAAGATGGTTCAAAATAAGATTTCCATAACTGTTGATAATGATCAGGAGATTTCAGAAAAGGATTTTATGTAATAAAAAACATAAGTACAAGGAAAATACTGTATTTTGCCATTGTTGATTACATCAAAGGCTTTTGATTCTGCTTTTCACAGATCTGCCTTAAAACAAGAGTTGCAAAATACCTTGAAATATATTGGAACATATTTAAAGAAATAAATTAGAATTCAAGAAAGATTAATGTTTTATAGAAATGGATGAGTTACTTAAGATTTGCATATGATGTAATACTTATTGGCAAAGAATGCAGATGTTCTGATGGAACTGCTAAAGAATCTGATAGAATTAGCTCTCATAATAATGGTAAAAAGATGAAATTCATGCCAAATAATCTAGGATTATACTGTAATATGGGCATTACTACAAATGTATTTATCCAGAAGTTTTTTTTTAATGTCTCCAGTTTTCAGTTGGGAAAACAGCTGAATCAAGCTTAGAAAAAAAAAGAATTTTTGATGCTTGTATCCTTCCATGACTCACATGTCATGACCATTTTCAAAAAAGTATGAATGCAAAGTATGAGAATAAGTAAGTATTATAGAGATAAGCATGTTAAATATGAGCAGGAGAGATGTGATAAATAACAAGGACATTAAAAATATAATAAATCTGAAAAACTTTTTTCTAGTGTTGAAGAATATGAAATATGTTTAGCCAAGACACATAATGGGAATCTAATGATAGATGGTTTATCATTGCTACAAAATTGTTTCCACTTAAGAGAAATAAAATAAAAATAAGTAGATAGTATGATGAATTGATTAGTTTTTCAAAAATTGCCATGATCAGAATTAGTAAAAGATATAAAATGTTGAAAATTTCTACAAGAGGGGGGGGGGGCTTTATCCAAAAATGGAACATTTTAGGTAAGTAATTCTAATAATTTGGTCAAAAAAAATGTAAAGACTGATATTATTTAAAGATTTTTATGGAGAAATTATATGGAAAATTTTGATCTTTAAATAATGTTCACCAGGTTTATTTGTTAATAATTTGGATAAAATATTTATTTTGAATACATGTGAACTATATACTTAAAGCAATTAACATATGATTACTTTCTATAAATAATGGACATGTAAAACTAGAAATTTAACATAAAAATAAATATGTAGTTATGAACATTCTAAACTATTTAGTTCATCACTTTTTTGTCTTCTCTCTATTACTCTTTATTAAGTGATAACTACTGCATAGTAATAATAGTTAATCTATTATTCTGTATTCTTATTATATATTCTGTCTAAACTCCACTTCAGATTTTTACTATCATCAAGGTTTTTTATTCCTATTCTGCTAATGTTTTTGTTATTGATCATATCTCTCCTGCTTTTATATGCAATTTTTTTTTCCATAGCCTTTTATGCTTTTCAAAGTTAACATACAACTATATACAGTAATCAGCAATATAAAATGAAATGTTTGATCTTTTGTTATCCTGGTATATCTGAATATCTCAAACAAAGATTAATTATATTAAATATTGGCTTGCATCATAGTATAAATACCCATATTATCATAATTTATATTTCAATATTATGATTGGAGTATTTGGAGAAAAAAAGCTTTTTATTCGGTGAAGAAAAAAAAATATTTTATTCTTTTGTAAATAATGTTATTGCCTAAATACCAATAAAACAAGTTTGTTTTAGAGAGTTTAATGCATACTTTAGCCCAAAATAGTTAAAAATAATAATATATTGCTTCCATGAATCATATGATTTGCTATTGTTGAAATTTGCATAGTACATAATTATAAAATTATAAACACTTTGTTTAGATAGAAAAACTTCTTTAAAAAGTCTGGATACATCCTTGCTGAAGAAAATGGAACATGCATATAAAAGAACCACTAAACATCACATGATCACCATCTCTTATACTAGCACATAATTGTTATTAAACAAGGCAATATATATGTATATAGTTGGAAAGATTATTTATCAGCATACTTAAAAATTATAATGATATTAGTGTTTAAAAAGTAGTTTTATTTTGAATTACATTAGTAGAAAATTCAACGTTTATTTATTAGAAACAGAAACTACTTCTATTGTTTTAATAAATGTTAAAAAACTAACAATACCAATTTTAGATTTTTACAGATTGAAATTATCTTTAAAAAAAATGATTTATGTATAAGAATTAGTCTGTTCTTGAGTTTATTAAAAAATCATGTTTTTTTTTTTCTGATAGTGATTGTATTTTTAGTAATTAGATTGAAAGAAAATACGGCATTCTCTTCTTGGAAGAATAATAACAGGGTTATGAAATTTTATAAACAGTACTTGCCTTTAAAGTCAAAATTTTAATGACTGACTATTAAGATTTCAGGAATAAATGTAATTAAGATATTAAAGAGACTACAGTCCTTTTCTGATTAATATAAGTCTTAAATGTGTTTCTAATATGAAAGTTACCCTATAAACATTTCAAATGGTATCATATAATAAATCAATAGATGGCATTATTTTATATGATAATGATTTTATAATTTAAATAAATAGATGGAGTGTTTTAATCATCTTCTAACTAATCAAACAATATAATTCAGAAATTTGCTTTTTATGGCATATTTTACCTCATTTAAATTTGGATAGAAATGTCCAACATGATAATATTAAAACTACATTTTGTAAAGTTAAGCACATCAAATATATAGTTCTCTAGCTTTCTGCTGTGTCCAGCGGCACTATTGCCTGCTGGATTGCAAATATATACATAACACAAATATATAATAACTGTAAGGGCCCAAAGGCATAAAAAAAATAATAATAAGATCAATATGACTTGTTTATAGTTCCTAAGTTTACTTTTGAACGTCCGGAGGTAAACTTCTCCACAAGGCTAAGTGAAGGAGGGAGCTGACTGGGGCACCTGAGGAAATGGCACATCTGTCTTTCAAGAGCTTCACTTAACAAGTGTCCTGTCTCCATTCTATTCCAGCCCTATTCCTCTTTCTCATTGTTTTTAGTATAGAATCTCTTGATGGGTCATCTTCTGTCCACATGGTTGTCATCTCTTTAGTTGCACTTTTCGATCCCTGATCAGATAATGCAATTACCTTGGAATTGTCTATTTTAAACAATGGCTTTGTTTACGTTATTTAAATTCTTTACTCGAATTCATCTAACTTTGATGATAAGTTAGTTTATAGTTTTTCCATTAATTAAACTATTTAATTAGTCTAATGCTTTTATAAAATATTGTGAATACCATTGAAATCCACGCACATACATTTAGCTTACCTTTATATCATTTATAACACTTATTTTGTATGTAAATATGTACACACAATTAGAAATCCGTTTAGTTTTCAATTATAATTAGTATTTGATTAATAATACGTATTTTGTGTATACATAAATATACATACACATTTAGCACTTTTTAAAACGTTTTAAATGTTGTGATGATGTGCAAAGTCAAAACTATTAGACTTACTTGGAATATCTATATTTTCTACTTTTAAATATCCTTTTTGTTATTCCAATTTATAAAATTAAAATGGTTGGAAATTGTTATCATTAACTATTATAGAATATGATTGTAGAGGACGTTCAAATATTTTATTGAGTAAACTAATATTTATCAGAGATTCGTTGAGATTTTAGAGAACTAAGTTAAACTAAAAAAATAAGTTTTGTTGCCAAGAAAATACATAAAAAGTGTGATAAATAAATCTATGATTTATGTATTTTCTTTATTGAATTGATAAAATTATTTGTTGCAACTAATTAAAGTCTGCAGTGATAGTTATCTACAGAAGATTATTTTATAAAGTTGCTACATAATTTTAAGAAAGGAGATGATTTATTGCTAATAAACATGCATTTAAAATAAAAAGTGTTGCGTAATGATAACATTTACTAACATAAAATTTGTTTTTCATTTTTATAGCAATCTTTTTGAAATAATTTATAGCCAGCATATAGGATTGAATTAGTGTCAAACTCTTGATACAATAGTGTCACCCAGTGCAAATCCCAATAATCAATGGACACAAGGAAGTTTGTGCATAAAATATTTATCTAGTGCCTATTCATCCATTATCCCAGACAAATTCCTAGCTTGTAGCTTTCATCACTAAGCCTTGGATCTGCATTGCTTCTAGATCTTAGAATGTAATGCAATCCTCCAGCATCCATTTTTTACCTTTTTAGTTAACTATAAAGCCATGAGTCAAAAATGAAAACATAATATTTTCAATCCAACCTCATTTGCTTATATAATTATGTAGATCTGAACCCAGTTTATTATTTATACATTTTGATATCTTTGGTTCTTTAATAACCATAGTTGCCCCTATTTCATGATGGTAATGGTATTAAACAATTAAACATCACCATTTTCTATGTTTACACAAGCTAGTAAAACAATGACAAACTCTTCATACATTAGTGCCAGCCAGTGTAGCCATAACAATCAATGGATGCACTAGATGGTACTATTGTGTGAAGAGTTCATCATGTTTTGATAGCTTGTGTAAACAAATAAAATAATCATGTGATGTTTAATGATTTAAATCATATAGGATTGAGTTTTAATTTGAAGTAATGAAAATCAAAAATTAAAACTACTTATTAATTTTTATGATTAGTTTTCAAAAAAATGTTCTTAAAAATGTTTACAAATAATTTGTTTTATTAATTAGTAGTTTAAAAAAATCTAGCTACTTTATCTTTTGCTTGGACAGTTATCATCTTTAAAATATGATTCATTTAAGTATGTTGAAAATTATATATTGAGATGCATAGCTACTGACATTACGCTGCTATGGCATACGAAAAGTTAAGAAGGATAAAATTATTTATTATAGTGATATAACTACTTCAACTACATTAGTTGTGCTAAATTTACTCAAGGGTGATAGAGATACTGTTCTCTATCAACTTATTATTAAGGTACTGGGAAAATGTATTAAAGAATCCATTGAAATTTTTTGTTCATGTAATGATAATCATACATTCTTCAGAATGCAGGCAAAATGGTATTAAATCTATAATTGCACAGGGCCTAGGATTTAGGCTCACAGGGACTCTCCCCACTACCAGACATTCTCATTCAGTCAGTAAGGTTGAGTTGAGTCTAAATTTTTCTTTGAAATTGAATTCTCCAATGGACTTCTCTAGAAATTTACCTGTTAGCGCTAATATATTTTGTTTGTTTTAAAACTTTTTTTTAACATTTTAATGCGGTAATTTGTTAAGAGATGAAAATTGTTGGTATCAATAATTGAAAGATTTTATTTTTATACTAGAACAAACTTATGTATATGCACTTATTGTAAATACATTTTTCATTTAAATTTTTATATATTATTAATAAATATACTTTTTATAGATTTAATTAATTTTAATAAAACAGAATAGTATTTCATGATTTATTAATGATTGGATTTTAACTTATTAGGTATACACGTGTATACGTACATACATATGACTACCTATATTTGTTACAATGTGTATATTTGTAAACTATAAACTATGTTAAATTATTATTTTTTTTTTTTTTTTGTTAATCTAAGTCCAAATTAGAATGATTTATTTGTATGTAAAGTACTTTTCAGACTTCTGATTTTTATTACTATTTCTAAATAATAAATTTGCTGATCATTGTTTTAAGAAATTCCAGTGAAATTATTTAATGTCAAATATATTGTTTTAAATATGTCTATTTTCTCTTGGTTTCCAGTCACAATGCCTAGGATCCATGAAATTCCAAGCTAGTTTGAGCATGATGGTATTTTTAATGTGTGTGTTGGTATTTTCTGTGTGTGGACACCCAGATGTTCTCTATATGATTATTTGGATACTGTAAAGATAAAGATCACTTTTAAGGTCCATTTTATTTTGTTTCATGTAGATATAGTCATAATACCATATGGCCAGAACATTGATGATGCCCAGCATTGATATCCTAGCATTGTTGATATGATTTATTACTGAAGTTATTTTAGCATTTAAAAATGTACATGTAGTTACAATATTGATTGCTCGTATATTATGTCCTATGTTTGGCATTGGCTAGAATATGATTGATTATTCTACCTCATTTAATCTCAATAGCAAAGGACGACTGTTGATTCTTGATAATTAATGTTGATGGTGATATATTAATTACTTACAAAGGCTTCTGTAGATCCCTGATGTTATGTGTATAACTTATATATCGCTTATTTATTTACCTTTTTAATGATTTGTGCTTAGGCTCATTGATTTTAATGTTGGAGTGATGATGATTTGCCATCATACCTATGATCACTTTATTCCATGTTATTATAATATATATATAATGAGTTTACATCATATGCCTCATAGCATTTACTTTAACCAAGAATTTGCATTTCCAATTAACTTCTTGTCCTTCAAAAGTTTCATTGTTCAAAAAAATCTGAAAGTTTAAATGCTAGAAATTATATACAAATAGATTTTAAAATAATATGTTAAGATATATAAACTAAATTTTAAATCTCTGATCCATATAATCAGATATAATTAAAGATTTAATTAAATACAATATCGTTGCTTTAAAAAAAATAGAATTTGGCAGAATAAAACTAAGTCTTACAATCCTAGAAAAAATATTGTAAAAAAAAAAAAACAACTTAATTATAACTTCCATTATTTTCACAATAAATTATAATATTTCTATGATTGAGTTTTATCTGTCATTCAGTCTTAAATGTTGGGATGACAATTTTTGAGAAAAAATAGAATTCTACAAATGTATTATTTAATAGTCATTCTTTATATGCATTACACACACACACACACTTTTTGCAGTCGAAGTTTCTATATCTATAATATTATTTATTTGTTATTGCAAAAAATATATATAATCCCTCCAAAAATTAATATTTTTAACAACAATGTATATACAGCATATACATCTACCTATATATATATATATATATATATATATATATATGTCAGTTATGACCATTTTCAACTTGTGAGAGTGATGTACTGAAAATTAAACTACAGAAATATTATTCATTATTGGATAATCTCCAATCTAATAAATGACTAATAAAAATTATTAATATAATTTCATTAAGAGATTTGTGTCAAAGTTTTGAGGACAGCACGTTTGGCACTTGTCAAGTAAACTATAGTAATATGCTATCTATCTATACATTCATACATACATATATATATATATATATATATATACTGAACAGTGATAAAAATATATGTATGAGATTGTGGTATAGGCCAACTGATGACTATTGATTCATCATGAAATGTGCATCTTGGGAGTCATAGATCTTTTTACATGTGTTTGGTCATTATGTTTATTATTACATCTCTCCACAATGGGTTAAAAGAGGATAGAAATCAGTTACTACTTTGCATGAGAATGATGAAAAATTTGAACTACAGAAATATTATCCAATTAAAGTGTTTATTAATTATAGAATAAGTTTTGTAGGTAATAAATCAATGGAATGATTTAATAGAATTTAGAAAAGAGTTAAGAAAATTTTATTATTTTTTTATATTCAAGTACTTTAGTATTAAAGCTGGAACATAGGGAAGATATGAGAACTTTTCCCAGCCACTATAAATGTGTAATGTCATGACAATGTCAAATTGGAAAAAATAAACCCTGCAAGTATACATGTAGAAATGCTTTTTTCTTTATCAATGTGATCTATTTTTTTTATAATATTTCAACATTTTCAGTCTCATAATTAATATGTATTTGTTTATGGTTTTTGTTCCTTTTTTTTTTTTTTTGGTTTAATTTCTTTACAACAAAAAAATACATTTACTAGAATTTCTATTGAAAATTCCAGTCTGTGTGGAAATCTGTTTTTCTTTATCAACTAAATCCAATTTTTGGTAGTACTTTGACATTTTCAGTCTCATAATTAATATGTATTTTTTTTGTGTGTAGTTTTTGTTCCATTTTAATATGTATTTTTTTTTTTTGGGGGGGGGGTTGTTCCATTTTTTTTGGTTTAATTTGTTTATTAAAAAAATATGTTCATTAGAATTTTTTTTTAAAATCTCAGCATACTCTGCAATCACATGCTACATTTTGGACAGAAATTTTTTAGTACAGATCTCCATTTTTTGTGGTAATATTAATTTTTTTGTTTATGGCAACAATTCCTATTATGTATTACTTGGTAAATATTGTATGAGTATACTTAATGTGTTTTATGAATATTATTTAAAAACCAAAATCATTTACTGTTTGTTTAATAACAATTTTTTTGTGTGTAATGGTGTCATTTCATTAAGATTGTAAATCACATTTTTTTTGATTGGGAATGTTGTTCTTAAAAGTTGTTAGTGTGAAAAATGTACATATAGTTAATGTCTTTTTATAAATATTATTTAAAAACTAAAATCATTTACTGTTTGTTTAGTGTGTATTTAAATATTTTTTGTGTAATGCTGTCATTTCATTAAGATCACAAATCACATTTTTATTTTTTTTATCTCAAATGTTCTTAAAAGTTGTTAGTGTCCAAGTCATACATATTTGAATGTCTTGTTTAAAATTATACATCTCTTATTTAAAATGATAAATATATTATGTTTTTACTTTTATTTATTTTTAGTTCTACAACACAGAGCATGTATTAGACCTACTGCACCTGTTCATATTCATATCAACTTCCTGATAACTTTGTAAATTTTGCCAAAATACCATAAACATAATCCATGTACACATTTTTTTGGCCAAAAACAGTTGTGTACAAGATCCATGTATCCATTATTTTGGTCAGATCCCAATATCACAAAGTTATCAGTGGATTGACACAAATGTGAACAGGCACAGTAGGTCTAACATATGCTCCATGTTGCAGTTTTAAAACTAAAGTACCTATATTCATTATCATTGTTTTTCTGTTATTACTTTTGCTTATTATATTAAAAATTAAAAATAATTCTATTTATTAACTTTGCATTGACATGATCTTTTATGTTATCTTAAGCTATAGTTTAAAACAATAGTAATCAGTTGAGTCAGTTTAACTAATTGTATGTTAAGAGAATATGGAAAGAGGAAGTTGGATATAATTATTTCTCTTCATTGTTCTCTATGTGAACAAAAAAAGTTTTATTGTTTATATACTATTAATTTAACTTTGATAATAAATATATGTCTACTCATATATGATGTAGAATAGATCTTAGACTACATTAAATGCTTGCTACATGAAAAAGTGCTTTATATTAAATAAATAATTTATTTCTTTATCTATATTTTAATATTAATTTTTATAAATATTTACAATAACATATATAGAGGTTGCTCATTTTTAGGAACCTGTCGATGTCTTAATAAGGTTAATCATCATTGAATATTTATTTGTATGCAAACTACACTTTGAATCTTGAACGTAGTTCATAATTAGCCCTTAAATAGTTATTCTATAGTACCTGCAGTTATATATATATAATGTAGAAATATTTTATGTTTATAAGTTCAAAATTTTCTAAAAAGCAATAATAAAACCTTAAATAAAAACTTTAATTTACTTTTACTGAAATTGTCTTAGATTAGAAGTTATTCTTAACTGTCTTGTATTCCCGGAGGAATATAATTCTAGAAAATAAATTAAAATTCCTAATTCAAAATATAAAAATAAAAGACTGGTTGTCCTTTTACTCTAGTAATACCAATTGAATTTTTTTTATATTTATAAATACTTATTGAACTTTTTTCACTAATTTTATTTTTAAATATATTACACATATATAAATTTGATGAAAGTGAAGATCTCTCCAATTGTTCTCTCCCTTGGTCTTTTTCAATATATATTAAATATTATATAGATATGCAATCTATTAATGTCATTTTGCTTATGTCCTCTATAAATTTAATAAAACTTATGGTTTTATATACAACAAAATTTGATAAAAAATGAACTAATCTTTTGCAAGACATGTGTTGCTCTCAATTAAATTCGATATCATCAACTGAATAAGAGATAGTTATCACCACATCAAATCTAGCAAATCAATTTCTATTAGATATACAATACCCATTTCGATATTAAAGTTTAATGTGAAACTTTGTTGTTTGATGTGATATCAAACGGTCTTTCAAGAAGGGATAACATTGTGTTTGAGTGACAGATACATGTGACCTGCAAAAAATTAGTTAATTTTTTATCTAACATTGCTGCATATCAGATCATATGTTTTTATAAATTTCTATAGAAAATAGAAATGAATTTGATAGATTATTTATATATTGAAATGATTACTTTATGATTATGATATAGTCACAATGAACAATGGGGAAAGAGAATGAGTTAAGCAAAATCATTACATGTATCAAAGAGATATGAATTAGACAATAAAAAAATTTACTATTTAAATAATTGTAATGTTAATTTAAACTTATGTTTACAAAGACATTATATGAATTTATTTAATAATATGTGGGTGTGAGTGAGGTAATTGTACAATTTTTAACACACATGTGTTAACTACTTTTTTGAGTTTAAAGTATAGTGGTTAGCATAGCTGGCCCAGATTGCTTTCCAGTCAACGCATTTGACAGATGAAAAAAAATACATATCTTAGATAAATAGTCAACATTCTAATTTAAAAATTAATATTTTTAATTATAGTAATTAAAATTTACATTTATATATTTATATTGAAAGATAACTTTTTATTTAGAAAAATAGGCAAACATTTTAAATTCAGTAAATGAACAAATGACAAACAACTTATTTAAATAAAATATGTAATTCTATGAATAACATTAATAGGCTAATACAAGAAAAGATTACATTCTGTTAGATAATTAAGTAAATAATTTGCTGAGCATTGCTTTCCACCGGGGGAGGCTAGGATAATCATAGCTCTTCAGCTTGTCAGTTGAACTGCTGTTAATAGTTAAAAAAGTACGATTAACATCAGTTGGACTGACAAGCTGAAGTGCTATGATTATGACCCCCTCTCCCCAGGTCAAAAGCAATGCTCAGCAAATTATTTATTTAGCAGAATGTAATCTTTCTTTGCATTAGCATATTAACATTATTTATAGAATTACATAATTCAAGAAAAGAAAAAAAAATATAGAGTTAGATAAAATATTTTAAAATCAAGAAAATTTTAATTAAATTTAAAATAAAAAGCAAAAATGTTTTGTCTAATATTTTTCAGATGACCAAGAGTTTATTCAACATATTTTTTTTTTGCTGTTTTGATTATGTAAAATGCAGCAGTCATATTTTTTTTACAAATTATTGACAAGAAAAAATTTTGTCAAAAATTATAAAAGTGAGAAACTTTCTTTTGTCTAGTTAATCCAAGTAAATCTTGCCATGACAATCCTATGCAGAATTTTGGACTGTGTAAAACTTTAAGCAGAGAATTTAAAAAAGGATCTGAAAAACAGAAATAATTGTATTCATTCTGAAATGGAAAAATAGCTTACATATTCCGTTGACATTGAAAAGTACATGGTGATTTAGCAAAAATTATTATGACTGAATAGTTAATTACAAAGTATTTTTTCCTGTAGATATCAAATTATTTTAATCATATAATCACAGTATGGCTTCAATTCTCAAAGCAGTGCTGAAAAAAACTGATTCAATTTAATAGGTATTATTAATTCATCCATTTACTAAATAGGATATCATTATGTGTATATTTATGTTGTCTCTAATAACTGAAAAAAATCCAGCAAATTGAACATTACGTATTTAATTTTCCTTTACATGAAATACAAACTTTAAGAATATATATTTTCTAGATTGATATGCACTAATAAACAACCATTTGTTTCAGTTAATTAAAGTTTCAAATTTTATTGGTTAATCAAATGTGATGCCTATTTTATAATACATTTGAATCTGAAACAGACAGATCGAAGAACCGATCTTCGTTTCATGTGTTTTAGGTACGGTAATTCGAACCACTATCTGCCCGCAGTGAGATTTGTCTATTTTCAGTCATAATAAAAAAATTAGTTATATATTTTATGTTTTGTAAATCAATAGGTAAGATTCCGTATATAAATGTCACAAACCATGAGATAATATTTGTGTGTGCGTGGTTTGTGGATTTATATCAATTTAATTTAAAGTTTATTGCGGGCGTATTTGTTTGAATTTTAGTTTTTTAAAATTGTACAAAGTCGTTTAAAAATACTGATCAAAAGTCACATTCCTTTGATCAGTGTTTTTAATTAAAATCTAAATTACACAAATGTACAGAGTAATTAAATTGTATTCGAAATTAGATAAGAAATGTAGATTTGTAATTACCGTGTCAATTTAAAAATTGCGTATTAAAGTAAAAGGACAATGGGGGATAATTAATGTTGTATGGTCAAGCTGGATGGCTGGAAGCTAGAGAAAGTAGGAGGAGCTTAAACACAAAAACCAGGCGGAAAGGTCAATCGTGGCCATCTTAGAGAGAAAACGGATTCTAACTTTTGACGTGGTTGAGAGAGGTAGTCTTAAGACAAGACTGCAGCTGCTAGAGTAATTCCTAGAACTTTGTTAAGAAGCTCACCTGTAAACCGCAATGTTGATGGGCTAAGTGCCAGGAGCTGATCTCTGCCCTGCCAAATTGAATCTTCGTGCCGCTGACTGATCATGTTGTTTGTGCTTCATAGTTTCCAGCTTCCATTCTCCAAATTGACAATGCCTTGCAAATAACTTTCAATATGCGCGCCTACGTTCATCGGAAATATCAATCGGGAAAAGCCAAGCCGGATGAAGAAAGAAGAGTAACTGTGTTACACGAACTTTTAACTTTCTCCCGAGCTTAATGTTATCAATCAAATAAAGTACATGTAAGTTTTTATGTTGTTTATAATGCTATTGTTTAACCTGTCAGTAAATTTTCTTTTCTTTTAATCCTCCGCTCTAGTCTTTAGAAATAATTTATAAAAATTGTAATTAAGAGTCATAATAATTTAAATGAATGCATTTATATTTTTTTGTGTTGCGTATTCCATAAACAAACGATGCCAATAGTAATATTTCCCAACTCCGTGTAAAACTAGTGTACAATAATGATCAAGTTATTTTAAAAGTAATTTCGTTTCTGAATTAAATATTCTTTTATATTTCGAGTTGGCAAATGTTGAATCCCTTTATTATTCTATTTTAAGTGGTCATATAATTGCAATCTAAGGTTCAATGTTAAATATATATATATTGGTTTTAAAGTGTTATATTAATGTCATGTATGATATGAGAAATAACTCATTGTATAATTTAATACTATCGCTACCGCCTGTCAACCTGGAGGGTTAAGGGTTTCAGAGTAAATTTAATTAATTATTGTTCTCGCGGTCAGTTTAATTCCGCTATATTTTTTGGGATAAGGATCTCAGCCTGTGGCGTAGAAATAGACGAATAGATTCCATGTTTTGTATAATTTCTTTTAAAAATCCACTTCAAGTACTCGTCCTGGATGTCTGTGGCAATGCCTTCCCTTCGCTGAAGTTAGCGTCTCGCCATTCTACCATTGGGGATTGAAGCAGTTTCTTTCCCAGGTAATCTCTTGGATCACCGGGTTCGAAATGATCCCGGCTGGTTGCCGTGTCCCGGAGCTACTTGGGGGCACTAAGCCTTGTCAAAGTACAAGCCGCCCGGTATTCCGTTAATGCACCACAAGTGATTACTGTAGGGCTCTTGAATATAGGCAACCACCAGTACATCTATCTTCCATGCCGTATTTATATAAAACCACTTCCAACTGTCCATCTACGTAACGGCTCGAGTCTATTCGAATAAAATAAGTTAATAAAACCCTTTTGATAAATATCTTTTCAATGCTCAAATACTCTGATTCTCTTAGCCCCGTCAAGCATTTAACTACACAGCTATTGGCATGAGTTTGTTCACGAGATAAAATGATTGTTAAAGACTAGTAGCTAAATACAAGAGGATTCATGGAAGTCTTACCGTACTGTTGAACGCTATATTTATATGTTTTCTAATTTTCTTATTAAACACTTTATTTAATCTACTTTTTGTGTCCTCCACCTTATTACTCTCTAAGTCTAGGTAGCCACTTACTGTCTGTATTGGCAACTTAAATATATACGTTACATGAATGACCGTTCCAATATCTAGAGTATAATAAATATATATATCATTAACTGTAAGAATTTGTCTATGTTCTGAGCTGAGCTAGAAAAGGGATAACCCCGTGCTGTTATAAAGTCATCATCGGTTGGTCATACCGGGGTTTGGGTTTGAATGCAGTTGGCATTGTGGAATTTATTCTTAAACGCGGACTGGGTTTGAACTCGGGTACTGTGTATGAGTAAGCGTGGTGGATTTATACCGGTACAGAATCGTGATATAATATGGAAATTATATTTTAAATCTTTACCTATAAAATCTATATAATGCTTCAGAGTAAAACTTATAAGAGATTATAAGTGTTTTCCACTGTTTGCATAGGTACCATATTCCTTGAAGTTCTAAATCCATGATCTATGTTTTTGGCATATAATAAACACAACATTTATATAAAATTAAATCCAAAAATGATAATATATGACAAAAATAAAATAAATCTTACAATTATCATGAAAATAATAACACAGTGGATATTTAAATGGCTTATTAAATTCACCTATAACAAAAATAGGGGAATAAATTTATATTTCTAATCAGCTCTAACAAGTGTACTGAACCATACTTTCCTGCGAAATTCTTTTCCTAATCTTGCACTGTGCATGAAGTGATCAAGATTTAACAGGGAAAGAAATGGATACCAATTTAGCCAATTGTCTGTATTCATATATATTGGTACTTCCAGCTAAACTGATAGAAAGAGTGAATTGACAGGACCCTGCCAATTAAATACCCCTTTAGCTAATATTCTCCTCGAATGCCTGAATGTTTAGAACCTATGGTAAATACCTATCTTTAAAAGTCTATTTACAAATAGCTTTTGTGTGTCACTTCTAGAAAAAAATAAAATGAATTCCCCCCCCCCTTCTAGAAAGATATGCAATACCATATGTTCAGTGGAGCATGAGAATAAGATTTAACACCCCGGTAAAGTGATATCCCATGTGGCTAGCTCAGTCACTCTACATTTAGGATCTTCAATGGGTAAGTTAAATGGTTATTATAGGTGTGTGATTGATAAGGAAAGAGTATGTTTTATCAAGTTAATAATAATACGTAAACAGAACCAATTTAATATTATGATTAAATATTTATTTAATCCCAAATACCCACCACTGTTTCATACTTATAATGATATAATAAAAAATACTAAATAATTAATTATTACTAACCCATATATATTTGATGCGTTGAAGTGGATAAAATATAAATAGAATTTTAAATGAATAAGAAAAATAATAAATCCCTAAGACTATTTACAATATTTCTTAATGAATGGAAGTGGTCTGAGCTTTTTATTCTGTAGCAATAAGTTATGTCTTGTGTGATTTGATATATATTTATCATATAAAAGATTTTAGGTTATACAGACATACACTTCTACACAGGACTTTAAAACCTGTTTTATTGATAGTAAATATAATTTTAAAAAAAACAACTATGCATATGTACATTTGCACTATGAAATATTTCACTAATTTTATATTTTTCAACATGTAATAAGGTTGTGTTAGCTCGGATACGATATATCACTCAACATGAGGTGCTGTATCTATTTTCCTTTTATGATAAATTCTTATTCATGTATATGTGTGCAGCACAATTATACACTCACTACTATTTTAAATATAAAGTTATTAGTGGAGTTGCTTATGGGAAATTTACAATAAATAGACCCTTTTTGCATTCATCATAAGGTGCAGCAGTGACAAAAAATAACTTAAAAAGATATACGGATAAATACATTTTTATACACTCAACATGAGGTTGTATTTACCAAATATTACCCATGTATGTGCTTGTATATACACATGTATATTTACGTATGACAATTTTCAACAAGAAAAACAAATAGCAATAAAAAAAACAACTAATTGCAATCTTGCTAAAAATACTAGAATTTGGGATAGAAAAATGAATTAAAAGATTTAAGTAAAAGCTGTATCATTATGCCCTTAATAACTGTAAATTTAACATATATATATATATATGCGAGAGACAGCTATATATCTGTAAATTTAACATATATATATATATATGCGAGAGACAGCTCCCTCTCTTATTTTTTTTAAATGATTAATAATACTAAGAAAAAATAATAACACATTTCTAATCATAGGAAATATCAGAATGAATTAATTCAATATTAAAATATTTTTTAAAAAAAACTTATGTAGGCATCTTCATCTTCTCCTGACTGGGCTTGGAGCAGGCTTCAATTCAACTAACTGTGTAGTGAGGATTTCATCTCATTTGGGCATAGGCAAGGTGGCTTTTGTCATCATCATGGCTGGCTGGAACTGGTATGATCACATCTTAGCAGCTTGGACAGAGAAAGGGTGGGTGGACCAGCTGGTTTTCTACCCCATTGTCATTTTAGTGGAAGCTCTGGTAGATTTCTCCATATTTTCTATCTGCTATAATACAATAATTATTATTAAGTGTTCATTCATTATCTTGAATAGTTTATTAAATCTTTATGAAATCAAAAGTTCTTAAAAGAACTGTATAATGGATTTCTTCTTAGAAAATATCAGCAGTAGTCTAGTCCATAAATTAATCTCTAAGTGGCTAGATGATTGAAGAATTCCAGAGCCAAAGTAGTGAACGACTTGAATGCCAAAGAAGGAATGAATCCCACAGCACTGACTAAAACCTATCACTCCCACTCATAAGAACTAATTCAGATAACCCCCCTGAGAAGTATGAATCAGCCAACCCTTTTAATTTAGCTTATCATTTAGATTATCAACATTCCTTTATATTTTTCTGATTAAGTTCTACATAGCAAGGTTTGATATGTTTGTTTTCTATCTTGAATACCCAGACCACTTCATTACAGAATCAATTCAAAAGAATTTTTATTTTATATACAAAAAAAAGATAACAGTTTAATTATAGCATTGATTATCAAACATTTTGTTTTTGGTCAGATTTTTGCCAAAGCAATTAACATTCTTTGCTTATGGAATTAAATTACAGTTTTTAGAAAAGTAATTAAAAAAATAAAAAATATATACAAGTATGTTGGAACAATTACTTTAATTATTTATTTTACTAATATGTTCCAACATGTGATCCATTTGTTCAATAAAGTTTGTTTTTCTCTATTTGAATTTTTCAGAGAAAAGCAAAATACATAAAATTACATATACTGAAAATATACAAAACAAAATACATGAGTTTATTATACATGTATTTGTGTACAATATTTCTGTGTCAATTCAATGTTTGCTTTAAATTAGTGTGTGTGTGTGTGTATTCTAATGCTCAGACCCAACTTCCATTATTAATATAGCACATTTATATATTTGATGTGCTTAATATATACAAATTTACATGTTTATCTGCTGTAATTATCTTTACAGCAGACTTTGTGCATGGACATTTGATAATGCCTGGCACACAAGATTATTATAACACTATCATTATGATGCTTGTATACACAGAAGACCTTTGTTGATCATATTCGCATTAAATACAATTTTACTTGATCATCATTGAATAATTGTAGAACAGTATAATAAAATATTTTTTTGCTTCATGACATGGGACCATCACAGAATAAAAACTTGGAATAAAATCATTTCATAACTTACAAGATATTCAAAAATATAATGATTATTTCTAATATTGGGGTATAAATGTCCTTCTGCATTTATTGTATTTAACTGTATGATATCAGTACCTTTTTAAGCTGTGTTTACAGTTTAAATAAAAATTAACAGCTATCAAAAAAGACTAATATAATATAATTATCACTCATTTTTTCAAAATAATTGAGAGAATTACATTTGAAAATAATTTTTTATTTTCATATCCATGATAAAAGAAACGTTTTTTTTCCAGTTTTATTTTATTAAGAAATAGAAGATCGCGCTTAATACACATAAAGTGAGAGAAAACAAAAAAAAAATCAGACATTTATTACTTATAAATTAAAAGTTAATTAAGCAAAAAACAATATCCATTTTGTTAAAGAAATTGCATACATGCTTTTAAACTTGAAGATAAATTGATGTGTGGGTATGTGTGTGTGTGTGTGTGGTGGTGGTCAAAATAACATTTGTCATTCTTTTAAAGTTAATGTGAAAATTAAAAGTTAATTTACACTATTGCTTTATAATTTGTTTTTATTATATTTCCACATAAACATATGTATTACATAAATATAAATATTCATTGCTATTAGTACCAATTAAGTGAACTGAAATTATTCCCATGAGAATTTGTGTTACATTGATCATGAAAATGATCTTCATGCTCTTTTTCTGGAATCAAACAAATTCTTTTTAATTCTTTGAATTAAAAAATTTCAGTTATGAAATAAAATAAATTCACTCTTATATTAACTATCAAATAAATATTGATTTCTAATCATAAAAATATTTTTTCCTGAATAGTCTTCTTTTATATTTTTTTAAGCTTTTCAATGGTTAATTCATTATTGTAATAATGAAATCTGATCTTCTCATTGCTGGTCATCTTTTTATTATTTCTCCATTA
This sequence comes from Epiperipatus broadwayi, assembly GCA_028023455.1. NCBI lineage: Eukaryota > Metazoa > Onychophora > Udeonychophora > Euonychophora > Peripatidae > Epiperipatus > Epiperipatus broadwayi. The sequence continues at coordinate 1,454,274 of JAQFVV010012533.1, forward strand.
AATTTTCCCAACATTATATACATTAATAATGTATGAGATTTATAATGTGAATAAAATAAGACAATTTTAATCTGGTTACTCATGCTTAATGCAACAATTTGAGTCAAATCATTATTCCATTATATACATTTATTGTTAGAATGATCATGGTTCAAGAACACATTAAAACATTTGTATCACTAAATATATTCCTGAACAATAATTCTTTACTATAATAACTTTATAATTAAATAAAATGTAATTTGCTTTTACAATAGCATTTTAGAAATTTTTTTTTGCTTTATATATAAATACCACTGTAGTTAAATATATGTATATAACAAAAGCTTTAAATAATTACTAATTTCAATTAAAACTCACTGAATTGTTGTGGTTGCAAAGTTATAAAATAAGATTCTAGAAGTCAAACTCTCTTAGTAAATTATTTTATTCACAATTTTATCCATAAAAGCCTACATTTCAAAAAGATATTGTTTGGAATATATAATTACCAGCTTACAAAAGAAAAAAAAACAATATGTTTCACTAATTTCTAAAATATTTCAATTATCTTTTTACAGAATTGTTTTATTTATATGTTATCTCATGATAAGAATAACTGTTAAAAGGCTGATATTGATTTTATATGAAAAAAGGCAATAAAAAAATCTCACTATGATAGAGCGTAGTACCATTTCTGAACTTTTGGTTACTTAAATGTCAATTTCTCTTCCATAAATCTAATAATATGATAAATAGCTCTTGATATTTTTTGTATAAACATATTTCAAGTCTGCAATTATTAATAAAACATATTCAACACTATATTTGTGTTTTTTTAAATTAATTTTCAGATATACACATAAAATATTTTGTAAATTAATAAGTATTCATTTTTCCCACAAATTTCTCATTAATTTCAGTATATAAATAATCCTCTACATATTCATTTTCTTTACAAATCTTGCTTGAGAACAAAACTTTTTTTTTTCTCAAAAGTAACCTTTATTAGTTAAAAGATTACAAAAATTTTCAGGTATACTTTACCCGTTGAGGATTATAAAGTGTTTAATGTTACAAGGTTTATATAAAGTGCATATGCTCGATAAAAATTATGTCCATAAAAGGGTTATTATAATTTTGATTAATGTGTATCTGTACATGGATAATAAACTCTTGATCTGCAGCCGAGCCATGTCAAGATTATTAGAGGTACCTCTTTCTACCAATTAGCAGTCCAAATGTGCAGCGACCACAATCGTTCTACTGCCCAGAATTGGAAAGCCAACTAGAGAGAAACTAACAAGTAACAAGCACAGATCTGCACTGCCCAAAACCAATCCATCAAGGGCACAGCAGCCGACCAGAGCAAGAATGGCACTGAGACGTTGACCAGGTACCCTCCTGTCAGGTTTTCCAGGTAGCAGCAATAAATTGTCAACAGCCTGCACCAATAAACCAGGCCCCTAATGACTGCCACCACCCCTGAGGAAGAAGATAGGAGTGCAGACCCATGCCTTCAAAATATTGCAGCAAGAACTCCATCAAAGCTACAAAATGTGTCAATGGCCCAAAGCAGACCAACCACCTTACAAATGGTCTAATTTTAAAGTTAACTAAGGAAACAAAAATAATAATGAGCTCAAATCAACACTGTCCTAATAAACAAACCATCAAGGTGGTGCAGCAGTCTCTCAGGGCAAAGTTCAATGGAGGACAGTGATCTCACCTGGGCTTGGCAGTGATGGCTAACCACCCCCACAAATAAATCAAGCCCCTCATGACCACCCCCACCACACGAGGAAAAGGAATGCAGACCCATGCCCACCAGTGCAACAGTGGATTCATTGTAATCTGTAATCAAGCTAGATTTACTTGCACATTATGAGTACACATCATTTGTCTGTATCACATTACACACAGGTCAATAGAGCTGAAAGTCTGTAATCATTACCAACCTCCTGTGTCTGCAAATGTTCACAATATCTGTTCAACCCAACTATAAAGACTTTCAGGGTTTACTATGATTCTTATTTGTTGATACTAATTGTATTCTGCTTCTTTGGATTGAATTTTGGGGCTTGGTTAGTAGTCAAGGATTTAGTTGTATATTCTGAAAGTTTGTTGTTAAACTTTGGAATAATCTCAATAATTGTTGAATTAAAAGAGGATGAATCATTTGTGGCTTCAATGTCTCTGTTTAGGTCTAAAACATCATTTGGACTAATTTTGCTTTTAAATCATTGTTTTATAGCTCAGGAATCATTTCATTGTAATTTTGTGTTGATTTGAATATTTTTTCATTTTTTTGTGGTCCCCCAATCACACCAGAAGTGGGCTAATAGCTTCTGTTGTGATCATCAGAGAAATTTGATTTTTGTGCAGGAAGATAGCTTAAGTCCTAATCTATAGTGTTTAATTCTAAAATTGAGATCGAATTAAAATTCAAAATAATTTATTCGCTCTGGACTGATTTACCATATTCAGCAATTTCCAGTTTGGCAGACGATATAGTAAATTTATTCCTATCAACAATTTAGCACTGGGATTTCTTTTTTCCTTAATTTTATGATTAATTTTTGTATTTATAATGTTCCTTGGGCTGTTTCTGTCCTCCCTGATTGGTTTTCAGTCATGGAAACTTGTTTAACATAATTGATATCTGATGCAAGGATGAAGTTCTTAAAACTATCTTGGTTAGCATTTTTATTTTCAATATTTTCAATGAGATTTGATGTTCAAAATGCTTACTCTTTTTACTCTATCAATAAGATTAGGATTTCTAGTGTCTCTATTTTCTTTAGAATAATTTGGTTTCATTTAAAAGTATTTTCCAAAGATTTATGTTACTCTAATGATTCCAAGAATTACTTAACCTAGTTTTGCCTATTGTTAATGGCCACTGTTTACATAAAATGGAACGAAAGGTAATTTTAATTATTCTTGAATGAAAACTGTTTTAAAATTTCTTGTAAAGATGAAAAAACAATAAAACAGGTATTCACTTACATCTTAGTAAACTATTTTTTTTATGAATTCGCAACTAGACTATAACCTTGGTGAATAAAACTGGGAGCCTGTAACAGCGTAAACTGGAGTCCCAGGCTCCCTCTAGTGGATTCGTAGTCTACTATATATTTATGCTCAGCTATTTTCTGGAGTCATGTTCAATGCATATTCCTACAAATATATTCAGATCTGCTAATATTCAGTAATTCACAATCAATCTATATTTAAAATTTATATGTATAAAAATCAATAACAGTAATAGTATAAAAATTATTTCAAATATATTTTCTAAAACTAAAATATTTTTTTCATATATATTTCAATTACCTTTGGCCAATTATAGTAAATCCAATTCATGTAATATATTTTTTTAACTTACCAAATTTTTCCATCATATATTCTAATGTTTACAATTAGCTTATTCTAATTACTAACCCAATTTAAATATTTATTCTTAAATTAGTTATATAATATCAATACTTATGCGCTTATAACGCTCGTTAAAGAAGTTATATGTTATTAAATTTATTTAAAGCTTAGCGCTTTCAAAGCTCTATGGCTTCATAATCATAGCTGTGCAAAATAATAAAAAAACGGTTGATAGTTATGAGGGGGTGTATTCAAATTAATGTTAATTAGATGTTTCAGTATACTATTTAAAATATTGTATGACTTAGTTTGTCCATCTTTTGGAAATGGCAAAACAGGTGTCCTTTCTATTAATTGCTTGGTTGTCATTATTTATGAAATATGCCTTCTTTATTTTGCGCCTATGGTCATTACTCTCTTTACACACTATTCTGGGATTGGTGGGTTCAAATCTATGTCCAGTAGCTTTTTCATGTTCTACGAATGATTATTTTTATTATCTTTACTTTAAATGTTTATTAACAAATCTATATTTAAAAATAATGCTAAAAATTTAGTAAGGACGCCTTTATAATAAGAATAAAACGATAATTATATGTCATTAAATGTCAGGGGAAATATTTAAATTTTTTGTTATTTGGGATAAGATAATTTAATTTTTTTTAAAAATGGGGTGGGGGTGTAATGTATCCTGAAAAAAAATATATCTATATTAGTTGAATTGGAGTTAGCTAGAGAAAGGTAAATTCAGTTATACATATATAAAACTGAATTATTTTAGTTTTAAAAAATATAAGTTTATTTGGAAATTTTTTTGTTTATTATTGTTATTGATTTTTGTAAAATAAATGTTATAAATTGGTAGATTTTTAAATGATTAAGGATTTTTTTTAATTATGTAACTAATATTGTGAATTTTTAATTAATTCATGGATCTGTATAGAATTGTAGGAATAAAAATTGAAAATAATTATGAGAGATGATTAAAAGATAGCTAAAAATATATTATAATATATTCATATATAGATAATAAAAACGATTTTTTTTAAAAAAAAAAAAATTATACAAAATTTATAAAGAAAATGAGTATCACATGATCACATTTTCTATACTAGCACATTAATTGATTACTCTGTTTAGCACAGGTGGCAATACTGTATGGAGAGTTTTGCTCTGAAAATGAGTATGTAGAATAATATTTATTTTGAAATATTTTCTATTTAACAATGCGTAAACCTTTTTCAATTCAGACAGTCCTACTTAGAATCTTGTATAAATGAACTTGTAATTCTTTTATGTTGATTCTATTATAAGTTGATATAATTCATTAAAAATAGTTATTTTGTCAGTCTGATAAAAGTAATTTCTAAAATAACCATGAGTCAATGTTGATTTACATGAATCTAACAATGACATTGATAATGTCTAATTGATCTTTGACTTTAAATCAGTCCTGCAGTCTATCTTTTTGTGACACGATTTTAACATATTTTTGAAATTTACTACTAAAAAACTATTTTTAAAACATTGTTTTTGATCTTGGCTTATTTATTACTAAGAGTCTATAAAAATATCAAAATTATCTAGAAAGATCTTTGAAATATTTTAACCATACATATATATATAGCTTGGGATTTCATTATGCGTTTTTTTTTTCCCACTGATGATTTAAAATATCAAATTAATTAATAAATAGCTTGCTTTAAAAAATATAAAATTTTATTTACTGCTTTCTTTTTTGTTGTTGTTGTTGTTAATTTTTTTTTCTTATTTGTTTTATTAAAATATTGTCATAGCAACTGAAAAATAAAATTCTAGGGAAAAAATAGAGTATTTGTCAACAAGTCAGTTTTACCTTTAGCTATTTTAAGCTTCGAAAGATAGATTTTCTCAGCGGGAAAATCCCTGTCACTATTGTTAATAGACGTCTACTTTCTTAACATACGATGGAAAACCGATTAGCATTAATGAATTGTGAACATTAGTTTATTAAAAGTGAATACAAGCTAAATGTCGAAGTGAAAACTCATTTCTCATAATTTTTTACATTTAATTTGTATCTCCTTGTCGCATAAAAGCTTTTACTTACATAAAAATTATATAAAACATTGTTCTGATCAAACATTTTATATGTTATAGTAATAATTATATTATATGACATTGTGTACAATTTAGAATGGAAACATTTCTACTTGTGTCTGTTTCTATTCATATTTTGGATGGATGAATGAATTGAGGGAACAGATAAATAAATAAAAACTAAAATGGCTTTTAATTAATGTGCTACATCCAAAATGATACAACACACTCATGAGATTAGGCAACATATATGAATATTTAAGTATGCATTTACTTACAAATATTTGGCTATTATCTTGAATTAACTGTCAATGTGAGCTTACTTAAAAAATTTCATGGTATGCCCTGTTTTTAATCCAATTCAGATTATATATATATATGCCATGTTGATATGCCATCCTTTGTAAAAGACTATATGTCATAATGGCAATGCATCTATTTTGTCATTCTTACAAAGCGATATTGAAATCTGGGCCAGATAAAATTTGATTTTTTTTCAGGTTCCAATCACATTTAAGATTTTTTTAAGTGACTGCCTACAGTTAATCCATCCATTTATTCACTATTGATTACTATAATATCTGTTATTGTATAGTTCCCATACATAAATAATATTATAAATAAGGAATAACTCCTGAGAGCATGCACTTTAAAATCTCTTTGCATTTTCCTGTAAACATCAACTTTAAAAGCATAAGTGCACACTTATGCTTGGAGTTTATATCTAGATAAACCAGTCTTTGTTCATCATGAATAAATCAGGGCTTTAATCTATTGAGTACCTGAGTTGTAATTCATCAATTGAATTGACAATTTCATTGATAAATTATAAATCAGGCACCCAATAAATTATAACCCTGGTTTAAGCACACAGCAAAGACTGGTTTATCTAGACAAACTCTAAATCTAAGTATACACTTATGCTTTTAAAATTGCTGCTTATGGGAGAGTGTAAAGAGATTTTAAAGTGCATAATCTGAAAAGTTATTTCTTATTTTTAATATCATTATTGATTAGTGAATGAGTATCCAGCTATTATTAAGTACAAAATAAAATAAGGATAGAAAAATTGTCAAATCCTCATTCATTTGATGAATGCCTTTTATTGACCATTTTTATATAAATCTAAGTGAGAGATTTTTGTCTTGTAGTTGGCTATTTAAAAGCGGATTTATATTTTATCTGTATGTGCACCATTCTTAATCCATATTTTATAAAATGATTGTCTTCTATAGTAAATATTGCTTTATATGAATATAAATACTACACTAATATAATAAAACTTTTTTATTTGTATCAAATACTGTTTCTATAACCATGCTTTACATTTAAAAACATTTCTTTAGTTTTATTTATATTTTTCCAAAAATAAAAAGTTAGTATTTATTTTTCATGCTAGTATATTTTTTCAATGCAGAAAATCTATTGTTTCTTCTTTACATAGAACAAGGTATTTTACTTTTAACTTTATAATTATCTTAATTATATTTGTCTCCCTATTACATTTACCATTTATTATATGTGGTTTAATGCTGTGGTACAAATCTGGATTCTGGAGCTCAAGTCCATGGATTGTGGTTGGAGATTTTTTTTCTCCAGTACTTAAACTTACATATTTTAGAGCAATAAATCATTCTCTTTTTTATTAATATTTTTTGTACTTAAGTATTTTACAGTACTTTAAAAAAAAAAACTAAATACAGTATTATCACTTTAAGTAAAAAAAAAATTATATTTGTTTTTCTAAATTTATAAAAATCTTCCAAAAATATTTATATAATTTGAATCAAATATTCAATTGTTTTAAAAATTTCAGAAAGTGCTTAATGTGAACCACCTTGCTTAAAAGTAAGATATTTTAAAATGTTAAAAAATTAGATATTTTTAGCATTTATTCTAAGGTTTGTAATAAGTTTGAATGCATAAAATCATCAATTTCTTTTGTATTAAATGTCAATATTTTCAACATCAAAACATAAAAAGAAAAATGTAAAGAAACTTTGCTGATTGTAAGATTGTTACATCAGGTTCTGCAGTTTGTATGGAATTCTTTTCTATGAAATAGTATTTCTAAGTTAACATAAGATCATTAGAAAATTTTCATTCAAGTTCAGTAAAATTTTAAGTTTACAGTGGAAAATATTGCCAATGAATATAATTTTCAATGTTTTGAAAATGATATTATAAATTTTATTATTGCAAAATTCTTCCTTTATTAACAATACAGAATTTCCTAAAACAATGTTTATGGTAAACTTGAGCATGGTGTTTATGGGAAAGGCAGCTCCCATTTATATTATAAAGATTATCTTTAAAAGATATTCTACAGATATGTATTGTTGGTTGTTCTCACTGAATGATATGGCAGGGAATAGTAAACATTGGAGAACTACAATTACATATTGTGTTGGAGTATTTTATAAAGAAAGAGGAGTTCAAATTTCAAGTTGAATAGAAAATCAATGATTTTGGAAATTGGTTTGGGTTTTTTACTGTTAGAGTTTATTTAGCTGTACTTTCAGTTTTGATGATGGATTGAAGGACTCATCATTGGTTTGAGGATATAATATTTTCATGCAACTCTGATGTATGTTCTATAAGGTATTGCTCCTATTCATATTTTGATTTCCTATTGTTTATCATGGTGCAGTTACTATAATCCTGTCATGTCCCAGCCTCTAAGTCTCCAAGAAAAGAAGCAATGCATAGTTTTGTGTTTTCAAGCCATTAAGACTCAAAGGAGCAGAGCTTTACAAAGGTGTTTGCATATTTATTTCATATAAAGGGTTGTAGTAGCTTACATTGACTAAATTTAGGTAGCTTTTTTTGGTGTTCATACTGAATTTTATACTTATATTTCAATGGCTGAGTTCTTTATCTATCTCAGAAATGCAGGCCACTATTCATTCTTTTAGTTGTCAGATTCCTGTCAAATCTCTAAAAAAATTGATGAGTACATAGTTTGAGATATAAACTTTGTGTTAATTATACATGTATATTATGTAAAATGTTGTTAAGTTGGTGTTTCATTTCTTTTCTTTTTTCCCATGATAGAGAATATAATATGACTATTTGTCTCATGACATACAACAACATAGTAGTGTGTTTGCACATATAGAATTTGAAAGGAAAAGTAGAAATAAGCACAAACAATTTTTTTTGTAGATATTTATTATATTATGATGGAATAACAGTTAATAGTTAAATAATTATTTTAAATTTAAAAGATTATTATAAGTTAAATATTTAAAAAGATTTATTTAAAAATTTTTATTCCAATTTTAATAATTAACAAAAAAATGATTCTAAAACAAGCTGATTCCATGTTACAATAAATATACTGGTAATTATAACAGTTTCCTATCTATTTTTAATTATATTAAGAAAGTTTTTTTAATTAAAGCTTTTATAATATATTTTGAAAAAAATTAGTATAATATACTCTAATGTTGTTCAAATGATTAAAAATACTTTGAGATGATAAAATGAATTTTAAAAAACTCAATTTGTTGTTTTTTTTTAAAAAATCAAGATAAAGAAGAAATAATTTACTCAATTATTGTGTCATATTTCTCCAGCCAGTATAAAAGGTGGAAGAAAAGAAAAAAATTGGTTAGTTTTACAGCAATATTATTATGAACTTATAACTGAAGACAAGAATAGAGATAGTGTCACAATGGTAGAGTTTGAATTTACATCAAAGCAAGGGTCAGCTTCTTTGTGTTTCAGAACCCATATATTGTGTAGTAGACAGTATGCCTTAAGTCAAATTATAGAGATTCAATGGAGCTGATTAAATGCCAAAAGTTACCCAATTTATACATTTCCTGAAGATGTCAGTAAGCCAGTCTACTCTTTTAGAAGAGGCCATTTTAACAAAAGATTACAGCTAGTTGGCTTGCTGAAGAATTACTGAGATATGATTTTGTATGTACACTAAAATTCTCATTTCCTTTTAAATTGGTGTAGCTGCTTATTGTTATGTTCATTTCATTAATAATATTTTTTAAAAAAAAAATTAAATTATAGTTTATTTGCATACTCTGTTTTTTAGTAACTAAATGTGACATCAGGTCATCTCTAAGTTTGCTTACTTTCAGTTTGTGTCACATAGTATTTTTCAGTTTAGAACATACAACACAATAATACATCTAAGTTTATCTAATAGTATACATATACAATTTCATTGTACAATACTTTGCTATACTATCAATTTATAAAAAAATAATCTATCATGACTTTCTCATTGTTTAAAATAAATGCATGCATTTACTTATATATATATGCTTAAAATAGTAAATGCATGCATTTACTTATATATATATGCTTAAAATAGTCAAATAGCATCCCTGTTATTTGTGCAAGTTTTAAGATGGGTTCAATTTTAAATGTGGGTTAATCTTGGCTGGAATGATCAAGTTATAAGCTATCTCTTTCATTGTGAAGTCCTTTTTGTTCCACTTTTTATTTAATAAAGATTTAAGTGTCTAGAGTAACCAATCAACTCATAGCTTTGTTATTAATAGTAAATAATATAGATTGTTTTTTTTTCCAAAAAAAAATCTGAGTTAATCCTTTAAGCAGATTGATGTAAACATAATCCTATAATAACTGTAATTAATAATATATTTTAAGACTTAATACATGAGAACTCTAATTTGTAACAAGTATTGTTTAAATTATTTTAAAAAGTGTACTTATCACTGAATTGTTCTTATAAATATATTTTATTCAGAATTGATTGTTATTTAAAAACTAGTTTGTATATATAATAGTAATCAGCGTTATGTGTGTAAACTTGTATATAATATACTTTAGAATTATTTAGATGATAGTAAGGTATTACAAAAGAGTGATGTTCAATGTTCACACACTTTATTTATATATTTTCATGGGGTAGCAATTAGTTATTTATGCTCACTTAGCATTAATATAATAATATTAAATCTTTCATATATATGCTTAATTTAGTTTTGTTTAGCACTAAGAATGTTCATGCAGACACAAATATTCATGATTATTTTTTTGAAACTATATTTCAAATATGCTATTGGAAAGAAGAAGTGTAGCCTAAGTTTTATAATGAAATTTTTAAATTTAGTAACAAAAACATATTTTATATATTTATTTAAATTCTTTTTTTTTTGTACTGATATAAATGGGGCATCATGTATAGCCAAGTATTATGGGCATATGTTATCATTATTCATTTCACTTGTTCCATATATTTTAGCTGCTACTTATTTTGCATTGGTCCTACATTTTTTATCCATTTTTCATATCATTGCAGTATATAGTCAAAATCATTTTTTAAAGCAATATTTATATCTTGCACATTTGAAAATTAAATATGCTTATGTTCATATTTTTGTCAAAAGTCTTATTTTTCACAGTTTAAATTAAATTTTACCTAAGGTTTTTTTATTGCAATGACATATACTGATCTAGTCATCACTAAGTTATCATATGCTTCACCATCAATAACAAATAAATATCATTCTGGAGCATTCAGTTTTATAGCAACAGAAATAGATTCAATTTATAAAATACTGTGTTTATGTTAATATAATTTTGATAAGACTACTAATATATGATTTGACTGAAGATTTCTTGGCCCCATATAGCTATTTGTGTTAGATAGCTGGATTTGAAGACATTTAAATGTCTGAAAAATTCTATTCAATGGTTAACTCTTAGATAAATGCTGGCATTGGGTTAGTATTTTTAGATCTAGTGTTTGAAACTATCCTAGAATTTCACTGAGGAGTGCCAAAGCATAAAACCATTGGTCTGGGTTTTGGATGTGGTTTCAGATAGAGATATTTTAAATGCTATTTCTTGCTAAGCATTTATCACAAAACTTGTTCAGCAATTAGCAAAGCTCTTTGTTTATATTTTATAAGCCTAAAATAAGAAGTGGGGTCATGTGATATATGACTGTTATTTTTTTTTGACTATTTATAGTCTTTGCTTTACATCTTAAGTGACGTTATATTGCTAAGACGCTAAGACTACTAATATATGCTTTGGTTGAAGATCCCCCACCCCTATATAGCTATTTGAGTTAGAAAGCTGGTTTGAAGACATTTAAATGTCTGAAAATTTCAGATTTTACTCTTAGATAAATGCTGGCTTTGGGTTGGTATTTTTAGATCTAGTATCTGAAACTATTCTAGGGCCTCACTGAGGAGTGCTAAAGCATGAAATCATTGGTCTGGGGTTGGGTGTAGTTTCTGGTAGAGATATTTTGAATGCTTTTTCTTACTAAGCATTTATCACAAAGCAATTATCAAAGCTCTTTGATTAGCATAAATTAATCTTTGAACTATAGAATGATTTATAGCATCCATGTTTGGAGATTGGGATGCATAAAATTCTAATATAATAAATGAATTTTTTTATAATAAGAGGTTCATTCTTAATTTTGTATGTGCATTTCAAAGTTTAGATCATAAAAAAAAAAAATAGATTTAATCAATATTAAATTTTCTTCTACTTAAAGTTCAACTTTGAATATATTAATAGACTTTCAAAAAATATATAATTTCATTGAGAATGAAAATGTTTGTAACTGAAAAAATAAATATTTTAATAATAAACTATTTAATAATGATAAAATTATATATGACAATAGTGTAGTATATAAACAAGAAATGCTAAATATAAATATTTCTGACCTTTGTGAATGTATAATTTTAATATAGTACAATGTATGTATGTTTCTTTTTAACATTATAAAGCTTTTTGTAACAGAAGCATTTCAGATTTGTAACTTTATATATTACATTTTAATTCTTTGAAAAATATACAATAGTAAAGATAAAATTTAATTTAAAAATATTTTGTTTGCTAGATATTAATAAAAGCAATTTTAATTAAAATCCATTAAATAATTATTAAATTATTTAACTCTTCTTCAGATTTTATTAATTTATTGGTTAATTAGAGGAATGAATGAATAAATGTTGAGGAGATGAGAATTGTTTGATCTTCAGTATATTAATATAATACTTAGTTTAGAAAATGTACGATTTTTGTTTTAACATTAACTTTTTGATTTTTTTTTTATCATAATATTTTTATCATATTCACCTTAATATTTATATTATGATTTTTTTGTTTTATTTATTTGATGTCTTGCGAATACATTTTCTTTTACAGCAAATACTTTTAATGTACTGCCTAATTTTAACTTTTTATTATATTTAATCCTTTCACATCTTTCTCATGAAAGCAATCCATGTCTCTTTAGAATGCCTTTACAATAATCTGTAAAATATAAATAGAATATGCAAATTCAATTATAAATCTTGCTTATGTTCATTATAAAATATTTTTCAATCAATCATTATTATGAATAACCAATTCAATAATAAGCATCTTTTTCTAGTTCTAAATTTAAAATTGTTTCCAGGAAGTTTAAAAACATAATGATTGGTTTTTCAATCTCATTATCATCTTTTCAGAATATTATGGAGATCCTTAAAAAAAATATTTTTGTTAGCATTATGGCCATATAATAAAATTTGTTGAATAGCTCTAAATATTTATTATTTAAATATATATGTATTTATTTATTTTTTAATTTATATTAATAATATATAAATTAATATTACTGTTTATTACAAAATTATTCTTTAAGAAATCACTCTTAATTCATTTTCATATCATATTTAATAAAGTTGTGAACTTTTAATTATAAAATCAATATAGAAACCTTGAATTTGATTGATAAAAAATATGTATCTTACTTCATTAAGATAAATTTGTAAGAATAACAACCTTAAATTGTAATTAAAAAAATACAAAAATTTGTTTAAAATGATTTTAATTGTTATTATAAAAATTGTAAATCAAAATATGTAAAATTGTTTGAAATTGTGACTAGACTTTTAATTTTGAAAATTCATCCTGAACACTCTGATGATTATAAATTTATAACTCTTGCATTTAATCACTTGTCTTAAAAAAATTTACAATAAGAAGCTTGTTGAAAATAAAATTTAGATATATAATTCATGACTATTAATGTTGAAAATCTATTCAACAGTGTCTATACTTAAAAATGTATACTCAAATTTGTCTTATGAAATAATTATATATATATATATATTGTAACGTTTATTTATATACGTTGCAAATATATTAGCATTTGGTAAAAGCTAAAAAATAAAAGTAAATTTAGATTTTTTTTTGACTAATTTTTTTTTAAAAAAAAAAATAACGTACAATGAAAGTTAAATTTTTCTTTCGTATTTTTTTTTACTTAACTGGAAATAAAAGTAGAATTAGAGAGAACAAAAGAATTCCAAAAGCAAGTAAAAAGATAAGCTAAAAGAAAAATATTTTAGCTAATTAAACATGGCCGAAAAACTTGATAAAAAAAAATGAGAACTTAGTAATTGAAAAATGATAAAGACTGTATAAGATTATAAACACAAAACGCCATGATATTAGCATGCGCAGAAGTCCGACAACGGGACCTCTAGTATAAAAAGGAGGGATTCGGTTGGAGGAACGTCTTGGTTTAGCTGATATTCTTTTGGTTGGTTTTGGATTAGAGAATCCAGACCACTCTACGATGAAAAAGTTATTCATACGAGAGTAGACCGGAGCTTTAGCTGACATCATTACCGATGGACACCAGAGAAGCTTATGCGACTAGCCTATGGAACCAGCACCAAGATCAACTAATAATCAAAGGCCGTGAGCTCAATTCAACCCCGAAAAACTATGCATAGTTATCTACAACCTTCGTGAATTCACAAAACTTACCGGTAAGTTAAGACTACTTATTCCTGATTGTGACAAAATTAAGCGTTTGCAAACAAGTCTTAAAATAATCCCGATAGAGACTTTCATTTTTTCTGTACAAGAGACTTTTGTTTATACCAGAACTTTTTAATTAATTATTTTATTTTATTGATTGCATCATATTTGAATTAATATGTGTTCTCTCTGATTTACTTGATTAGGAATTCTCATTTTAACTTAAACAGATTTTTAATCTGTTATAATAATAAAAATATTTCTAATATCAATTTTCATTTGTCCGTTATTAATAATAGTTATTATTATTTTTTTATTATTAAATCTATTAGTAGTTTAATAAGATTTAAAAATGTAATTTACCTTTGCCAATATGTTTGAATAAGCCCAGGAATAATAATCTTAAAAAAATAATTCTCGTTACGGTATGATGTAATACCGATTAGTTTAAAAGTTTTTTTTTTTTATTTGTGAGATGTTATATGATGATTTCAGTGAATTCTTAGGAATTCTGGCACCCAGATTAAATAAATTAAAAGCTGATTTCATCAATAGCACAATTCTCAACAATTAATAGGCCGAGTTGATCAGGAAATATAGCTATGTTTTTAGAATAGAAATATAACTCTTCTTTTTTGACATAGCTTGATCAACTCACGCACAGTTTATATTAGCGTGTAGAGGCCTAGCAAAACGGAAAACGTTATAATGGCGACCCAACTCGGGCTTCGATTTAACAACTACAACCTGAGATAAGTTGTAATGATAAAGAACGTTACAACGATGACCCAAAGAAACTCACAGCCGGAAAATAAATAGTAATTTTTAAAAAAAAAAAAATTATATAAACTAACGAACTAATTAAACCCTGATTATTAAAATATAAAAAAAAATATTTTTTTAATATGACTTCCAGAAAGAAAAAAATGTATGTATATTTTTTTTGATATGTCTAAAATAAAACACGATCGTGGCTGATGTAGACATAAGTCACAAGTATTTGACCGGGTAGGCGGTTACTGAAGAGGGGAAAAACATAGCCCCGAGTCCTAGTATGCAGTATATTAACATAAGACCACCTTTATATGCCCATCAGACTATTTCTAGCAGGGATCCCAATAAAGGGGAAGGCGGACCAAGTTGCCGCGAGCCTGTAAGACTCAAAACGATGAGCAACGCTCGTTAGTGCTTATAACTTGGGCTTCTTATCGTTACTATTACACTTAAGCGGAAAGGACACAGATGAATGTTGAAATATTTTCCATTCCCACCGTGTTAGACCTAAAAGTGGGCGTTAAAGCCGAACGTCGCTTGTTGAATGAGTCTACGGAATATATCAGCACGCTACTACAAAAAAAAAAAAACAACACGAATATGAATTTAAAAAACTTAAGAATAAAATTAGTGTAAACCCCTATTTTATTCTCATCTCCTGGCACTGGTGGTATTGTAACGTTTATTTATATACGTTGCAAATATATTGGCATTTGGTAAAAGCTAAAAAAAATAAAAGTAAATTTAGATTTTTTTTTGACTAATTTTTTTTTTAAAAAAATAACGTACAATGAAAGTTAAATTTTTCTTTCGTATTTTTTTTTACTTAACTGGAAATAAAAGTAGAATTAGAGAGAACAAAAGAATTCCAAAAGCAAGTAAAAAGATAAGCTAAAAGAAAAATATTTTAGCTAATTAAACATGGCCGAAAAACTTGATAAAAAAAATGAGAACTTAGTAATTGAAAAATGATAAAGACTGTATAAGATTATAAACACAAAACGCCATGATATTAGCATGCGCAGAAGTCCGACAACGGGACCTCTAGTATAAAAAGGAGGGATTCGGTTGGAGGAACGTCTTGGTTTAGCTGATATTCTTTTGGTTGGTTTTGGATTAGAGAATCCAGACCACTCTACGATGAAAAAGTTATTCATACGAGAGTAGACCGGAGCTTTAGCTGACATCATTACCGATGGACACCAGAGAAGCTTACGCGACTAGCCTATGGAACCAGCACCAAGATCAACTAATAATCAAAGGCCGTGAGCTCAATTCAACCCCGAAAAACTATGCATAGTTATCTACAACCTTCGTGAATTCACAAAACTTACCGGTAAGTTAAGACTACTTATTCCTGATTGTGACAAAATTAAGCGTTTGCAAACAAGTCTTAAAATAATCCCGATAGAGACTTTCATTTTTTCTGTACAAGAGACTTTTGTTTATACCAGAACTTTTTAATTAATTATTTTATTTTATTGATTGCATCATATTTGAATTAATATGTGTTCTCTCTGATTTACTTGATTAGGAATTCTCATTTTAACTTAAACAGATTTTTAATCTGTTATAATAATAAAAATATTTCTAATATCAATTTTCATTTGTCCGTTATTAATAATAGTTATTATTATTTTTTTATTATTAAATCTATTAGTAGTTTAATAAGATTTAAAAATGTAATTTACCTTTGCCAATATGTTTGAATAAGCCCAGGAATAATAATCTTAAAAAAATAATTCTCGTTACGGTATGATGTAATACCGATTAGTTTAAAAGTATTTTTTTTTATTTGTGAGATGTTATATGATGATTTCAGCGAATTCTTAGGAATTCTGGTGCCCAGATTAAATAAATTAAAAGCTGATTTCATCAATAGCACAATTCTCAACAATTAATAGGCCGAGTTGATCAGGAAATATAGCTATGTTTTTAGAATAGAAATATAACTCTTCGTTTTTGACATAGCTTGATCAACTCACGCGCAGTTTATATTAGCGTGTAGAGGCCTAACAAAATGGAAAATGTTATAATATATATATATATGCACTCACCAAGTCTGTTTAACATTTTTGTCACACTGAATTTATGACATATATATAAATAAACTACAAAAGCTCAACATAGAGATTAATGTCTAAATTCAGCATAATCATCAATAAGCTTCTGAAAACACTGAAAGTACTCTTTAGTTTTAATAGATGAGGTTAAATTATTTAGAGGTACATCACTTGAAGTAGAAATGTATCTGGTATTTTTTGTTTATTTGCTGTTATAAAATGGTGGATGTACTTACGTTTCATTACCATTATAGGTTTTAATTATGATGTAATAAAATCTAATAGTATTTTTTTCAAGCAATTTGAATCTTTTATTCTCATCACTTTTATTGCATAGTTGTTAAGTGATTGACCCATACTCATTTTTATATTTTGAATATTCTCATTTTGTGGAACTTGATGCTATTTATGAAATTTGCAATCCGTATCACACGATCAACATAAAAATAAATTTTATTTTCGTATATTCTTTTTATGACTGTTCTTTAAATAAACATTTTTAAGCTTTCAAAGTATTAAATAAAGATTTCAAAAATGCTGTGGTTGCCATAGCATTTGCTTTCCATACACCAAGGACAAAATATTAATACTCTTTATTTCTAATACAAGCTTAAAGTACTTTTCACTAACTGGCTAAGATTAAAATATATAAAGCAAATACACTGTAAAAATATATAATATACTTAAACAATTTATTTCTCAGGGTTTAAACATATTAAAAACACTTGAAACAAATACATGACTCTCAAAATGCATTTTTGATTGAAACAGTATTCTTCATTTGATTTTGATTTCAATCACATCATCTTTATTCAATATTGATCAATAACATCTTACTAATGTTTTTGTTAGCTTAGTCAGTTTAAAAAGATGTGATACTTTCTTACCAATTAAATAGCTAATAAGTGCCATTGTTGCATATATTTAAAGAGAATATTGAAAAATGTATAAGGGCAAGAAATTAAGCTATAAAAAGTTGACATTTGATCTTAATCAATAGCAGCACTTTAACTTATTAATCCTAATGAATGAGCTAAATAGTTTATATATGTATCGATTTTTTTCCTAAATTCTTGTGTTAATTTTTTTGTAGCAGTGACTTTAGTTAAGTAGCATAACATCTAGTCTACCATTTCCTCATCAGTATGTATGTTTAGTTACAAAAAGATGGTAAAATATTCCATAGATTTTCATTTTCTAAATAGCAATGGCCAACATTTAGCAGAACTTCATGTGCTATATAAAATATAATGGCAACCCATAAATGAAAATAATCAAAAGAATTTGCTTTATCAACAGTATGCATGTGTGGATCTTTGAATCATTTATTTAGTTTGTTTTTACTGAAATTTCGAACAAAAGAAAATGTTTTCTATGTATTTTTATCAATGATCAAATGCCTGTTAAAAGTAAAACAAATTGATTTATGAGTTGCCTTAAAGGCACCCCATTTTGTAACAAATCAAATCTTTCATTTTTTCTTTAAAATAATATAATTTTCAAGTAATATATAAATAACAGCTATCCAAGGCATGTTCCCTGTAATTTCACTGTATTTTAATTTATTTCTCTTTTTTTTTCTCCAAGCTTAAATTTTATCTGTAAGTTAAGTATATGACATCAGAGTCTGAATATATTAAGTGATTAAAATATTTTTCTTAGTCATTAAATGTTTTTGTCCATCACAGTGTGAAAAACATTTGAAATCTAAACATTTACAAATGAACATTAAACTTGTTGACTTGACTGTGTGTAGAATAATCTTTTTTATGTATATCTGCTACCATTAGCTTTTTTTTTTTAAAGTTTTATACATAATATTTTGTTTATTTATCAAAGTTAAATGACTAATAAGATATATTAAATAGTTCACTGTGATGCTGACAATCATTGGAATGATAAACAATCGCACATTAAAAACCACTCACAACTAAATATGGTCATACAAGAGAAAATAAAGAGAGGATGTTTTGTGATAACTACCTAAACCAATCTTTGAAACACAAATATTTCCACTTGTAGAAAATGCTGATCTATTCTGTTTATTTTGATTTTCTGTGATCTTATTCTACATAAAACTCTTCTTACTAAAAATGTCTAATTATAACTCTATCTTATATTCTATTCTCAGCTATTTCCAATGACAATTAACCACATTACACTTTCTGAAAATATCTCAAATAATTTTCACAATGTAAATGGAGTAATGTCTCTTCTATAATAATGATAATTAACTTCACTATAAAATATTTTTAAGAAAACCTTGTTATTATTTATTTGTTTCATATATCCACTCCAAAACAAATGGAATTTTGCTATAGTGGAATTTACAGTATCTCATCATACAAGGTGAAAAACATGGATTTTCTTATACTATTTTTACAATTTTATAGAACTTCCTTAAATAAAAACTTTAATACATTATATTATACAGAGAGAAGATTCATATCTCATAGTAAATTAAGTAAAACAACAGAGTCCTATATACAGTTAATTCAGCTATTTTATTTATTTCACTGTGATAAAATTCACTTTTATACTTAAAAAGCCATTTTTATATTTAAACTGGTTCACTTTTTCAGGTTTATAACTGTCAAAACTTAAAAGTTGCTGAAGATAAAGAACTTTGAGATTTTTTTTTTAAAAAAATTGTTAAATTAATATTTTTAGATTGAATTCAAAATATTATGTACATTTTACATATCACCGTTTTTTTTGAATTAGCAAAAATAGAATAATCATCAGCATACTTTAAATTCGTAAGCCAAGAAGTAAAGTTTTAGTTTTTGCTGATAATTTAAATTAAAAATTTCCCCATCAAACTTATATTCTATCTTGATTCCTGATTTATTAAACCACTTACAAACAATCTCAAAGATATTTATCATAAAAATCAAAAATAAATTTGGAGCTACTACACATCTTTGTTTAACATCAGTTTTCATTTCAAGTACTTCAGATTTTCCAATTGTAATAATAACCTTCTTTTATCCCACCATATAGAAATTATATATGTAAATAAATTTTGATGGGAAACCAAATAATTTAAAACAATATCTGTTTTATTAATTGAGTAAACATCTTAATGAACCAATAAAAATAATTTATAGATGACTTTTTATCTGAAATTTTTTCATTTGTCTAGTAACAAAAACCATATCTATAATGCTTTCTGCTTCTTTAAAACTACATGGAGTATCTGATTATTACCTATACTTGGAAGCAATCTGTTCAACAAAATCTTGAATGATATCTTAGCTATTGTGGATAATGATAATTGTTGCAATTTTTTTTTATTTTTAAAAATTAAAAGAATAGAAACATCCTTAAAATCAGGCAGCAGGACTTCATGAGACCATTTTTGTAAAAAAAAATTCCACAATTTTTAAAATTAATATATTACCATCATATTTTAAAACTTGTACAAATTTATCATCAGAATTTCCAATGTTTTTATTTTTAATATTATAAATAATTATTTTAAATTCATTAAATTGAAAATCTTTGTCCAAATCTAAATTACTACATAAAATTGATATGCATTTGTGAGAAGTCATTATTAGAAGACGATCAAAATATTTCATGCATCTATTTAAAATATTGTCATTTCATAAACGAATAACATTAATGGGTTTAATGGAATTATATCATTTTGTAAGTTCATTTGTTACTTTCCAAACATAAAAGCTATAATGTGACTATGATCAATAAATGTTTGTATATTTTCTTTGTAATTGTGATCCAACAAAATTTTCTTTTAAGCCATTAAAAATTCACCTTTAAATCTTCAGCTCTACATTCAATTTATTATTCTGCCAAAATAAAAATGGCACTTTCTCAAAAATCATGCAACCATTAATAAGATCATTGTTACGGATGCTTTTTTTTTAATTTTTCCATTTTTTTGCCAGTTTCTTGTTTATGTACATTTTAATTGAACACTTTCACTCTAGGTCTGAAGTGAATTAAAAAACACATTAAAAAAGCAATGACAATCACAGTAAAATATGATACATATTTATAATGATTATAAAAAGAACTGAAACTCATGAGAAAAATTATGAATAAAGTAATCAAACATTTTAAACTGTTGATATGTGTTGGGATATAAATTATCAGAAATTTATCTAAGATCTAAATCCATCCAAATTGTCATTACATAATAATGACTTTATATTTATACTAAAGTTCAACTCATCATGTATGTTAAACTCATGTATTATATGTTAGTTGTTATCTATACCATGTAGCAGCAAATTGTGGATTCTGATTCAAATGTGGTCTTTTGATCCCAATTCTATGGCTCTTTATCATAATAAATATAAACACATTTTTAATTCACTCTTGTAATATATAAATAAATAATTTAATGACCCTAAGAGAGAAAACAGTGCATTACAATGTTGTTTTTTAAATGTTTGTATACATAATAAATATTTAAATATTAGAAATTTGTAAATAAATCAAACTGTCAAAGGAATTTTTGTTTTTATTTTTAAGAAATTTTTATTTTTATTAAGATTCATGAATATATTTTGACCTCTTTCCTTATGGCTTTTTAATGGCAAGAAGAGGAGAGATGTAGGATTTAAACAGAATGGCTCTTTGTATTAAAAAGTTTGCTGAACCCTTGTCCATACCTTTATAAAATAAGAAAAAATATAATTATTGTTAAATTTTTCACCTTTTCATGTACATTCTAATTATCAAGTCTCTATAACAGACACATATCTTCCAGATTGTCTTCTCCATGCTTCTATTATTTCTTTTTTAAAATATTTTTATTCATTATTTTTTATATTATGTATCTTTTTTTTCTTAGCTTTCAAAATATATTTAAATAAGTTCTTATAATTTTTCTTTGTTGTTTAGAATATAGATATTTCAAATCATCTCCTCAATAAATATCCTTTTTTTTACATTGATACATGTCTACTTTTGTTATTCAAATTTATTTTATACTCTTTTCATTTCTAATATTTCTAATCTTTTGTTTACAAAATTATACTTTACACAAAATCTTTAACATTTAATAAAAAAAATTAATGATCACTGGATAACATTTTACCATATTTATTATAACATCTAAACTACAAAATTTTATTATACATCAAAAATTAAAATAACAATAGTATTTATAATAGTAATAAATAAAAATATAAGTTTTGCAATAGGTTAAAATTCAACTTTTTGAATTTTTTTTTTTTTTTGGAGGGGGGGGGGAGAGGGAATTTACTATATATATTTTTTTAAATAAATAAATGATCCAATTTTTTTCCCTTTCAAAAGAATTATAAAAACCTTAAATTAGAAATTTCCAATATCTCTTACTAAAAAAAATACAATAATATTCGTTACTGCATATGAATCCTTAATATTAATACAGTTATTTTTATATAGTGTAAAAAAAATTTTTTGCCAATATTAATGATAAAACATTTTAAATCCCTCTTTTTAAGGTTTTAGATTTATTATGGAGTGATCCAGTTGGTACTCATGGCTGTTCACCTAACACATTTCGAGGTGGTGGCAGCTACTTTGGTCCTGATGTAGCAGAAAAATTTTTAAAAAAATATAATTTCATTTTACTAGTTCGGTCTCATGAATGTAAACCTGAAGGATATGAATACACTCATATGGATAAGGTAAGATTTACTCAAATTATTAATTTGTGTTTATGTATTATTTAGCTTAATTCTTATAATTGATAATGCATTGCTATAAAGTCAATTTGAATTCTCATATTCAATTTATGAGAGACTAATAGAGCATAGGTATTTGACATATTTATTTATTAAAAACAAAGCAAATAATTTATATTAGCATTAAATTACTTAAAAATAGCATTATAATAAAAAATGTTTGTAATATATATATATATATATGATTATTTTAATGTTATTGTTTTTTATTTATTTGTTTTTATGTAGGGTTAAAACAAATTTATAAAATTAAATATGATTTTAAGTGAATAAAGTTGATCAAATAAATAAAACTGAAATATGTAGTTTTGTTGTGTGCATGCATGTAAAAATCTGCAAAAAAATAAAAGATAACACATGGGTTATATTAAAATACTATTCAAATAAAAATATAATAATTAACTGGCAATAATCAAAACTGAAAAGAATAAAAAAATAAATATTACTTAAATATATGTTGGAGAAAAAATAAATTACTAATAGCTGTCTAACATATTGTCTGTACCATCTGACAAACTAACTTAAGCATCTTATTTAATTTTACTTATAAATATATTCAAAATCAAATTTATATAAAAAGTTTATTTTTGCTTTAAAAACAAAAGTATATGTGAATTTATTTTGTAGCTTAGTTTTTGTGAAAAACAAATTATGAAGGCCATACTATAATTGCTAATTCATTAATTTTTATATTAGTTTATCCCTATAAAAAAGGTTAAATATTTTCTTTAAAAATGTAACAAAAATAAAATAAATAAAACTCTCTACTGATATCAACAAACAACTATACTTTTGAAAAAATGGAATCGAAATATTCTATTATTTTATTATAAATGTATGGTAAATCTAGCTTCCAGTTTACAAGAATAAATGAATAAATCATAATTTACTGAATTAAAAATACAAAATATTATTTATATATGAAAGCTGAACAATTTATCGATAAATCAAAAAATATATAATTATATAAAGATGAATCAAAAATTATCCACACTCCACTTTTATTAAAACTTATGTTGGCTGCACAATCATATTGGCACTCTCATACAAGATTACAATGGCTGCCCAACCTGTGGCTTGCATGAAAGAAGAAGATTATTATTGAATCAATATTCTAAGGAAAGTGAAAGTTTCTTAAAAGAATCAGCACTGCTGATGAGACATGAATTCATCACTAGAATTATGACAGTAAATGGAAGAATATGAAATGGAACCATACTCAATAATCCACCAAATTAAAGTTTAAAAATTAACAATCAATTGAGGAATATTGGAAAATTATCAGGAAAGTACTCATTACAATAAGATGCTTATTGAAAAACTGAAGTCTAAACTTCAGACAAAATGCAAAGAACTGTTATCGAAGGGTGTTTTCTTGTTGCATGACCATGCATATTTGCACATCACTGTTCTCACTTCTGATACTCTCCAGAAACTTTATTTTGAGGTGTTGGAACATTCTCTCCATAGTCCTGAGTTTTTTCCCTCAGATTTTTATTTGGTTTTCTAAAAAAAAACCTACAAGAACAAAATTTCATATCAAAGAAATAAAGACAGTGATGCATTCATGGCATATAGCTCAGTCAAAAATATTTTAATGAGAAAATATGAAATCTTGTTGATATATAGGCAATGAGTATTGAAAAGTAGAAAAGATTGTATTGAAAAATGAAGTAATTGTCTTTTGTAAATCTAAATAAAATAAAATGTGTAGCAAAAGCAGTAGATAATTTTGATTCACTCTTTTATATATATATATATATATATATATATATATATATATATATATATATTTATTCATTTACATATATATATATATATATATATATATATATATTGTAAATGAATAAATAAGTGATTATGTTAGCATAATATACAGTTTTCTGCCATTAGGGGTATCTCAAATAAACACAAATTCAAAGTACAATTCTGATAAGAAGTCAAATGTTGTATTTATTTTTTATAACTAAATATTGTTTTTGTTTATGTATAATTATGATATAATCATGATTTAATTAAACTTACTAAACAAATAAATAGATAGTATTACTAGCAGTGTAGGTATACAATTTCAAAATAACTGAAATATGAAGTTATTTACAAAAAAGTAAATTATTATGCTTAATTTATCTTAAGTAAATGTAAGAAAAGACTATGGTGCCACCAAAATATCTGGAATATTAGTTTTTCTGAGATATTGCTTATATTTCTGTTACTTTTCTGATATCATATTATAATAATAATAAATATAATCTCACATAGTGCAGCCTTTCAAACATTTTAAATTTGCTTTTAAGTTTTTTTTTCAAACATTTAGCTGTTTTTTTATTTTTAAAAAATTCCTAGTGATAGTTGAGTTAAATTTCCAACATTTTATTTACAAACAAAAATTATTCTTAAAAGTGTTATTTTAATTTGAAAATATATTTAAAATTTCATAAACTAAAATACATAGTAAGATTTATAAAGAACAATCACTTTTGATTAATTGTATGGATTATCACAGTATTCATAATAACATTAAATTTTAAAAATGAAAATTGTTTTAACTTAGTTTGTAAATCCCAAATAAAATTTTATTCAAATTATTTAATGCCAATGAAATTTTATTTAAAATTTAAAATTCTATTTATGATTTTTAAAAAATGTCAAAAAAAAAATCTGCATTTGTCATTATAAAACCTTTCTTTTTCAGTGAAGTCCAAGTTGCAACCATATCTTATTGACTTATTTTGACTTGTCTTCTTTTAACAGTAAATATTTTCTATTAAAATCTTATCTAATCACATTATTCTTCTAAAAAATATATATATTAAACAAATATGTTGTGAAAAATAATCATAAATATACAAACAATTCTGTATTACATGTGTTATTTTTTTTAAATCTAACTAAAGAATGAAAACACTCAAAATCTCTTGCAATTAATCTTGTGTAGAAATTATCAATCAGTAACATTGTTGATGGAGTCTTACTAACTATCAAGTCCTTTGAAAAAATGGTATCTGTATGATACTGGCATCTTAAGAATTGTTTTAAATTAGTAAATGTACATTATTTTAGTTTCAGATTTTTGTCTTCAAACAAATGCAAAATTGCCACAATAATACTAAAGAAAATGTAGTATAGTAATCTAAAGCCAAAACACAGAATCATCATCATATACTTCAAAAAGAAAATGTGGTGGTCATGTGAAAGATTAAAAAAGTCTGTTCCATTTTCTTTATAATATTCTCCATTTTCTGCCCACAATTTACTACCTAATGTATATCAGTCTACTTTTATTTTATATTTAATCTAACAAATACAATGTGTATCAATTCCACATGTTAAAACAGACACTATCATCTTATTTCAAATTATTCCATATACTTCATATATTGAAGATTTGTAATCACTTTTTTTAACTCTCAGTTAGTAATATATAAAACGATTATATTATAAGTTCTTTAATGTGTAGATATTTTTTATATTATAATATATAATTCATAATTGTTCTATAGAAAGAAATTGTGAATTAGAAATAATACTAAAGCTATTAAAGCTTAATTAATATATAGTTATCATTGTTTTATTTCTGAAAATAAATATTTAGTTTTTAAAAGACGTAAACGATTTTTCTATCTTTATAATATTTTCATTATCTGTTATTTGTATTTATTTTTTATAAATACTTGTAGAAATTGCAATGAAACTCATGTTTATGAGATATGTAGTTAGTATTAATATTTGTCAGTCAATATTATTTAATGCTTTCAATTTATAAAATCAAATATGAAAAAGTCATTGCTTTTTAAAACTATTTCTTGTCTTAATGATTTAAAATAAATTTTATTATCTACAGTAATATAAATATTTAGATCTAAAATTTGTAGCGTTTTTATGTCATGATAATAACAATGCTCTGCAATTCTATTAATATATGAATTTAATTTACAGAGTTTACTTTTCTTTGGAAATATTCTAAATAATTTACCATAAAATGACAAAAATATACAACATGGTCATTGAATATTATTGACAATGTTTACGTATGTGATATATTTAAAAAATAAAGTCTAATCAAATAATGATGTTTTAGTAGATAATAAAAACAATTATAGAACCGTCAATATACCACTATAAAATTATCTATTTTTGTTTTGTCTAATTCATTTGTTTTCACTTGTTGATAACAAAGTTTAAAATGCTCATTATTTCTAGTACACTGTCCTAGGCTTATGAATAAAGAAGATGACTAATGTAATATTCTCCCCCACTACTCACAATCCATGCGAGCTAAATAATTTCAACTACCGATAATTAATAATAATAAATATTTATTTACAACAAAACGATATTAACATATTTACAACAACTGACATTAGTGTATTTAGGTTACATATATATTCTTACTAATAATTTAATATACGAATTACAGTACTGCCTCTACGATTACTACAAGTTTAATATATTAATAATATGCTTACATAATCTGGCCTTGCGGCTTATGACAAATAATAATAAAGCACAGATGGCCTCTATAAATCCCTAGTTCCGCTTTGGCACCTTCAGTGGCGGAGTTCACTGGATCACGAGTTTTGATTTCAGCCGGCATGCTGTCTTCTGGTTACACTGCTATCTCGTGACAATTTTCTTGGTTCTCACTGGGCCTTAAATACTGCTCTTCTCATTCATGCACAGGAGTCTGGGATAGCCTTGTCTTGCTTCGGGTCCACGTTCCAAACTGCTATTTCTCTGCGGTTCGTGTGTTTCCCGCGCAGAGGAGGGGGCGGGATAAAACTGAAAATGCTTATCTCTTTTCTTATCTTTAGACATGTACATTAAAGTATTTAACTTTCTATTACTTGCTGATATATTATAATGCTGTACTTTTAACTTTACTTCAGATATTATTATAACGCAATAGTAATACATAGCACACCTCCCCCAACTTCGGAAATTACATTTTCCGAAGTTTAACAGTCCTTACTAGAAACAAATTCACTTGTTCTTTTTTCTAATTTTACTTTATATATTGTTATTAATCTCTTCATTAACGAATTTTTTCAATAGCACCAATATTGATTTACCAATTTTGCACTATTTCCTAACTGCTCTATTTACTGCCAGCCTGGTAGATTTCTTTTTTCAAATCCACTCTCTGATCATTTCTTAACTGGCACTCTTTTTTGCCACAAATATTGTAGATTTCTTTTTTCAAACCCACAACTTGGCCGTTACTTAACCGGCATCCTTTTGCCGCAAGTGTTGTAGATTTCTTTTTTCAAACCCACAACTTGGCCATTACTTAACTGGCACTCTTTTGCCGCAAGTTTTGTAGATTTCTTTTTTCAAACCCACAACTTGACCATTACTTGACTGGCACTCTTTTTTGCTGCAAGTTTTGTAATTTCTTCTTTCAAACCATAAACTTGGACAACTTCAGAAATAATTACACTATCAAAACCACAATTAGTGCTATTTTACTACTGGCTATTCAGATTTCTTTTTTCAAATCTGCCGAACTGTTTAGAATTCAACTCGATTACAATCCATTTAAGAGATTCAAACGTTTTCGCAAATCTGTCTACCTTGCACTGTCAAGATTATTATTCTTACGCTACCTAACAACGCCATCTCAGATCCTGCACTCCCATTATATGTATAACAATTTGTATTACCCAACATATTCTATTTTTACTTTAAACTGAAAAACAGTGTTTTCCAAAATGAGGTTACTATCTCAGTTACTTTTCATATCTAGATTACTCATTTACTTTTCGCACATTAATTTTTACAATGTAGATATAATTCTTTTACTTAAATCTATTTCAATTTAACTTTCAATAGTTACGATTTTACAACATAACAAATAAAATTCTTTTACTTAAAGTCTATCTCATTTTAACTTTCAATAGTTACGAAACTACAACATAAATAAAATTCTTTCACTTAAAATCTATTTCATTTTAATAAATAGTCATGAAACTAGCCTTAAAATTGGACTACGTTTTCCGCACCGCCAGAATTAATTTCCAATTAAATTTCCCGTTAATGAAACTAAGACTATTCTTATTATAACTTCATTACTACGACACACACCAGGAATGTCACCGAGTAAGTATAATTTTGCCTTTGAAAACCCTGCCAATTTTTAAAACTTTTATCCCTAACTAGGTTCAACTTCTGGGCTAAAATGGTTATTCAGCCGCCCAACTAGATCGGAGTACAATAGTTTTTCCGGTTCTTCGGGTCCGCATAATTGGTTTGCAACTTCAATTACACCTGGTCCACTGAAAAGTAATAGTGTGGCTACTTTAGTTACGTCATCTTTGATTTTGTTAACAATGAAATAATATTCAATACGTTTTGTATATTGGGGCCACTTGGAAGGACTATTAACATCGAATTCACAAATACCCGGCTGAGTTATAGCCATCTTCCTTGGTAAATAACTATTGCCACCTTTTCTCTTTTCAGTTTAACCACTTTGTCCTCTTTCAACTGTCAACTGCGCCAATTGTAATATTCTCCCCCACTACTCACAATCCATGCGAGCTAAATAATTTCAACTACCGATAATTAATAATAATAAATATTTATTTACAACAAAACGATATTAACATATTTACAACAACTGACATTAGTGTATTTAGGTTACATATATATTCTTACTAATAATTTAATATACGAATTACAGTACTGCCTCTACGATTACTACAAGTTTAATATATTAATAATATGCTTACATAATCTGGCCTTGCGGCTTATGACAAATAATAATAAAGCACAGATGGCCTCTATAAATCCCTAGTTCCGCTTTGGCACCTTCAGTGGCGGAGTTCACTGGATCACGAGTTTTGATTTCAGCCGGCATGCTGTCTTCTGGTTACACTGCTATCTCGTGACAATTTTCTTGGTTCTCACTGGGCCTTAAATACTGCTCTTCTCATTCATGCACAGGAGTCTGGGATAGCCTTGTCTTGCTTCGGGTCCGCATTCCAAACTGCTATTTCTATGAGGTTCATGCATTTCCCGCGCAGAGGAGGGGGCGGGATAAAACTGGAAATGCTTATCTCTTTTCTTATCTTTAGACATGTACATTAAAGTATTTAACTTTCTATTACTTGCTGATATATTATAATGCTGTACTTTTAACTTTACTTGCAGATATTATTATAACGCAATACTAATACATAGCAACTAACATGTGAAGCAAACAGAAAATCGCCACTTCTAGTTCTAGATCAACTAAAAATAATGAAAACATCTTTGATAGCATTCCAGAAACCTAAATATTAAAAGTAACTTGCTTCTGTGTTCTCTAAGAACACAATAACAAGTGGATAAGGCTATAAAAAGGCGTTTATTCCACATATAAAACTAAAAGAATTATAATCAGTACATTAAATAAAAATGCTGTCCTGTGTCATTTAGTGTAGGGTTAGAGTGACAAACTCAAAAGTAAATAATTCCTGAATT
This sequence comes from Epiperipatus broadwayi, assembly GCA_028023455.1. Classification (NCBI taxonomy): domain Eukaryota; kingdom Metazoa; phylum Onychophora; class Udeonychophora; order Euonychophora; family Peripatidae; genus Epiperipatus; species Epiperipatus broadwayi. Next base: position 1,484,482 of record JAQFVV010012533.1, read on the forward strand.
GAAGATTAACCTTGCATTTCTGAATGTTATTTAACTATTTTGAGTAAATCAAGTTCTTTGTAAACTGATAGGCTTTTCAGTTTTATTTTCTCTTAAATAATAAAGTGTTATGTTTGAATGAAAAAAGAAAAAATCACTTGAAATCGAATATTAAAAATTTAAAGATTTTGTTAATTAAAGATTTAAACTTACATAATCTAATAATAAAAGAGTTACTGTCATAGTCTATTAAAAATAGATTTTGGACAATAATCAATAAATTAATTTTTAAAAAATGTCATCCCCTCTCTGCACAAAAAAAAATAATTATAGCATGAATTAAATTGAAAATACAATAATTATTCCAGAAATAAAGAAACACATTAATTGAATATAAAAGAATATAATAAAGTAAGCAGAATATTGTAGTGCACATTTTAGTTCTGAAGACTGACTGCTGCAGTAGAAGAGAAATTTGTAATCTGGGTATTGCTTATGGAGGAGTACATCCATAGATGCAGAGACATTTTTCAGCTCATATTTGATCTTAAATTGTGTGCCTTGGGTTTTTATATTCTATGTAATATAATATTTAAAATATTCCATAACTATATTATTCCAGCCACACTCCCTCATTAAATAAAGAAATTTCAAATTTTAATGGTCCATTGAAAAGGATTTATTTTTCAATGGACTACTAAATGACTAATTCTTTGCAGTAGTCTGCTAAAATTTGAGCTTTCTTTATTTAAAGGGGAGTGTAGTTGAAATAATATAGCTATGGGATGTTTCAAATATTTTATATAGATTTCAGCTAATGTTATGCATTGTTTTTTTATATATATTTGAATTTGAGGAGTAAAAACGACTATTATATATTATAGTATTTTTAAGAATATTAGAAATTAAACATGTTTGTTTATTTGCAATATAAGATCTTTACTTACTTAGTTTGACACTTTTTATTTAAATTGGCCTGGATGATTGCTCTTTCAAAGGACTGCTAAAATTTGAAGTTTCTTAATTTAAAGTGGAAGTGTGGCTGGAATAATATAGCTATAGAGTGTTTCAAATATTTTATATAGTTTCAGCTAGTTTTATACATTGTTTCTATATGTAATGTAATGTATTATACAAGAATGTATTTTATGTTAGATTTTGTAAATACATTTGTTATAGATAAAATAAAAAATACTGTATTGTTTTAATTCAAATTGTTATTTTACTTATTAAGATTATTTATCAAGAGTCATTATAACAAATATTTAGATCAATAATCATATTAAATTAACATTAATATTAAAGCATGAAATTTGCCTAACACTTTGAGGTGAGACAAAAATAAACTACTGATACTGTTAAAATATTAATAGCATAAAAAAAGATAACCTTATAAATATGGTAATGTTTTTGTATCTTGAGTAGTGTAAAACATTTATTTTATAATGTGGCATCAAAAATATATAGAGACAGGATTTAAAAACAGAAAATGATAGAAAGAATAAATCCTAAAAAAATAGTTGAAAACTGGATGAACAATTATGAATTGTAATACTGAAAGTAAAGATTTTGTGCAATATTAAAGTGGCTAACTTAGATCGAAAGTTCTAGGATTAATTTTCAATTGAATAATTTAAATAAAAAATTTGATCATGACTAACTGAATGAAACTTAAATTCTCAGTCATCCATTTTAGATGTGAATCTTATAAGGCCTTCAAAAACATTACCACATGATTGCATGTACAAAATAATAATTAAAATCATTATAGAGAATAGTTATGCCATGAGTTTGTAGTAGTTTATGCTGAAAAAATTACAACTGTGACAATTTAAGCTATATTAGAAGAATAGATGGCAATAAGACAGAGTTATTCAGACAAAGAAAAGAGATCATAGTCACTGGCAAACAAACTATCAAGTTTTGAAATGAACTGTATTTCTTCGAGCTGGATGAAGATCGGACATATCATAAATATTCGATTATATTTATTAAGAGTTATGTTGAAGGTAAAAGAAGTTGAAAGAAAGATATTGGCTTCAATAATCATTAATACATTGTCAGTGTGAATAAGCTCAAAATGCAATAGTCGGACTTTTCTATGAAAGGAATTAAGTCCACAATTATTTATTTTTATAACATATTAATTGTAGTCTTACATAGCTCTTTTTTCAAAGTCCCACTGTAAGATCATTAAGAGCTGTTTTATTATTATTATATACAGCATCAATAAATACATTATTCTTTTTGTTTTTCATCAAGGAAAATTATCGTCTTTAAGTAAGTTTTTACTAACTTCACAATTTCTACAATTTCAAAAACAAATAAATAAAAAATAGTTGAAAATTAATTAAAAAGAAATTTATTTTTTTTAATTTTTAATTCAAAGGGCAAACTGTCTAATTTATCTTTTTGTTTTCAAATCAAGAAAAATTTTAAAAGACTGTTTTTGTCTTTTAAAAGAAATAGGAAATGGATATTGTTCCTTAGTCTTAACTATTTCTACTTGTTCTTTTATTTAATTTTTAGTCAAATATTTTTGTTGTTTTTTTTTTATGGTATTTTTAATATAATTACATTATATTTACATATGTTGAAAAAATCTATACTACAAATGTGTATTATAAGTCTACTGTACATTATAAATAGATCATAACATTTTGTTTTGCCCACCCTCATTAAATATTTAAGTAATCAATTAATAGTTTAGTCACAAATTATTCATTTACTTTCTAAATTAATTATGAAAAAAGAATCAATTTGATATCTTTATAACATTTTTTAAATTTATAAATAAAAACTGTCAACTTTCACGATATTTTATGGGTTTTTTTTCTTTGACTGTAAATGGTTAAACTTTTATTTTTATTTTTTAAAATAATTTATTCTAAATCTGATTGAAAAAATGAAATAAAGACTAAGTGTTCTCTTTATTTGTTAGCCATTATTAATCGATTTATGAATTTCTAGCTGTTAAAAATAAGGAAAAAATCAGTTTCATTAATTAAAAAATTATGTTCAGTCTGTGGTACACAAGGTCGAGTCTTGAGTTGTTATTAAGTAGTGAAGTCTCAGCCAGAATAAAATTCATAAAATTTTTAAGTATATTTTGTCAAATGGGGATCTCTATATATGCAGAGCTCTATGCTTGTTTTTAAATTACATATGCATAAGAATGATCTATGGGTTTCAAACATTTCTTGATCTGTAAAACAAGTAATATTACAGTTTATTTTTATTATTATGGAAAAATTTAAGAAATATATAAATAAGGTTGTCTTTAAACTATATTTAAGAATATCATATTTTTATGTTTGCCAGAGTTTGAAGATTATTAAAAAAATAAGTATATAAAATGAAAGAAAGAAGTGAAGAATTACATATGTGTTCAAAACATATTACTCTTATTGCAAATTTTATATCATGTTGACATTATTAATTTAATCATATGCAATATTTAATTAAATTAATTCTCATTGCAGGTTTTAACAATATTTTCAGCTTCTAATTATTATGAAATGGGAAGTAATAAAGGTGCTTATGCCAAATTTGAAGGAACTGACTTAAAACCCAATTTTATTCAATATATGGCTTCTCAGAGTTCACAACCTGGTACTATTAAACAACGGTAAGAAATTAGATGAGCATGTATAAGTATGTGTGAGTATTTTAAAGTTAATTTCTTCATAAAATAATTTTAGAATGTTATAAGATTTCTTTTTCAATTCCAGAAGTTGTAGCATTATATCTTTTGTAATTAGGAAATAGATGTCACTACTTTCTATTTAAAATATACTAAGTTAGATGAAATATGTACCTAAGAAAAAAATAACTTAAAAAAATTAAAATGGAAATAAGATGAACTTAAGAGGTTACTGGAGAGAATTAATAATGTGGGATGGAAGAAATTTAATTTTTTTTAGAGATATATGAAAAAAAAAGTAATTTATAAATATACATATATATATATCAAAATATTTGATATAAAGAAAAGAGAATGTAGAATAGAAAAGAACTTGAAAAAATTCTTTAAAAATTGTAATAAAAATTTCAGTAAAGAAGAGTTGATAATTTAATATTATTCATTAAATAGATTATTTTTGAGAAGATTGATTAAAGGACAGATGTAAAATTAAAAGAATAATAGTTAGAGGAAAAAAAGAAAATTAGATACTACAGCAATTGAAATAGTAATAGATATAAAAAGATTACGCAAGTCTTTGTTTAAAAAAAATTAATAGAATTATATTTGATAATAAAATTCTGAGTAAATGAAAGGGCATGAGAATTTAGATAATTATATAAAGAGCAGAGAAACGATTTTAAATTGTTAATTAGTAATAGATCAATAGCGAGAATTTGTTTAGTTTTTAAAATTTTATATTTATTTTACAGATTGGTTAGAATTTGTATGCAAGAGAATGAAACTTTTGAAAAAATCCAGAATTTATTTTCTTCAAATTAAAAGATGGTTAATTATGTATTTATTCTGTTTTAGTTTATTGAAATGTCTTACAAAGAAAATAAATCATTATTACATCACTAGATGCAGAAATTGTGAAGAAGTCTTGAAAATATGGAAATAGAATTAAGAATTGTCACTAATGAATAAGAATCTTTACAATTTTTGTAATGCAATTTACAAGTGTCAGATTTCTGCAATCACAATTTATTAGTGTGGGAAATTAAGAACTGGTACTGATGAGTGCTGATTAGGCATTAAATACACACTTTGGGAGTCATTTATTTCTTCAGATGCCTTTTTTAAATGTGTTTTAAGAATGTGTGTTGGATTGAAGAATTTAAATATATCTTCAAGAATAATTTTATAAGTGACTTTAGGGTAAATAGAGTCAGTGGACATTTATATAAGAAATTGGATTAAAATGAAGATATTTGTTATTATGTAATTTGTTTGTAAAAAAAAATTGAAGTTTATATAAAAAGATTAGAAATATGGGTGATGATCCTTATAGTTGGAACCAGGAGAATACTTAATATGACAACTTTTTTATGAATAATATGTTGTTGTTTTTTACAAATAGTGTAAAAAATATATTAATGGTATTAAAGAATTATAAATTAAAGTCAGTGGAGAAAAATCTAAATTCCTAATATTTATTGAAAAAGTTAAAACTGAAGAATAGAAGATATTTGTCTTGGAGATTTTGAAAAAAATGTAGATTATGAGATACATTGTTAAATGGGAATAAAAATTTTAGGATTGTTTGGAAATTAGAAATAAAAAATAGAATGGTATTGTTTAAAAATGTGGCATATTTTAAAAAGATTATAGTGCCTTCTTTAACTTTTGGAAATGATGCATATTGACATTAGTCATGAAATTTGGAAATTGTTAAATAGAATGCAAAAAGAAATAGATAGGTATGCATTGGTGAATTATCACAAACAGAAAATGATGCTATGCAAGGAGAAAAAGTTTAACATTTTTAATGAGAAAAACATGAAGTAAATTTTAAATGCTTGAAAGATTACAACATGTGAATGAAAATAAATTAGAAAAAATATAGTTTGTTTGGATTATGTGAATAATACAACAAACGTTGGACAATAAAGATTTTTCAAAATGTAAGTTAATAAATAGCAGTTTATTTTTATGTATTTATTTATGAATTAGGATAAATGTGTAAACAGATACATAAATATTAATGCTAAAAATAAAGTGGATAGATAAGTTGATAGAAAAAAAAAAAAGAAAAATATATATTAGCAAAAAAAAATAAAATAAAAGAGATACATAATAATAAAAAATATATAAAATGTGAACAAATTTAGTTTAACACTAAAGCAATTTTAATGATATTTAACACAAAAGCAGGAGCCTTAAAGACCAGAGGGGAGGCAAAAATAAATATTTTGATTGTAGATATAATTTATATGGAAAAATGTTGAAAGAGAATTAGTATAAAATATAAAGAATGTGGGGGAAATTTGAATGTAAAGAATAAAAAAGAGGTAGAGATTTTTTTCATTGGAAAAATATCTCACAGAATAGAATAAATTGGAAAGTTACAATTAAACATGATGTTGAACTTATTTCAGAAAGAAATGTTTTCTGCTGAAAAATTTTAAAAATAGTTTCACAAATTAGCATCAAACAAAAAATGAACAAGTATCTTTTATAAGTGTACATATTTGCATTTCACAGATTGGTTTATACTGCCATAAAAAAACTCATTTTTAGAAAAATGTTTCCTTTATTTTCTTTCCTTGGTATTGGAATATCCATATTCATTTGGGGATGGCTACTATATGTATGTAAAGAGAAAGAGGGAATAAAAGTCTAATTACTATTGGTCAGTTGAATGAAAAAAAAGTGTGCTGAGTCTAGAATAACTAATGATCTTCTGAAACTTAAAGTTCTTTATACATGCATCTTACTTTTGAATTTTCAATAATCGATTAGCTTGGAAAATGTGATTTGTAATGTTATATTTATCTCCATAGATATGACAATTGAGACATCTAGACTATTTTTGCTTTTATGCATATACTCTTTTCTCTGATGAATTTGCAATTGTATCCAAGTTTTATTTACTAGTAAATAATATCACCAATTGATTTACTAATTGTATTTTGTCTGACATAGTAAGATTAATTTATGAATTTTAAGCTGTGTTTGAAATTTTAAATGTTTTTTTAAATTTGTGATTTTTATATATATAAACTCAAAATCTGTTGGAAAAGTTGCAGAATTATTTCTTTAAATCTGATAATATTAAAGAAAATCACAATTTTAATGATTTCTTTTTTAAATTTAACATCATTAATTATCTATTTTTAACAATAAAAAAATTTTACTGAATGGTTTTATTTCTTGGACTACATAAGATGTTTGAGTATTGAATAGGGTACCAAACCAGAAATTTGTCTGAGAACTTCATATTCCAGAAACCACAATCTATCACTATGCTAAACAATGCTTGAAATTAAAAATATGATGACTTGGGAAAACTCTATGAAAATTAAATGATTGAGAAATTTTCTTGTGATAAGTATCACTATTTCAAGTACAACATGCAGTCTGTTAGTTTAATATAGTTGATTATCCAATCTTAAGTGCAATATCAGGTAAATATTCCAATATGATGTCTTTAGTGGTTTTGCAAAAATCAATAAATCAAGTCCTATTATTAAGAAAAAAGGTATAGTGAAGAAAAAAGTGAGAAAGCATATTTTTAAGAATTTATTTTGCAATCACTATCAAGCAAATAGTGTTTTTTATTTGTGCTCTCTTGAAAATAAGTTATTCAATCTTAAATCAATTTTTAAATGGCATTTTAAATTTACCCTGATAAAGCAGACTCCATTAGTTTTTATATTGAAGCAGTAAGATCTAAGTTCAATCCCAACTTTAACCTTTTCAAACCCTTTCACTAACGTGAATATTTCCGAATGTAATAAGACTATGCTATCTTCAGTATACATTACGTTCAATTAAAAACAGGTTATTATTTAAATATTCATTGAGACTAATTATCTTATGTTTAAATTTGTTAATGTTATTAATTACTTCATGATAAAATATTCATGAATATACATTTTTTTTAATTATGTGAATTGTGCATATATATTTGTAGATAGTTAAATATATATTCGTTATAAAGTTTTATTACATCGAAATGTTTTATTTTATATTTTATCATTTTGTTCAAATTTATATGATTAAAAGGTAAACTCTTTCAATAAGCTTTCAGATCTTCTTTCCCAAAGACAATAGGAAATCTTTTATTAATTAATTAAAATGATAAATTAAAACTTTAAGGATGATGCTAAATTAAAATCATTTGTTCAGATTGTACAAATTCATTTTCTAAATAGAAAATGAATTAAAATGAATTCAAAGTTAATGGATTTGAAAGTCTTATCAGAGGAATTGATCGGAAATCAATTAGAGAAAATTTTGGTTTGTAATAATGTAAAAGCTTTAGCCTTAAGGCATCAAAATCAGAATGGGTGAGAAACCATAGGAAAGGGTATAAATACCCTGAGAAAGTTTCTATAGAAGCCATTACTATTAAATTAAGAAGAATTTCTACCAGAAGCTAAATCAGTTTTAATTACGATTTTTTAATAGTACTTCCAGCATGGTATGTGGTGCACTTTGGGGATCTGATTACTGGACCCTGACGTTCTTCACAAATCTTCAAAATGTAACTGCTAAATAGAACTTACCAATACCAATCATAAGCTGCTGAAATACAGAATGAAACTCATGTATAAATAAAGTTTAAGTGAATTAAGTGTGTACCTATGTTGTCTCCTAAATCCAACTGAACTCTGTCCTATCAATTAATGAACAAGCCATGGAAGGACTGATAACCTTTTATTTTATAAACTGCAACTTTCTGGTCTGTTTATGAACTCTACCTCAATTTATAATTTAAGTTAGCTACTGTCTAAATTTCTCTATTCAATGTATAATGTGTTGAATTTTGTATAGTAATTCTCTATTTTATTATCTCTAGTCTTAAAATTAATATCTTGTTAGCTTTCTTTCTACTACTATGGTAGTCATTTTAATTAGTTTTAATTATATTATTTGAATGAATATTAGTATCATTATTTGCGATAATATGCCAATAATTCTTCCAATTTGATAATAATCTCTTTTGTTTAAACTCACCCTAATAAAATATTGCATTTAATTTTATAGCTTAATTATTGCCCATTACAACTAAATTAATACAGTTCTATTAATTATCAAGTTGAAGGATTTATTAATGTTTGATTTTTTTTTTCAATGGCTGATAAGTATTATTAGCCCATTTTATAACCTGTGCTCCCGGCACTTTTATTTAAGTTTCACAAACTTATTTATTTATATTGATCACATTTATTAATGTTTTATGAAAGGTTAATAAGGAAAATAAAATAAATATATTCTAATTTAAATCTATTTTATAATATTATTATTCAGGGAGGGCATGCTATAATTATATAGTTGCATTTCAGCACTTTTGCTCCGAGTAAGTTTGATTTTAATCTGATATGATGATGTCATTTTGTTAGGCATCTATTATATAATTTGGGCTTTATTAATCAAATATGATGATCACTGTATTATCACCATTCTGAACATTGCTAATGTGAGCCACTCTCTTGCTTCTTAGGTTTGTCATTTCAGTGATATGATTGATATTTTAAATATATAGAAAGAAATCACTTCCTCCCTGGCTCATCACTATATTGGAACACCAAAGGTTTGTGGCTGTGTCTCGACCTGGCTTTCCCTGTGCTCCATGGATAATTCGTAGGGCAGAAAGAACTGATTAAATACAAGCCACCATTTGTATTTCTCAAATCACCGACAAAACATTTTATTTCATATTCGTTTTGCTGCTCATAATGCATTAGTGCCATTTTATTTCTTATTTTAAATAAAGGCCCGCTCTTCTGCATTATAAATCATAATGAGCTGATTTCATTAAAATCAAACAAGTTTATATTTATTGATAATTTTAAATAATTTTCTTTGTTAAGTATTGAAGTTATACCCTACATATTTATTAAGCTTTTCATGACTTGATTTATGAATGGGTGGAAAATGATTCTCATATCTTTCTTACATAAAATTAGAATTATATTTTCTTTTCCAATTAAAATACCAGATAATGAATAATATATATAATTCATTCAGCACAAACACCATAAATACCTTTATTTATCATTGTCTACTTTGTCAGGGCATAGACAAATATATTTTTTAAATACTTACGTATTAATTATTGGCATATGAATACGACTGCCATTATTTATTGTACATTGTAATATCATATCCCCAAAACTAGAGATAATTTGTAATACTCATCATACATATTTGAACAAATATTTGCTTATTATTAAATATTTTATATACATTCTTGGTTTGATTGTTTATTTATTAATTAGTTTTAAATATCCATGCTTACTGTTTGTATTGGTAACCCAAATATACATATATAAATTTATTCAGAAATATCCATAGTCATTTTATCATATGTAAGTTAGAGTCAGATAAGTGGTCTCGGTAATTGTCACATGTGTTGAGCAAGTTCATGGTGCATAGTCTCATGTGCCATCAATATGTATTATCCATTATATTTTGATCTGAGCTCATGAATTGGGTTTGAATTCAGTTTAGTCTTTGATATAATTCTTTGGTTTAACTGGATTTAAAGTTTGGTTTCAGGATATTCAGGTTGTGTTGGGTGAAAAATATATTTGACTGGTACAGTGGTAATGTTTTTGGCTGCCCAATCGTTGGAGCTCTGATTTGTTAAATCCCACACTCTGTGGAGTGTTATATGTTTTAAGGGAAAAAAAGTTATGCGATTTATAACACTTAACCAAAAAATTTTAATGTATTAAAAACATAATTTTTAGTTTCTTATATTTAAATGTCTCCAAAAGTAATATATTTCAATCATTTGATGGGTTGGTGAATCTGATTTAAGATTATCTAAATGTTTTGTTGTTCATTAATAAACTTTGTTAGTTTAAATACTATTAAACTTTATGAAGAAAGTAGTATTCTTAGTTGTAAAAACAATTTTTAAAAAAAGGAATAAAACGGTTAACATATATATTAATTATATGTGTATATGTGATAGCATCTTGTACTATCACAGTGTATGTATTATATGGTTGTTGTGCACATCAGGACAATAAGGAAAGAAGAAAGTTAAAGCGTTTAAGAAAGTAAGAGGAGAGTATATTAAAGTATGGGTTAGGATAGATGAAATAAATATTTTTTCTTTGTCAAAATTAAGCAGTGTATATTTCAGTTTTTCTATTTAGAAGTAGCCAATATCGATATCATGTTGAAAGTTTTAATTTAAAAGTATTGCTTGCTAGCAGATATTTTAGAGTAGGTAGGTAGGTAGGTAGGTAGGTAGGTAGGTAGGTAGGTAGGTAGGTAGGTAGGTAGGTAGGTAGGTAGGTAGGTAGGTAGGTAGGTAGGTAGGTAGGTAGGTAGGTAGGTAGGTAGGTAGGTAGGCAGTTAGGCAGGCCGGTCGGTCAGTCGGTAGGTAGGTAGGCAGGTAGGCAGGCAGGCAGGCAGGTAGGTAGGTAGGCAGGTAGGTGGGTGGGTGGTGGATGGGTGGGTAGGTAGGTGAGTAGGTAGGAGGGAGGTAGGTAGGTAGGTAGGTAGGTAGGTAGGTAGGAGGGAGGGAGGTAGGTAGGTAGGTAGGAGGGAGGGAGGGAGGTAGGAGGGAGGGAGGTAGGTAAGAGGGAGGGAAGTAGATAGATAGATAGATAGATAGATAGATAGATAGATAGATAGATAGATAGATAGATAGATAGATAGATAGATAGATAGATAGATAGATAGATAGATAGATAGATAGATAGATAGATAGATGAACAAGTAGTTACGTTAACATAAAAAGTGATAGAAATGAACAAAAGACAGAAAACGTGCATATACTGACAGATAGTTAATGTTGTTAACCAGTATGTTAGACTGCCAGATGAGTAGTCAGGTTAATAAGCAGATAAATAAATAAATGACGAATGTAAATAAACTAGTATTTATTTTTACTATCATATATATTAAACACATATTCAAGATTTAATTTGTAAATATATAAAATTAAGAGCGTGCTAATGAACTCTAAACAAGCTTTTTTTAAAAATAAATTTTTTTATGATAAATGCTACTACAAGAGAAGGCATTCAAATCATTTATCATAAAAAAAAAAAAAAATAAAATAAAAAAGCTTGTTTACAGCTTATTAGCACGCTCTTAGTTTTACATATTTGTAAATGCAAGCTATATATATATATATGTCATATCCCATCTGACTTTCTATTATATATATATATATTAATAAAAATAGTCTTTGTACTTTTTCATAAATGTGCTTCCTTAAAATTACAGGAATATCTACACAATTCCTATGTATATATAATTTTAGAGTGAGTATAATAGAAGAGTCTGCAATAAAAGATTTAAAAGAAAAAATTTATGCTAATAAAACTGATTTAATGAAAAAGTTTTTGGAAATAGATGTCGAAAAGACAGGTAAAAATTTATTTTTTTTGTAAATAATGCGTGTTTATTTATATTTTGTTAATATCATTTCAATTTTAAATGAGAAAAATAAAAATTACATTTTTTTTTTTTTTTCTCATGACTATTTATACTGTTTGATTAATATCTTATGTATTGAAAATACTTTAAAAAACTTGTGAGTCAATGTTTAATTTATGTCATTAAAAACAAATTTTAAATAATTCATTTTTTTATATCACCAATCAAATTTCATATATTTCGTTCTACTCCTATTAGAATATAAGTTAAAAGTTTTCAGAAATACGTTTACATGTATTTAGAGAAATTTGTTTGATTGCATATTAGTAACAAATGTCTATCTGTGTGTGTGCTTGTATGTCCGTGTAAAAGCTAAAATTACCATAATCCACAGCAGGTGTAAATGTTTTTTTAATTACCCTACAAAGTAAAATGGTAAAGAAGTTATTAAGCATTCCAACTGCTGAATGGCTAAAGTTTTTATGTTTTTTATTTATTTGCTTTTTAAATAAATATAACTCATCTTTTAGCATCAAGCTGAAAAATTTTCAAGTTTTACTGAATATGGATTTAAAGCCAAAGACATTAACATTGAAAACTGATTTGCTAACTATTATATTATAAGGCTTGTATATATATATGCATAATATTATATTATAAGGCTTGTATATATATATGCATAATGTTATTGAAATCATGCTAATTCTATAATTCAACAAATATGAATATATACAATTCTACAGAAAGGCTAAATTCTCCATATAGTTGCACCATTCAGTGCAAGCCAGTGTACTCAATGGATATGCAAGAAGATTTGTGCATAAAATCCATATATAGTGCCTACTCATCCAATATTCCCTGACTAGTTTTTAGCTTGTGGCTTTCATCATTGAGGAGCCTCGGATTTGAGAGCACTGCACTTAGGTCTTAGGATCTAATGCAACCCTCCAGCAGTGTAAATAGCTTGTGTAAGCATAAAGAATTGTAATCATGTGATATTTAGTGGTTAAATAAAATTCTCTTAACAAATTCTGCATTTCTACCTAGTTAATGTATGTCTAATATTTTCACCAGAACAATTTCTTACAAATAGAAGTGAGTTGCTTGAAAAAATTATAAATTACATTCTACAGAGAATTAAAAAATAATTTAACTTTATAAAAATTAGCAGAATTTTTATTAGGTGAAAAGAAGATTATTTTACTTGGAACTATAAAAGATTTATCTATCAGTAACATTATTCTTTATTATAATTACAATAAAAAATGGATTACTTTATTCTATATTAGAGCAAATATCATCGCTACAATATTCAACCATTGTTTATATGTAATAATATAATGTATTCTTTATTGCATTTAAATTTACCTGTGTCTCTTACTAATACTGTTTTATTTCACAATTTTGAGTGATTATTTGTTTTTTTAAGAATTGTATATGGCAAACATTTTATGTAAAATTAGTAATGTAATACATTTTGTAAAGATTCCATCTGTAAAGAAAATTGATTTATAGTTAAAACTATAAGAATAAATTTTAACAATAAAAGATATTGTTAATTCAGAAGTGCAAAAAAAAAAATAACATCTTATCAACAATGCATCACCTGATTGCAGTTTATATATTGCTGTTTATTAACAAATTATTTTATTCTTGTTACTCTGATGCTAGTTAGTGTAAGCTTTAATCAATAAATTCTATGTCATAATGTGTATTAATTACTTATCCTATTCTGACATTCAAATATTCTCAAACTAGTTTCTAGCTTATGTTTTTCATCAGTGTGAATCTTTTTGAATTTTTTTGAATGATGCTCTTGGGATCTTTTTGGTCTAATGCATTTTTTTTCTACCATTTTTTTAATTTTTTTGTTATACTATCAAGCATTACCATCCAAATTTATATTGTTATATAGACCTGAAACTGTTCTGTTTTCATAATTATAATAATCTTAGTTTTTTAAACTTTGTCATTTTTATTTTTTGGCCAGAATTAGTGTAAAATAAATAATACATCATATGAGCAACAATACTTCATCTCATCCCAGCTTACACATTACTATTTAATAGCAAACTCTTATTTCTCCTACTCCTTTGCCATCCAATGTAAGCTTTAGTAATCAACATATGGTAGATGATAGTGCTTAATAAATTATTATCCACTGATGTATTTTCCATACATCCCTAGACTAATTTCTAATTTATGGTTTTTACCAGTTAAACATTTTTTACATTTTTTTAACTCTGCAATTGGGGTCCTTTGCATTTAATGTGTCTTTTCTCTAGCAGTTTTTTTTTTTTACTTTTTGTTATACTACTAAATGTTACCAGCTCAAATTGAAAACTTTTTTTTTGTCAATCATAGTTTATTTGCTAGCATAATGATATACAACTGAACCTGATCAGTTTGTATATATTATGGTGGGTTTAATTTTTTGGAAACTTAGTTAGCTTTATTCATTGGACAGAATTTTCATGTAATGTATTATTGGTTTCATATCAATTCTATTCAAATAATAAAGGTGACTAAAATTATAAAAAAATCTAAAAATCACCATAATAATAAAAACTAAACAGATTTAAAATCTATATAACAATGCCAGCAAATAAATTTGAATTGAAAAAAAAAGTTTTCTATTGTGCTAATAGTTTGATAATATAACAAGAAGTAAAAAATATCTGCTAGAGTAAAGATGTATTCAGTTTAATAGATCTCAAGTGCATGGCTTAAATAAATCCAAAGAGTTCCTTATTAATGAAAATCATAAGCTAGGAACTAGCCTGGGAAAATTTAAATAAAATAGCATTAGTAAAGATTATCTGGCATCTATTGACACTAGATGCAAAAGAGTAGTGAGAATAAAGCAGTTTTCCTGTAAAGTAGCATATATAAATTTGGCAATAAGTTATGTTTCATGTTTTTGAACAGTAATTATATAAGGTATATCTTTCTTTATCTGTGATCTTTTTAATCACTGCAGAGTATCAAAAGAGTAATGTGAAATCAGATTGAATAAAAATATCACTTTTTTTTAAATGAATGTTGTGTCCTCATAAAAAAAATATGCTATTTTCAAACTGAATAAATTTCAGTATTTTTAAATTTTCCCCTTTTTGGTAATTTTAATATTAACATTTTGATTTTATAATGTATAAAGAATTACAAAAATTGTGACTTTATTTATAATTTTAAAATATAACCTAATAAAGAAAACTAATTTACAAATTAAGTACCTCAGTTTCAAATAAAGATATATTTATAGATATTATTAATTTTAAATACTTACATATGTAAAGGAATAATTAATGATCATCAAACAAATAACTTTTTATATTTAAGATATATTATTAAGGATATATTTGTGTGTTCTAGATTTATACTGTCACTTTATACTGTCCCTTTAATGACTTACTCATACATAGTGTTCTTGCCTACACTTGTTCTCCAGTTTGAAAAATATATACATTATGTCTTTCTCTTTTACTCCTTTTCTGTACCATCTGTTTCAATTACCTCCTGGCATTAACCTGATTCCAATCCTTGTCCATTATTTCATTTTTACTGGGAATGTTGTTTTTATGAACTCTGGGTTCTGCATCCTGAAATGCAGCCTTGCTGGAAGTCTCAGTAGATTCATTTTGTATGTTTTACATGTTTTACCACTAAGGGTGTTTGTTTCACCCAACTCTATAGTTACTACCTGAGTATGTCTGGAACAAGCAGTTTAGCACTCTCATGACCCTCTCACATGGATTTGAGTGGAGATTCCTTATTAAAGTTAGAATATGTCTAATGCCCTGTTGATGCCTCCCATCTCTCCATTGTAACAATTGAAATGCTAGCCCATGATCTGATAAGATGCTCTTTGGTTTTCTATTTCAACAAACTGCTTCAAACACTGGGTTTTGACTGCAATTTGTGAGTATGCTTGTTGTATCAGATATTCTGACACTTACCTTGAAAATATATGTTATAAAAGTAATTTGAATCAGGTAAAATCAGGGTAACAGTCCATAATGGTCCACTGCTAAAATCTCATTTGAATCCATAATCAGGTTCAGGGTGACAGCTCTTATGTAATACTGGTTGAGGTGTTTACTTTGGATGCATATCTGGCTTTCTTTAAGTTTGGTTAAGATGCTATAACATATTCTTTCTCAATGGAATTGATGGTAGAGGGCAATCTCAGTTTTCCAGGAGCCATTATGCCCACTTAGATTGGGAACATGTTTAATCAGCTTCCCCTGGAGTTCCCATGGTATTAGAATTTTCCAAGGATTATCTCAATAGTGTGTTTGGTACATCAAAATGTTATTTATCTGGTAACATTTTTTCAATTCATGCCCCTGCCCTTTCTCCAGGGTCTTAATGATATGGTCATATTTTGTATCCATTCTTTGTAACTGGGCCAAGATTTTTAAATCATGTTCAACCAAGTCATCAACACCAATAGACTTGCTGCTATGTACACTTTTTGCCACCAAGTCCTACAGTTGTATTTTTACAGAGTGGTGGCTCAGGATATCTATCATATTTTTTGTTCCAGAGCGATAAATTACTTTGTTATCCAATTGTTGCAAAAACAAACTTCATATTATGAGGTGGTTATTAGTGAGATATCTTCTATTGAGAAACTTGAGACACTGGTGATCAGTAGTGATAATGACTTCTGATCCTAACAGAAATTGTTTGAATGTTTGGTAGGCCCATACTATCATCAGAGTATCTTATTCTGTCATGGTGCTTACAATTAGTAGGTTTGGAAAATTTCTTAATGGGCAATATTTTGTCCACCTAATGCCCCAGAAAGGTAATATCTCAAATTGCAAAGCAGCTTCTAGTAAAGTTTATTGTAATGTTTTTTCTATACACATTTTTGGAGAAACCTTTTTAGCTGTATGAGATGTTCTGCTATGTCAGTGAAGGCAATGATCACATTGTTTACATTGCATAGCATGTATTTTTTATTTCTTCTGATAGGGTCTGATCTAGGCATCATATTAACCTAATACTACTATTGCTAAGTCCAAAGGGCATCCTTCTGAATACATATGTGTGTTCTTTATGTCTAAATGCTGTGTATTTCTGGTCCCATGTATCTAGAGCAATTTGCCAATAGCTTGACATTAAATCAAGAGCAGTAAAAATCTTATTGTCTATCCAGGCAAAAACATATTGCAAGGTTGGAGGTATATTCCATTAAGAGATTGTAATACTATTCAGTTTCCTTGCATCCAGATGTACCTGTATTAACCCATTTTTCTCTTTAACTGGTACTATAGGGCTATTATATGGTGATGAACTCCTCTCTATGATTCCCATTTCTATCATGTTTTTACCTGGTCTTCCACTTCTTTCTTATACTGATATAGGATGGGGTATGAACTTGCATGGAAGTATGTTTTTTGCTTGAAATAGATCCTAAGCACATACCCCATAATGATTTCCCATACAATTGAAAATGTTTTTACATATTTTGTCAGCATCCTGACTAGCTTCCTTTTGTCATCATCAAGTGTTCAATCCTTTATTTGGTTTTTTATTGATCCCAAATTCAGTACCTCCTGGAAGCAACCCACTTTATTTAGTACTGGAATTTGTCTTATCACAGAACATGAGTTCTTTTTCATGGAAGTTGAATGTTTTTTGTTGCATAATTGATCCCAGATTGATGTCCTCCCATAAAGTTAGATTCCAACAGTACTTATTTTATTAGACCTTCCATTACCAGAAATGAGTGATTTACCCTGGTAGATGCTATTTTTATGTTCAGCAACAATTGACAAGTTTCTATTTTTAGTCTTTTTTTTCATTCACTAACACAGCTTGAGTAGCCCATGATGGCAAGGTAGGCAATATCTTTACTTCTTTTGTAGACTCACGCCATTTTTTGACACAAGCATTTTTTGGCTTCTGGTGTCAATAAAGCAATCACCAGGACATTTTCTAGTAATAACCTAATTGTTGGACATTCTTTGTGCAGTGACCAGTAATGTGGTTTCCCTTCTTCATAAATAATTGTTGATTTACATTTCCCCTTCTCCTGAGGATTGTTTATTTCCTGTTGATTGTTTATTTAAATTACTGAAATCCACTGCGATCAGCAATTTCACCATTTCTTCCAATCCATAATTTCAGCAGCCCATCATCAATTGTTGTATATAAGGTGCATGTTGTACCTTATAGTCTAAATAATCTGCCTCTCTGGCCATAAGAAAGCTTATAATGACTTCAGTAGTGATACCTGAAGCTGGAAGAACTGGATGTGTTTCTTTTTTTGAAATGCAATATTTTTTCTTCTGATTCCCTCCTGTCTTTTCTCACTCCAAAAGATCCTGAGAAAAGTGAGACAGTAGTCTCTGAATGTTGTCAGCTTTTTATTGATACATATCCACCAATATCTGGTCTGATCCATACAAATAGTTGCCTTTAACCACTATTTCCTCCTGTTCTTTTAATTCATGAATCATAAATAGTTTTTGTAGGCTTCATAAGTGAACCATCAGGTTTTCTCCTATATTGTCTTACAAATTATTTCCCTGGATAAATTGAGCCATGATCAGATTCATTTCTACTCTCAATTTCTAGTTTATATTGATTTGTGTCCTCTCTGTTCTTATATAGTTTTAGCATAGCCATATTCTCTGAAACAAACAAAAACAAAAAAAAATCATTTTGCCTTTTTTTTTTATTTTGTCATTTTTTTTTTTCTTTTTTGTGCTTTTTTTTCTTTATTGTTCTTTCTCTTGTCTTTGGCATTAGTAATATCCACAAATTAAATTTTCTGTTTTTTTTTTCTTCAAATAAGTGCACCTCTCACAAATTCCTGATAAATACTGTCCAATTAATAGATGAATACTATTGCTTTCATCCCATCATCTTTTTGAGTTGACAATTATTCACTTTTAAAAATAAATAAACACAAAAATTACATGAAGGAACTTAGGTTTACTTCTATTGCAGTCAAGATATAAGAGAATGAGTTTAAACAACTTAGTCCTATTTATATTTTTTTAAAATTGATGTCAAAGTAACTATCTCCACATTAATTCTTTGATCAATTTCATCTAGTGTCCTATAAATAAAAATTGTATTACACAATAATAATAAGAAAAACAAATTTTTTTTTCATTTATTACACATATAATATTCAACACTTACATCTTAAAAATATCAATAGTATTTTGTCACTCTAATATAAACTAAACAATTTAGAGTACATTCTTTCATACTACAATAGAAACATGCTTTTACTCATATTTTTCAACATAATATACAAATGAAAGAACAAACATGCTTGAAATCTTAAATATTTAGGTGTATTGTTTGTAACCTACTATTGCTAATGCAGTAACAAAAATATACTTAATAAAGGGAAATAATAATTTTATGAAGGCTACAAACTTTATTATTTGCACATTAATTTTTAAAATGAATAAAGTTAATTCAGAAATCTTTATACTAGAATTAATAATAAATATTTTTTCCTCCAATATTATTGTTGTCATAGCAATATATTCCAATTCCCCCTAGGTTAATATATACACTATCAAAATCAAATTTAAAAAAAGTTTTATTTTACATTTGACATTACACTGCATATTGAAATTTATTTCAAATTTTAATAGGTACAATATATACAAACTATAAATGTCAAAAGTAACTTAAAGTACAAAATTGTTTTACATATTTCTTTACTGTGCAAATACTAAAATGTTAAAAATAAATAGATTTTTAAAAAATCATATTAAATGTATTTATTTTCTGTGCACTAAAATAATAGAAATAATTGTTTTTTCGAGCACAATTGGGATTTTTAGATTTAACTTGAAATAAAAGTATGGGAAAGGGGTCCAGAAATTAATTAACTCAATCCCTTAGAAACAGTTTTTTTTTTTTTTGCTTTATAGTGCATGGTAAATTAAAGCATTTATTATTTTAAAAAATATCTCTTTATATTTTTAACTTTTTAGTATTGAACAGTAAATGAAAATGTAAAACTATAATGTACTTTAAATTGCCTAGATATTTATAGTTGATATATTTATATCACTACATATTTTTGCTACTATTAGATCTAGTTATATTTAGATAGAAGATAAAATAAGGATAAATAAATAGAGGTAAAATATTTTTTATTAAATGCTTTTATTTCCCATGCACTAAAATGCACACAAAAATGATTGTTTCTTCAATTACAATTGAGAGTTTAAAATTTATCTTAAATAAAAATATGGTGGAGGAGGTTCAAAAAATTAATTAAGTCAATCTTTTAGAAATGATCATTTTTTTTTTGCTTTTTAGCATATAAGCATTTAATATAAAAATAATTTTATCTCTTTTTACTTATACTTATTTTACCTTGTCACTAAAACTAACTAGATCCAATAATCCAATAGTAATAGACTAGCTATAAACCATCTATAGAAAAAAAAAGACTCTATCTGATTAGAACTTGAATAAAGTTAAGTTTTATCCAATCTAGATTATATCCAAATTGCAGATATGATAGACAAATGTGTAGGCACTACAGCACAAAACACTATTTAAACATGTGCAAATATATGATAACCTTAAATAGGTTTTTTCAGGGCAATGATCTCTTCAGAATCTTTCCATTAATATTGAGCAATACACTTTCTGGCTATTAAATGATCTTTTCTTTACTCTTTAGTTATATATAAAATGTCTGTTTATTAAAAACTATTATAATAACAATAAAAATATTAAATGTAATGACAATTAACTATTATATACAGTCATTTAATATGCAGAAGTACTTTCATCTAATTCCTTAACCTTTGTCAACTGCCATTAAATTCAAAAAGCAAAACAGAACCAAACATCATCAACTCAAATACCATGAATTCTGAATTTTAACATTAACAGCTTGTCTATTAATTATATTAATTTTATTTCTATTTATTAAAATTGCCTTCTTAATTTTTTTATTATGGTTTCTCTCTTCATGAAGAATCATAATGCTTTCAATATCAAACTTTTAAATATAAATTTAAGTTTGATTTCAAAAGTGTTAAGATTCTTCATGAAGAGAGAAGCCATAATAAAACAAAAGTTAAAGAGGCAATTTTAATAGAATATAATTAATAGAGAAGATTGCTTGCTAATGTTAAAATTTTAAATTCATGGAACTTGAATTGATAATGTTTGCTTTCATTTTGTTTTTTTTGTTTTTTTAGTTTAAAGGCATTTGAGGATGGTTAAAGAATTAACCAAAGTACTCCTGTATATTGAAAGACTGTATATAATAGTTAATTATCATTATATTTATTATTTATATATATTAATACTCTGCCACATTAATACTAATATAAAAAAAATATTGTGACTTAGTATTTTTTTTTATATTATATATGTGTAATAATATTATAAATATATTTTGTATTTTTTCAAAGCAATATATGGAATCTTATAATTAAATATTAGTAAATTCAGTAATCAAAAATTTTGAAAAGTACAAAAAATATAATCATCACTAAGGAGTCCTTTAACTAATATTTTGAAAGGTTAACCTTCATAATTCATGATATTAATGTTTGCTGCCTGTCTATTGATTAAGTCCTTTTTCTATTTATATATTAGCATAGCCTGCCTATTGATTAAGTCCTGTTTGTATTTATATATTTGCATAGCTTATTTATGCTAATATATAAATAACCTAGTAGATGACTTGTATGATCAAGTTGAAATGTTGGTATATCACTATTTAAAATATTTTAACATGGATGAACCCAAAAATATGTCTTTTATATATGCAACCTGTGAAAATCTTCGTATCAACAGACACACACACATATATATATATATATATGTGTGTGTGATTTTTCATAATGGTTTATTATTTTTTAATGAAACATTACTTGTCAAATAAAAACAATTTAAAGTATTATATTTATCTAATATAAATCATCTTGTATTTTTTATTAGGACAGATCAAGATTGATCAATGGTGTAATGTTATAAGCAACACATTAAATTTAAATCTACCCTGGAGAACATTGAGGCCAAAGTTAGTCCACACAAGTAATCCTGGATATGTAGACTACAGGACATGTTTTGATGAATATATTTTAACCATGAAGTCAGCTACAGTAAGTTTTTCCAAATAAATTGGAGCTATTTTTTTCTCACTTTATAATGAAAAATTATTTAATTTTTTTTTAATGTACAAAATTTACATAGTAGCAATGATCACAACAAACTCAAATATACATGTGTACACACAAGTAACAATTTAAACATACATTTTATTCCACAAATTTGTAAACTTTTAATTTAGAACACAAATAGCTATTTTTTTTTAAATAAGAACATATTTTTAGTAATATTTTTGGTTTATCAAAATATCCAAAACATTGCACATTATTAACATACACTTTATGAAGTTTAGAAAAAGTTTATTTATCACAAAATGCTAATGAAAAATCAACTTTATTTCCAAACAAAAAAATACAAAATACTAATAAATTTGTATATACTTAAGAAAATGTTAAAGGAAAGTGTGACATTTGATAGATTTATGATTTCTACTATGAAATTTCATATGTGTAATTCTGATAAATTTTAACATTAATACTCAGTAATAAAAACTAAATAAAAAAATTTGAATAAAATTCATAAATTATATATATGTAAATTTTATCAATGATATAAATTTCCTTTTTAATATAATTTCAATTCTTGTATGATTATCATTTCCACTAATCCTGAAATGAATATTAAATGTCAATCATGTTTTTTTGCTTTTACTATCATTGCATTGACTATTTTAATTAACTTAGAATAATTTAAAATTTTCTAGATAATAATTTCTAGATTTCTATTTAATAATCAGTAATAATATATTAATAATTAATGACAACAAAGTCCAAATTCATGGTGTAATTGTTTAAGTAAAAATAGCCTAGTATAATTGTATATTTTTGTGCCTTAAAATGATTTGAAATTAATTTCAATGACTTAAATGTTAAACTTTGAACAATTAATTATTGTTGATTTGCCAATGCAGATGAATGGTAGTGTAACACTAGTGAAATATATGTTATAAAACTTACATATCTGCTTTACATATTTCACAATTTAAAAATATATGATCAAATTTATATAAAAGAATAGTTAAAGAAATAATTATTTCAGAAGTAGTTTTAAAACATAGTTTTGCAAAAGTAAAAGATTGTGCTTTAAAAATTGAATAAAACCATTTATTAAAAGTGAATGGGGAAAAAAATTAGAAAAAAAGATTCAAAGAAAACTCTTCTTTTTATAAATTAAAGAATAAAAGGTCTAAAAATAGATCTTAGTAAAAATCTAAAATAAAAAAGATTAATGAGTGAAAGTAAACTTTTTGAATGCCAGTAAAATATTTCCTGGCTGATAGTGATATTGAAATTGTAATAATTAAAAACTGTGTAAGGTATTTCTTTGGGATAAAAGCAAAAGATAGTAGATTAATCTAGAAAAAAAGATTCCATTAAAGAAAATGTAAAAAGCAATTAAAAAAATGTAAAATTAATTAAAAGACAGATTTGAGTTGAGATAAAAATAAATTATGCACAATGGAAGAAAAAAAAATATAAAAAATCACAACCATCTATTTTTTATTTATTCAGTTCTTGAGTCTGGAAGTCATTTCAATCTTCATTTTGTGCTGTTACATTATTTATCACTCCAGAGATTCAGAGATCTAAAGACAGAATAGAGCCAGTCATTACTGCTGTGAAAAAATATTATTGCAGAAGCTGTATAACTAGCAATATGCATTTCTAGACCATTGTAGAAGTGTTTGACTGGGCTTCATGCCCAAAGTCCTCTACAAATTAACTGTCCCACCTGAATTCTCACTGGAAACTGATGCCAAAGTGGTGAAATTGATGCTGCTGCAAACTCTCTCCCTCTATTATTGACAAGACAAGGAAATGGAAAAACAAGCCCTGAAACCATCAATGGATTCCAAAAAGTCAACCAGTTGAAAATTAACAATCATGAAACCTACATAAATATATTTTGATCACTGTCTATAAACACTTGATATTTTCTAAATGAATGAACTTTAATCAAAGACTATTATAAAATTTAGCCTGAGAAATTGCTTATCTATTTATTTTTATATATAAATTTCCATTCTATTATGATAAAGTAAATATGTGTGCATGAATAAATATTAAGGTTTTTTTAATTATTATTTGGTCTATTCTATATTTCTCTCTCTCTCTCTTGTCACTACATCACCATTTATTTAAAGATATAAATGTTTATATGTGTTAAGTTAATGTGCTGGACTCCCTGATTAAGAATAAGAACTAGCTTGAGGTATTTCAAACCCTGGATTGTGTGTCTGTCATCTGAAGCATGCCAGCTATATAACAAATAATCAACTGGTAACTAATTTTGATTCTTAAAATGAATAAAATACTTTGGATGGCAGGTTTTTGTGTCAGCAGTCAAGATGGGCCAAAGTCAGGAAATGTAATCATGTTATGCTTTGTATAGCCTGATATGACCATGGTTATCTTTGATGGCTATGCTATCAATGGTATTCTTCCCTCTGCTTGAAGTGCTGGTCTGTTCTCATAAGATTTAGAAATGTGTAAAAATAAATGTTAAAACTTATTGAATTTTAGATTCCAAAAGGCATTAAAAGATTATGTGTTAAAAATATTTAAACCCCACAAAAATAAGGTTTATTCAGAACATCCAGCTCAGTATAGGCTAACTCATTTTATATTGCTTATTGTTTCATGTTGTGGAGATAGTGTGACATTATTAAAACAATACATGGTTTTGATTTCTGTCTGAAATGCCAAAATATTGAGGCATTATAGAAACATTTTGCATTCATCACATTTGTACATGTGCTGTGATAAACAGGAACACAAATGCATTTTTCTAAAAATAATTTGTTGTATTTTATATTATATGTGGTACAAAATTTATTTAAAAAAAAAATAAAAAGTTAGTGATTGAATGATTCCTATGCTCAGGGATATGTAAGAAGTTTGTGCATTGGAAGTGATTGAGCTAGGTATTATTTATGGACCTTAAGCTCCAGGACCTGCAATTTTACCACTGCACCAAACTATGTACACTTAAAATATAAAATTTTATAATAATATATATTTTTCTTCTCATTTAAAATATTAGTCAGGCATAAAAAAGAATGAAAATCAATTTTAAATTTTGAACAATTTTTCCATGTAAAAAACATATGGTCTTAGTAGCATATCATCTATTTTCCCTTCATTATCTTTATTATCATTTACTAATGATTGGTATTAGTGATCTGATTAATGACTCATTAAACCATGTGACATTCAACTTCTAATTATATGTACTGTGATGGTAACTTAAAATCATAACACACTAACATTTAGCAGATTATTATATGTTTGGTTAATATTTATATTTGGCTAAATTGATAAGTTTTGCTAACATATTATTTGTGAAATCTGAATAAATAAATATGCATATCTATATAGGCATAATATATCAGTACAGCATGAGGCAGCTGAGTAATAAGTCAAGTATGGCCTAATCTTATATATATATATATATTAAAACAAAGCAATTTCAATTGTTAATAAAGCAAGATTAAACGCTAAAAGAATTAGTACAAATATATATGTATAACAACACTTAACTTGTGTTAAATGTTTTTATGTCACAAGGAAGGATAGAACAATCATGTAGACTGTAAAATCCAACTAACTTAGTAATGATCAAAGGTCAAGTATTTTGCCAAGCAACCTAATATAAGAATGAAATAATAATGTATAATGTAATTGCTTGAATCGATTATCACAATATATATATATATGGATAACAATAGGCACATATAGCAAAATGAAAGATTTTGTGTGCTAGGAAATGGAAATGACACTGAATACAAAAGTAAATGCTATTATAACCTTTCTCATTACTTTGCCTATAAAAATGCCTTTGATATGAACCTCTATCATCAGGATAATGGGTAGATAAGTATAAATTATTAAGTTGTGGAAATGATAGATGTTCATCACTGACATTTAAACTACATGCATTTATTTATTTTTTATCTATATTTGTAAATATTGTCTAAACATTGGATTATTCAAATTTTTTATTAACGTTTTTATATTTTCTCCATATTATAAAATAATATAAAACTTTTTGAATTGATATAGTGTCTTTAGTTTATTAAACCATTCCTTGCATTCATCAACAAAGCCAATCCCCTTATATATATATATATATATATATATATATATATATATATATATATATATATATATATATATAAATTATTAATCAATGTATGTATTCCAATTATAATAAAATATATATAATCAATCAAAACAATACAATAATTAATACAGTAAACAATATTTTAAAAACAAATATATACCACAGTTTAATAAAAGTACTTTCAACTATCTATGTAGTCATTATCAACTAGATTTAAATTGTATTACAAAAAACTGTTATAAATGTAAACAAAAAGTAATACGTCATACATCAATTTTCCCACAATTCATTAATTTTTATATTGGCAACCTGTCTATTTATCAAATGATGCTTTTCACTTTTTATTAACATAGCTTCTTTAATTTTGCGTTTATTATTATTTCTTTCAATACACAAAATCTTAACTTTATTAAAATCAAAACCATAATTACAAGTTACATTATGATCAAAAAATACTGACGGTGATATGTCATCATTTCTAACATTCTCTTGTCTTGATTTTTGTACTTATTTATATAACAACAAATGCTCTTTTGATCTTTTCTCCAATGTACATTGAGATTCAAAAGAGCATTTGTTGTTATATAAACGAGTACAAAAATCAAGGCAAGAGAATGTTAGAAATGATGAAATATCACCGTCAGTATTTTTGATCATAATAATTATGGTTTTGATTTTGATTTTAATAAAGTTAAGATTTTGTGTATTGAAAGAAATAATAATAAATGCAAAATTAAAGAAGCTATGTTAATAAATAGTGAAAAGCATCATTTGATAAATAGACAGGTTGCCAATATAAAAATTAATGAATTGTGAGAAAATTGATGTATGATGTATTAGGTTTTGTTTACATTTGTAATGGTTTTTTGTAATACAATTTAAATCTAGTTGATAATGACTACATAGATAGTTGAAAGTACTTCTATTAAATTGTGGTATATATTTGTTTTTAAAATATTGTTTACTGTATTAATTATTGTATTGTTTTGATTAATTATATATATATTGAACCACCCACCTTCCCTTCACACCTCAACTACTAACTAATAATACCATGATGAAAACTACAACAACTAAAAATATCAATTACTACTTTCTTTTATTTTGCCTTACTGAATTACCCAGTCTTTGAAGGTGTTTAGTCCTCAGGTAAAGTGTAAACTATTATTGGTAGTAAACTACCAACAACACCAACACTCGACTATCAAACAGATACTGACCAAATAAACACTTTATTTGTTTTAAAAAAGAAAAACCCTTTAGGCGCCAGTTAATTATGATGTAATTAACATGCCCATCTGATCACCCCAATTTGGTACCTGTGATTCCCGCTAGCTCAATTGATTTCTAATCATCCTCTAAGAAAACAACAACTCGTATGTTAAATACACCACCCAAAGCTACTACTTCTACTATTTTAAATACTACAATAATTAAATGAATCGTCCTAGCTAAACGAAAAAATGTTCACTCTAATACTCCAATTTTAAAGATAAATAATAAATACTATTATACTAAATGCAGAAAATATTTACATCTTTAAACCAGAAAATCCTTATTTTAAAATAATATTATAATTTCCTTATCCTTTTAATTTTAAAATCAATTATTTATTATCAATGGTTAGATTTTTTTTCCTTCCCACTTTATTAAAATATATTATTATACTTACCTGCATGTATTAAAAATAAACATAAATATTTTAAGAAAAATAGTTTAAGTATTTTCTTTTATTTAAAATAAATCAATCATTTTATCTTATAATTAAAAACACGCACACTTTCTTTTAAAGTTAAAATAAGCATTTTAATACATCAACATAATAAATAAAGTATACACGTTACATTAATTTTAAACTCACACATACATGCATGCAATGTCCTTAAATATTATTCAGTATAGAAGCTGATATCATTTATTATTATTATTATTTCAAAATATTACCTCATGAAATTTAAAGTTTTATTTTCTTAAAGATTAATTCATAAAGTTTAAAGTTTATTTAATACAGTTTATCTTTTATTTTTAAAAGGAAAATCAGGAATGAGAGGATATTAAAGTCAATAATGACCTAGGATTTTATAAGTTCAATATGATGTACACAGCACAATACAACTTCTTTAGAACCATTTACGACTGGTTAACAGCTCCTCCTTGGATCCTGTGATACTGTACAACTTTCGTGGCTTGTTTATCATACACACACACCGCTATTTATTTATTTTATTTGAACATGGTTTCCCTCTGAATTAATTGCAGATATTGATACATAGAGAGGCTTTGATTGGCTGCACACCACGATGATCTAACAGCGCATCATGTTTGGAAATATAACAGTCTAAACAACTGTTATATTTGTTGCTTTAAGATTTATTTTTAAAAAAAGTAAGAAGTTCCGAATAGCAAAATGTTGAGATATTTATACTGTTCTTAAACAATGGAAAAACTTTATTAACAGCAGTGTCTATTGTCTTGTGAAATTATCAGCTTTTTGCTTATATTTTCTTTAAAACGTTCACACACACATTTGTTTTATTATAAGATAAAACAAAATTTCTTTATTATTTTATTATAAATTAATCAAAATAATATTAAATCATTTTTAAAAGCATTTATGGTCTATTCTTATTTAATAATAAATCCCCCCCCCACACTCTTTAGATTTACATTTTATTCTTTCAATTTTTATGTTTTTAACAGGCGAGATTTATAAAATTAATTAAATATTAATGTACTTTGGTACATTATCTCCATCCCTTCTCTGAAACTAAAATATCATTCTGAATATTTTAGTTTTCAACATTTAAATTTATAAACATTATACTGCTTTATCTAATTAAAGTTTGTTTACCTATACATGTGTAGTCATATTTATTTATTATAATTTTTTTTTAAGTAATTGTAAAGATTGAGCATTGAACATTCCTTTTTTCTCTGACCTCTGAGCAACTTCAAATGCATTATTTCCATATTCTTTTACGATTTTATAAGGCCCATCATATATTGGTTGAAATTTTTTATATATTCTTTTCTCCGGATAACTTACTGGATTTACCCTCACCATAATGTCATCTGCCAACTTAAACACATATTTCACCTTCCCTTGTCTCTTTTGTCTTATCCTATCCATCCTTCTAAGCCTATAGCATGCCTTATCAACATCTTTTTTCTTGTCAATATATGGCACTCTAACTGGTAAGATAGTTTTAAATGGATATGGAATATTCTTTCCTTGGTGAAGTCTAATGGGCTCAAATTCTGTTGATTCATTCTTTGACCAATTTATCATGTCAACTATTCTCGTTGCCTTCCTTTACCCATCCATGATGATTATTCTGTAAGTACACACAAAATAAATGTCCCAATTCCCTCATTATTCATTTGCATGGATTAGACTGCAGATTATGAATTGAAGTGAGTATATGTCTTATCTACACTCCGTCCATCTTTTCCACTCTTCAGACATAAAGGGTATTCCATGGTCCGACATTATTTGATTTGGAATTCCCACGTCTCGGAAATGTTGATGTTCAAGGACCTTTATGGTCTGTTTAGCATCAGCTTGCACCACTGGGTAAATAGCCACAAACTTAGAAAAAACATCATAAGTCACAAACAGATATTTATTTTGATTAAATTGAGTTAATGGTCCATAAAAATCTAGTGCCAATAAACTATTAGGCTGATATGTATATATAGGTCTCAAAGGTTCTGTATTTGTCATATTAGGAGGTTTGGTCTTTGTGCACACTATACACCCCTCAATGACATTTAAGATACTGATATACATATTTGGCCAATAAAACCAGTTGTTTATCCATCCTTCAGTTTTGCTTGCCCCATAATGTCCGTACTTTTTATGTACGTACTTAATTATCTGTTTCTGCATGACCATTGGCAGAACAATTTGCATATATTTGCTATCTTTCACCTTATGCTGCAAAATCCCATCTTTTAAACAATATTGTTTCCTATCTTTCCATAGTGTATTGTTTATAAGTCCACTTATAGGTCGGTGACATAAATAGTATATTATTTGTTTACATTCTGCATCTTCTTCTTGCAACTCTCTTAACCTTTTCAAACTGCATTCTATCTCTTCACCTTGATGTATTTCTGTCGTTGCTATATATGCATTATTACAATTTAAATGTTGTATCTGACATTCTATCGGGTATCGACTTAAAGCATCTGCTGCCATATTGTCTTTGCCTGGACAATACTGTATATTATAATCGAACTCTTGTGAAAAAACAAACTCCATCGGATCAATCTACTATTTGTAAGGAAACTATGATTGAGAAATTCAAGACTCCTGTGATCAGTGATCACTACCACCTGTGATCCTATTAAGTATTGCCTAAATTTCTTAAAAGCCCATACAATTGCTAAAGCCTCTCTCTCAGTTACAGTATAATTTCTCTCTGGCCCATTTAATAAACAACTTACAAAGAAAAGCACCCCATACTTTCCATAATCCTGCATCTGAGATAATGTAGCTCCCAATCCAATTCCACTGCTGTCCATTTGTACTATAAATGGTTTACCAAAGTCTGGATATGTCAACATGACCTCCCTTAACAAACCTTTTTTTACACTTTCAAAACTATGCTCTTGTTGCTCTTCCCACACCCATTTTTATCTTTTCTTAACAATTGTAACAGAGACTCCATATCTGAGGAAAAATTTTTATAAAACCGATTGAAAAAATTACACAACCCAAGGAAAGACTTGACGTCTTTCTTCTTCGTTGGCCTGGGAAAATTTTGTATAGCTTGGATTTTCTCTGGATTTGGAGATATTCCTTGTTCACTAATTATGTGTCCCAAGAATTTAACTTCTGTAGTCATCAAATGGCTTTTATTCATATTTAATTTAATTCCTTTATTTTTACACTCATCGAATAACAATTTCAAATGTTTGAAGTGTTCTTCCACACTTTTTGAGGCTAAAATAATATCATCCATGTACATTGTAATCAAGCTTTTGATTTTATTGGATAATACTTGATCAACGCATTGCATTAATCATGCCCCACTATTTTCCAAACCAAAGGGAATTCAATTAAAATTATATGCCTGTCCATTATAATGGAATGTGGTGTTCTTGCGGTCTTCAGGATGCAACTTGATCTGCCAATAACTGGCCGTCAAGTCAAAAGTTAAAAATTTTTTTTTTTATGAAACTTCATTAATAATTCACTTATAGATGGTGGAGCATTGGTATCTAACACTGTTATTTTATTCATTTGCCATGCATCTAGACACAGACAAATAGATCTATTTTTTTTTTACTGTCACTAGCAGGTTATTATATGGAGATGAGCATTTAGAAATAATTCCCCATTTTAACATATTCTTTAGTTGTCTCTCCACTGCACTCCTATATTGATGCGGTATAGGATGTACTCGTGCTTGATATGGTTGGTTCTCCATAAACTTTATCCTATGCTCATATCCCTCAATTACTCCAGATACTTCTGAAAATATACTTTCATACATAGTCAACAATTCCTTCAACTGTTTTTCATCCTCCCTTTCTTGTTCATCTTCCAGCACCTTTTCCTCTATATCTATTCCTGCACTTTCTACATCACACTTCACATTAACAGTTTTTTCTCATATACATCAAATGGAATTTCTGTCTTATTAATTCTCACCTGTCATTTCTCATAATCTAACATGCACCCAACTTCACACATAAAATCTGACCCCAGGATAACATCATGTATCAATCCCTCTAAAACCAACATAATGTGACTATATTTTTTTCCGGCTATATTCATACTTATCCAAACTTGTTCCGATGCTAGTTTGGCTCTCTTTCCATTTGCCAACATTACGTATACATTTTTTAATGGCAAGGTTTTGAGTTTCAAATTATTCTGACTTATTTCATCAAAAATTTTCTATGAAATCACCAATACCTGACTTCCTGAATCAAACAGTATGTTTACAGTTATTCCTCCTATTCTCCCTTTTATTTTTTGGCATGAATGAGATGCCATTCTCAACTCCTCCTCATTCTGTGTCAAGTTTGCTACTTGCCCATAAAGATTCTCTGCATTCCCTTCTTTGTTCCGACTTTCTTCATATGGACTATTGCTATCCATCATTATAAGTACCTCTGCAGTCTGTTTTATAGTGTCCTTTACCATTATTATCTATTAAATATCCTCCGGAAAACCTCACCTTACTATACACAAAATTTGCTGCTCAGACAAATTATATGCTGTGATCATTCTCAGTTTTGCTACTTGTCTGTGAAAAATGTGCTCAATGTCTCTCCTATCTGCCATTTATCTTGTTCTACCTGAAGCCTAACTACCTCCTGAAACTCCTCCCCCAATAACTGGACAACAATGCTCATTTGTACATCTCAAAACTTGTTGGTTTCACTCCCATTGCCTCCCACCAAACTTCAGCCTCATCCTGTATATAACTAATGGCTATATTAACTTTAACTAATTCGTTAAACTCATTACAGGAGAAAAACCACTCTAAACTCTCTAAATGTCTATTCGGTATTTTCCCTCTTTTCTCTGAAAAATTTTTTATCTTTATAAACCGGCTTGCCATTTCCATTTCACCAATAATTTATTTAATCTCATCCAAAGTAAAATTCATTTTTCTATTTCCAAAACATATGTACAACCAACCTTTACTCTCTTGAAGTTCTATTTTTACACCTCCTGTTTGTCCATCCTCACCAGTCCGGGGTGTCTTTTTTTTTATTTTTTAAGGATTATGCATCCACATTATACAATGTCATACAAGAATCACATTTAATATTTATGCTAATCTGATTGGTTCACCACCTAAAACATCCCACTACAACTTACGTTGTCCTACCGCTTGAAATGTCTAGTTTCGGGCCACATTGATGGACCAAATGAATCGCCAACCTTTCTTTCATGCCTCAACTACTAACTAATAATACCATGATGAAAATGACAACAACTAAAAATATAAATTACTACTTTTTTTACTTTGCCTTACTGAATTATCCAGTCTTTGAAGGTGTTTAGTCCTCAGGTGAAGTGTAAACTATTATCAGTAGTAAATACCTACAACACCAACACTTGACTACCAAACAGTCACTGACCAAATAAACACTTTATTTGTTTTAAAGAAGAAAAACTCTTTAGGCGCCAGTTAATTATGGTGTAATTAACATGTCCATCTGATCAGCCCAATTTGGTACCTGAGATCCCCACTAGCTCAATCGGTTTCTAATCACCCTCTAAGAAAACAATAACTTGTATGTTAAATACACCACCCAAAGCTACTACTACTATTTTAAATACTACAATAATTAAACAAATTGTCCTAGCTAAACAAAAAAACATCCACTCTAGTACTCCAATTTTAAAGATAAATAATAAATACTATTATACTAAATGCAGAAAATATTTATATCTTTAAACCAACAAATCCTTATTTTAAAATAATATTATAATTTCCTTATCCTTTTAATTTTAAAATCAATTATTTATTATCAATGGTTAGATTTTTTTCCTTCCCACTTTATTAAAATATATTATTATACTTACCTGCATGTATTAAAAATAAACATAAATATTTTAAGAAAAATAGTTTAAGTATTTTCTTTTATTTAAAATAAATCAATCGTTTTATCTTATAATTAAAAACACGCACACTTTTTTTTAAAGTTAAAATAAGCATTTTAATACATCAACATAATGAATAAAGTATACACGTTACATTAATTTTAAACTCACACATATGTGCATGCAATGTATTTAAATATTATTCAACATAGAAGCTGATATCATTTATTATTATTATTTCAAAATATTATCTCATGAAATTTAGTTTTATTTTTTTAAAGATTAATTCATAAACTTTAAAGTTTATTTAATACAGTTTATCTTTTATTTTTTTAAAAGGAAAAATCAGGAATGAGAGGATATTAAAGTCAATAATTACCTAGGATTTTATAAGTAAATGAGTAAAGCAAATAATTTTTTTAAATTTCAATATGACTGGTTAATGGCTCCTCCTTGGATCCTGTCATACTGTATGACTTTTATGGCTTGTTTAGCATACACACATTCCGCTATTTATTTATTTTATTTGAACATGGTTTCCCTCCGAACTAATTGCAGATATTGATGCATAGAGAGGCTCTGGTTGATTATGCACCGTGATGATCTAACAGTGCATTATGTTTGGAAAAAAGTAAGAAGTTCCGAATACCAAAATGTTGAGATATTTATACTGTTCTTAAACAGTGGAAAAACTTTATTAACAGCAGCGTCTATTGTCTCATGAAAATATCAGCTTTTTGCTTCTATTTTCTTTAAACCTTTAACACACACACAGACATTTAATTGTTTTATTATAAGATAAAATGAAATTTATTTATTATTTTATTATAAATTAATCAAAATAATATTAAATCATTTTTAAAAGCGTTTATGGTCTATTCTTATTTAATACTAAATCCCTCCCCCTACTCTTTAGTTTTACATTTTATTCTTTCAATTTTTATGTTTTTAACAGGCGAGATTTATAAAATTAATTAAATATCAATGTATTTCGGTACTATATATATATATATATATATTAACACATTTCATTATTTTACATGTATAGTGGTAAATGAATTCTTAGAGATTCTAGGTAAATGTAGTTCATTAATAATAACTTTGATAAGGTAATCTAATTATTAGTATGTGTAGGTATATTAATAGAATCAAAGATGGAAACTTCCTGAGGTCGAATACTGCAGTATAATGGAACCAAAAGAGGGGTGAGATGTGGGTGAACTGATCCAAATTGCATCTAAATTTAATAAATGAGTATTGAGCTGGTCTATTGGAAGAGGGTGCAATCACAGGTTATGCACTTTATTGCATTGTTTCCATCATCCTACCCAAAGCCCCTAGGCCTGACCATAGTAAGAAGCGACCCTTTCTTTTAATGTTATCGTCCACACCGTTACAATACATATATATATATAAAGAACCAAATTAAAAACATTTAACTGTAAAATTTAATAGTCTATTTCTATGAAACAATGCTCAATATTAATTTGTAAGCTGTTTATATAGAAGATGTGTTTTATAACTGCATTAAAATATCATTAATGTATGTTTAAAAATTCTATAAAAGAAATACTTATCCAGATAATTAAAAAAATTAAGTCTGATATATTGGATTTGAATTATGCATTTGATCTCTTATTATAGAGCCTTTTGTTTGCAAACTGTTGCAAAAAAAAAAAAGATAGTTCCTATAGGAAAACATGGTTTCTCAAAAAAACAACTCTTTGATATTTCTTTTTCTTTTTTAGTTTTTTTTTTTAAAAAATGCTATTAAATTAAAAAATTAATAATTAAACAAAACTTTTTAAAACACATTTTTGTTCTAAATTAAAGTATTTTGGATATTTTTCTTATAAAAGCAATTCTAAAGCTAAAAATTGTCATACAATCAATTAGGTTAAGAATGCTACCTATTATAAATTTATTAATGTAATATATATGAGGAAGTCATATCAATTACAACATGATTAAGCTTTCAGAAAAATTGTATATTATGATAGATATCTACCAATATATTGATGGTATTTTCTGATTAAGATTTGTTTCTAAATTTTCTCATGTATGCCAAGAAATTAAGAGTATATGTCAGCCAAGTTGGGATTGCCTTTAACAAATTATTAAATCATTTCATTTGTTTGTTACATTATGAGACCTGTTTTCACAATGACTTAAAAACATTTTAAATCATCAAATGATAATTATATTACTTATAATTTATTTTAAGGCAGAGATAATCATGTGTTCAAAATCAGATTCTATCAGAAATATAGAGAGAGGAAGCATACTGTTTAGTAAAAAAAGCTTCTACTTATAGACAAATATGTTGATTATAACTAAAAGAATTATATTGCAGAATAAAACTGCATTGCTTTTCTCTTGGAAAAATCTAAGAACTATCAAGAAAATATATACCATAAAATGTATTTTAAAAAACGCTACCTATGAAGGTAAACATCTGGTTATATCTTACTTAAATTAGTCATGGTTTCTACATTACTTTAGTTTGTTGTAATTCAGCTTATATAAATTCATACTATTTTTTTTACAAATTCAAAGATAATTATCATGATATTTTTTTTCATATGTCGTAATGTTTTGAATACTTTCCAAAGTTACAAAATAAAATCTTTAATTGCTATAAAAAAGTTAAAACCTGATTGCATTAATGAAAAAAGCTTAGGTTTAAAAAAGAAGACTAAATAAAAAAAGGAACAAATTATAAATTTTATCATAAATCTTTCTTCTCTATAGGCACTTTTTTATATTCATTTTTGAAGATGAGTAGTACTAATGATTAATAATAGTATATCATTAATGGCCTGAAAAATCCAGTATGCTTAGCATTCTTTTAAAAAAAATAGTTTTATTGAAGAATGCCATTAGGTAGTATTTCAAATAGAAACAAAACACTCCATAGTGTTACACAAAGCAAGACAGAGTGATAAATTAATGCATGAAGATTTGTGCATAAAATCCCTATCTATTGCCTATTCATTCAATATATCCCCAGACTAATTTCTAGCTTGTAGTTTTTATCAGTTAAGAACTTTCTATCTGAGAGCACTGTACCTAGATCTTACAATTTAATGCAGGCATGTAGCAGCCACCTTTTACCTATTTAGTTAACTATAAAGTAAAAAATCCAAAATAAAAACACAATAGTGTCTTCAATCCAAACTCATACACTTTTATAGTCATATAGATTTGAACCCTGTTCAGTATTTATACATTTTGATGTCTTTAGTTCTTTAATAACCATAATCACCATTATCTCATTAAGCAAGATTTGAATTAAACCTCTAAACATCATATGATCACTGTTTCCTCTGCTTATACAACTGTTTTAACAGCTTGTGTAAGGATAGACCAATGGTGATTATATGATGATAGTATTATTTTGAGAGATGTCTTTCAATCATTGTTTGTAGATTTCTTGTTTTTAGTTTGATTATTTACTTTTTACTCAGAAGTATTGAATAAAAGACAAATAGATAATTCAGCATCTAAAAATCTATGAAAATTAATTTGAACATTTAATGATCCTCATGTTTTTAATCCATGCTATAAACTATATAATTGGTAATTTTTTAAATTCATGTAACTTAAATGAACTTTCTATAGCAAATTAAATATATAAAACTATGCAGACTACCAAGTGCATATATCCAATTCTATGTCATTAATGTAATTCAGTTATGGAGAAAATATCTTTACAATTCCCAAAAGTCTTATTTATTTCAAAAGAATAATAAAAGAATGATAATAGGAAATTAACACTGCATAGGTACTTATATAGGTAAAAATTGTTCTATTCAGAATGTATTTTAGCAATAATCTTCATTATAAGAATAAAATCATAGCATGAATTTGTTTGTGCCTTATGAACATATAAAAATTTGAAAGATATATCTAACATCGTTTTAAATTTCTAAAGATTCTAAATATAAAATATTGAAATATAAAATAATTTTTTAAAAATAAAAATATTTGTGTGTAATAAAATCAGAATGATAATTTTGGTAACAAGTTTTTTATAAATATAATTTTTGATAATTATGAAAAGTATTATATTATTTAAATTTAACATTATTTTAATTATCTGTTTGTCTGTATTCTATAGGAAGGTCCTACTGTTGTTGAAGCACTTTATCGAAACAAAAATACCTTAGAAACAATTTTTCGAATGATGGATAAAGATAATTCAGGTAATTCATTGTAGAATGTTCCTTCCAAAATGCCTGTTATGAATAATCTTGTATATGTTTTTTTTGGCTAATTATAAATATCATCATCTAGGTCAGGCTCTAATCATTTCTATTAATGTTCATCTCTAGAAACTGCTTATGTATTATTATCTCATATTTATTTAAGAAGCAAAAAATCATCTATGCATTATAAATCAAATATTTTATAACAAATTTAACATACAATGTGTTATGATAAAACACCTTAATAAGGTTATCATTGCTTCTCCCTTAGTGATATCTTTCAAAAACTTGAAAATCTCTTTTCAACATTTTAATCACATATTTTCTAATTCTATTTCTTTCCTATTACTGAAATGAGTTCAGTTTTTCAGACATATAATATTAAATCATCCATTCACTTTACTATGGTTACACAATGCTTTATTTACCACCCTCTTTTACAGTTTACAGTTTCAATTGCCCCAGCAATCATCTTCAGAAGATAGGAGATATACAAGTTCTGAAGAAGATTGCTGGATCAATCAAAACGAGGGTGGTAAATAAAGCATTGTGTAACAGTAGCAAAGTGTATGGATAATTTAATATTATATGGTATACATTTAGCAATGCAATAAGAAAGAGTAGTTATTTTTCAGATATAACTGCATTATCATTTATAAGACTTTTTTTAAATGACCAAATCACAAGAATTCTTTTAATTTTACAATGCTAGTCTTAACATTTATTATTTCCTATATTTATTTTTAACTATTGCAATACTATGCTTTTTTTTTCTTCAAAAATTTATTTTTAATAACTAATAATATTCATTAAGGCTGTAGCCTCAAGCACATGCATATAAAATGCGATAGTAGGGACCTCTACATTTCTTTTTTTTAGTCTGGAACCTTTGATTCATATTGATTGGTGGCAATATATTCTCTCATTGTTTTAAAAATAATTATTTTTGTTTTATAATTTTAATATGTCATATCAACATTCAGTTCTCCTATAATTTGCCTTTCATTCACCATTTTCATGTATATTAGTGTATCTGTAATTTGAAAGAACAATTCCTTTATATCTGAAATTGATTATTAACTTCTCATCAACTTCCACCTTCTTTGGCCCTCCTTTTATTATTATGCATTGTAAGTTATTAAAGATAATGCTAATCATTACTTGAAATATTGTTTATGAAGCTTTATCAGCACATACATCCTACATATATTTGACTGATTGAAAATAGTTACGAACATCAGTAAAATCTGGATGCTCATGTATTGGAGATTTCTTTTGCTCATTTTCAATATCAGAACTGAACATTCATGACATAAATCTCATTTATGATTTTTAAAAGTTTTTTACTGCTTATGTAATTATTTGCTGGAATGACAATCTTGCAAAGTTTGCACAAGTTTTAATAATAGCATATTTTGTTTATATCAAATCAATAAAAAGTAATAAGTGAACTTTATTATTTTATAAAGATTAAAATTTTTTTACCATTTCATAAACAGTAAGTGGACTATAGATTTTACAATTTTATAAAAATTTAGTAGACATTAGTATTTTGAGAGTGTTAAGTGGATGTCCTCATAAATCCTAACTTTACTATTTTTCAAAGATCTTATTGTTATATGAAAATGGGAATATGAGAATTCAATACAAACAGTGTGCATTGAAATGGGATAGAAAAAGTGAATAATTATTAGAATGATTTGATAATAAACTGTAAAAATAAGTAAGTTTATTATGGTGTATAATGATTGCAAATAACACGATTAACAGGATTTTAGATTTATGACTAATTCATTGCAACTTCTAACTTCATCTAAGGATATCACATCACATTAGATTTTTCCTAATTCTCACAGACTCACAGAGTTCATCTTGAAAAAAAAATAAAACTGAGAAATTCATAAATTTGAATTCATTAATTTTACTTATGTAACTGTTCCAACAATCATTTGTCAGCCAACCATTTTCACATTTTTCATGATCAGTCATATAATACTACCACAACCAAAGCTGTATTTTGTATATGTAGTCCAATTAAATTCTGTAATTGTTTTAAAGTTAAAATGACCCCAAAGTATGAAGGCATTTATTATTGATAATTCTGTGTGACAAAATAAGTACAATAACTAGTGAAAGAAAAGTTATATGTCTGATTCACATGTGTATTCATTCATTTATATTTGAGCATCTATATATCTGAATGTACCTTTTTAAAATATTAATCTATTGTTTTATCATTATTACATTATTCTGAAATCTTGGAACCAATGCCTGCAGATATAAGAGAACAATTGTAATCTGAAAATGATTTGTTCTTAGTATAATCATTTTATTACCCATAAATTTATTCATTAATTATTTTTTTCTTGAAATTTGCATAAACTTTTTTATTTTATTTTATTATAGCATATTAATTATATTGCCATCCAATAACCATGATTTTATATAATTTGATTTTTTTTGAGTGATTGATATATGTCATCACCATCTAATATAATCTGAAAAAAACTTTGTGAGCTTAGTAGGGTATTTATTTTATATTTAATCTTTCATACTTTTTTCCTCTTAATTATAAACCTTTGTTACAATCTCACAAACATTTTTCTCTTGTTGTGCTATAGTAATTCTCTTATTATACACATACTATCATTTTTAATTTTAATTTTTTTTTTTGGTCATATGCTTTTTTATTTCATAATTAGCATATATTATTTTTGGTAAATAGTGTTGAATAATTAATTGTAAAGTTCTTTATTCAAATACTAGCATTTTAATTTTATCTCCATTGTTTTGAATTATTAATTATACAGTAAAACCTTTTTTTCATTATCTTTTCATCATATTTCAAATCTAGTTGCAATCTCATATATTTTAGATAACTTATAATCATTGTCATTATATTAGCTTTAAATATTATAGTTTTGAATAGAAAATGTTTTTATTGTTAGAAAATAATTTGCTACTCCCTTTTATTGCTGCAATTTTTTCATTGCTTTTCTGACATTTTCATTACTAATCTCTTATAAAATTCTTATTAAAAAGTAAACCATTTTTCAGGCTGTTTATTCTTCATATGCATACCTTATTTATATCGAAAATAACTATACACAAAAATATATATGAGATATGTTGAAATCTGAATAATGTTGACAAATTTTGTCTAGTGCACTTTTGACTAAATTATATTAGTCATAGTCATGACATCTGTCAGAGGGGTTAAGCCAGCAAACTTCCTCCCCTCTGTTAGATACCATGACTATGAGCAATATGCACTAAGCAAAAATTGCAAATTTTATTCACTTCTTTTTTCCATATGTCAAATGCATGAACCCAGGCCAGCTGCTTGTAAGGCAGCTATGCTAACCTCTAGGCCACCAATGCTTGACAACTTTATTCAGATTTAATATATAGGGTATATGAGCACAGACTTTCACATGACCCCCCACTCTCCACTCTATCTAATAACACTGATACACTCAAGCACATATATGATGAAAAGATAAATAATCACCAATATACGTATTTCATGCTAAACCAGCAATCATCAGTTGGTCCAGATTATCATCTCCCACACATATATACTATAAGTGCTCAGATATATATTAAGATAGACAATCTTCAGTTAATGGACAGGCTCCAATATACTACACACTTCAACTCTTCAATCGTCCATCCAATTGAAAATCTGATAATGGAATGCTCGAAGGCCACCCTGAGGCTGAGATTCTTGTCACACCCAAGTATATCTTGTATATGTTTTTGCCTATAGTTATTTTCCATATTTCTACCAAAATTTTCAACAATACCTTATTTATATTTTTAATGTAGCAAATTTTGTTAAAAATTTTGATAATATAGAGAATAATAAAATAATATGCAAAGTAAATAAAATAATAAATTTATTACTGATTAAAATATGAATCTATTTAAAGTACACAATAATTTAACTATGTTGCTTTATACTTAGAGATGATGCTCAGACTGCTTTAAGAGAAACATATTGTTTAAAGAAAAAAAACAATAAATGATTTACAAATAAAACTAAAGGATTCCCAGCAATGTCTTTGAAAGAGCTCCTAGTCTTGAGAGACCAGAAAAATTATGTGGAAAGTTTAATGATACTAATAAATGTTTTTTTTTTTTGCTTCACATTTAATTATTTTGATTTTATAATGATTTGTAACTTCTATTTTAAGTTTTCCTTAAACTGTAGCTTTGATCTATTATGACTTTATTTATGTTTATATAACTAAATTCCAAATTGTTTTAGTTATAAATTATTGTAATATACTATAATTCTATACTAACTTAAAAAAGTAGATAAATTAATTTAATTACACAAAATAAAAAAATCAATATATTTACTTTTTAATATTTACGGGTATATGATTACTGTTATTATAAATCTAAAGAATATATATTACTGCATTATTTTTTTTTTAAAAATATTCTAATAATAAATAGTAAATGCTAGATGTACTGAAAATTAAAATTTTTAAGCACAAAATTAAATAGAAACTAATTTACATATATAGACAGCCTTAATCTAATACATTAATGAAATAAATAAGTAATTATTTAATAAAATAGTACAAAACAAAAATCAATAATAAAATTATTCTATTAGTTCATTGATTTAGTAAAATCCAATGTAAACGTAGTTATGCAATAATAAAATATAAGAGCGCACAATAGTTCTTAATAGCAAGAAACAAATGATTGTGGAGTAGATGTATCAGTGCAAGTACACACACATCTACATTTATTTATAATAGAAATTTTATACATTTATAATAATTATAGTAATGACTGAAACACACAGGTTTATTATATATGTGTTTAAATAAGTAATATATAGGGTATATGAGCACAGACTTTCACACAACCCACTACTCTTCACACTATCTCATAACACTGATACACTTGAACACATATATGTTGAAAAGATAAATAATCACCAATATACGTATTTCATGCTAAACCAGCAATCATCAGTTAGTCCAGATTACCATCTCTACACATATATGCTATAAGTGCTCAGATATATATTAAGATAGTCAATCCTCATATTTTAATGGACAGGCTTCAATCTACTCCACACTCCAACTCTTCAACCGTCTATCCAATTGAAAATCTGATGAGGGAACACTCAAAGGCCACCCTGAGGCCGAGATTCTTGTCACACCCATGTTGACCTAAGGTCGATCTGACCTCTCATGTACAGGACATAATTCATTTCAATACATATCCAAGGGATAGGCAGACATCTCTACTATGTAATAACTGAATAGTAGTAGTCGTTATTGTAATA
Source organism: Epiperipatus broadwayi (assembly GCA_028023455.1). Lineage (NCBI taxonomy): Eukaryota > Metazoa > Onychophora > Udeonychophora > Euonychophora > Peripatidae > Epiperipatus > Epiperipatus broadwayi. The sequence goes on from JAQFVV010012533.1 coordinate 1,527,825, forward strand.
GTAGTAGTAATCATTGTCATAGTTGTAGTAGTAGTAGCAGCAGCAGTAGCAGTAATGATGGTGATGGCAGTGGCAGCATCGGTGCCAGCAGCAGCAAAAATAATAATAATAAAATATGTGATTAATTAGTGAAGTTATTACAAATAATTATTAATAATAATTATAAGCAGATTAAGTAATTATTGTTATTTTTAAATTTAACTAAAATATTAAAAAAAAATCATATATTGAATAATATTTTATAGTGTTCCTAACAATAATTTTTTAAAAAATCACATGCAAGATAAAATGTAGAAGAAAAAAGATAGTAGTTAATTTGAGTTCTATTTTTCTTTTCATGTAAGAGATTTAAAATATTATATTTATTTGTTAATCTCAACCTTATGGTGGATTAGAATAGCTTTGAAGGGTGGTGTGATGTGAATCGCTTCTCTTTCTTCATTGGCTGCATTTATAAGGAACTGGGGGATAATTAAAACTCTTCATGGAGCTCTTTATCATTTAAATAGATCACAAATGTCTAACCTTTAGCATAAACAAAAAACCATTGGAAATTTGAATATGAATTTAATCTATTAACTACTAATTTCGACACACCATTTACAAATAACTGAACCTAAAGAATGAAGAAAATCATATTTTAAAAATGTGCGCAATAAAAGAAAATGACGTTAAGAGTAAAAATGTTTTGACTGTTTTATTTATTGTGAACACTAGTTTTAAATATATATATATATATTATTTTAATAATGTATAAATGAATCAAAAAGAATAATAAAAAAAGGATAATACAAATATAAAATTTTACTAATGTATTATATTTTAATTATTTTAAAGACTACGGAATATTAATTTTGCTTTTAGATTAAATAAAATACGTGACATTAAAAGTAGGATGGACATATTTCTCTTATCAAAACTTTAAAAATAAAAACAAGGATTTAGCATTAAACTATACTTGATATGACAATATATAAATTAATAAACAAATATTCTATGAAATTTAATATTCTTAAAACAATCATATGATCATTTGATTTTTATAATTTATTTGCATTTATCATATAAAAGTTTTGATATGGGGATAAATATTCTAATATTCGTGCGAATTATATATTTTAAAGCTTATAATAATATCTCTGTTCAACTTTTCAAACAAAGTATTTTTAAGTAACATCATGCACAAGACATATTCTATATGTGTAAATTTACGTTATACCTTCCCCACAGCCATTTATTTAACACAAATAATTATTTTATTTATTAATTTTTGGTGAAACTAATAGAAATTAATAACTGATATAGTCAGTCCATTGCCAAAGACGTGCAACTTGAGTTAGATAATGATGGTATTAATGCAAAAATATAAGGAATAAGTAGATATGAGGCAAAACCTTAATGATAAATATGACAAGATTTTAATGAAATTGAAATTAAATTAAAAAAACAAATCAGAATGTGAGACAGAACAGAAACATTTAGAAAATAAAATAGAGAAAGGCCAGCAAGGCAAGAAAGAAAAAGAAGTAAAAAAAAATTGGAAATTTGAGAGAATAAAGTGAAATGTTTAAAAACTAGATTAGAATCAGGATAATGTTAAATGAAGAAAATGATGAAAAATGTCAGCATCAAATAAAAGAAAAGAAGACAAAGTTAGAAAAAGATAAATTAACATATAAATATGGCTATAAAGTTTTAGGTAAAGTAAGTGTTAGATCTGCCAGTTATAATAATCACTGGTGAACAATCTATGCAGTAAGCTAACCCTTGCACTGGCTATATATGCATACAATAATTTTATGACAAAAACTAATGCCGGTGGAATAAGAAAACAGATTTAATTATAATACACTAATATATACATATTTACACTATTCATTCAAAACAATCATAATCTATTTATAATTAACAAACCCGAAGGCATACAAAAATAATAATGAAGATCTATACGACCTACTTTATAGTCCCTATGTTGACTCTTGGACATTCGAAGGCCAGCTGTCCGCTCTGGGGCTACCGTGCTAAATAAGCGACGTTCAGCGCCTTTCCCTGTTCAACTGCATCAGTAGAGCTCCCAGTTTTAAGAGTCAAAAATGCTTTACACAATCCCTCATTTTTCCAATCCTGATTTTCTGGATTTGATTGGTCAATCTTGTCCATCCTGGTTGGATCAATTCCTCCCAGTTTATATTTTGGTTTAAGTTTTACTTTGATTGATTATCCTTTGCAGTTCGATTGCTTTTTAATTAATCATCTTGTTTATCCACAAAGTTCCTTCGTTAATTAACCTTGCTATCAAACAGGATTTGTTTACATGTTGTTTTAGAACATAACACAACTATTAAAGTATAATATTATTTTAAATTAACAAAGTATTTTTATTTTCACGTATATATATATATAACTTACGTATGTATATGCGATAATTTATATACATACATACGTTTAATATTATATCCCTATTTACTATTATTATTTTGGGTGTATGTGTATTTTAATTATACACATACATAACAATACTTCCTCCAAATTTGAAGATTATTTGTTAGTCTTAGAACTTAAAATATAATCAGTTAAATATTGGGAGGGTTTATTTTCCTTTTTAGTCATTGCCATGAATTATTTTCCATTTGTAGTGGTGACTTCTCTGTAGGCCCAATGTTTAATTGAAAATCAGTTTCTTGACTGGCACAAATTTTTGGTTTATTATCATTTTTTAGAGTCTTGTCGGTTTCTGTTGTGCCGAGATTTCGAATCCAGTCGTCACTTTCATTTCTCCATAGCTGGTTCACATGTTTTTTTAATATTTTACCATCGCCTATGCAAACTGTATGACTTGTTTTGACAGATGGCGAATAACTTCCCCTGGAAACCATCGATTTTTTAGTATGTTCTTTACCCACATTCTCTCTTACGGCTGAAATTTATACGAACAACTCTGTTGTTTGTCTCGTTGTTTTGTTGGCACTATTTTTGCTAGTTTTGTTTGCAGTTTTCTGCCTAAATATATTTCCGCCGGTGATTTGCCAGATTTGGCCACTGGGGTAGAATGCTGGTGGAGAAGAGCAGTCAATACAGCTTCATCGATTTTCATTTCGTCCATTTTTTTATAGCTGATTTGAGGCTTTGCACTGCTCTTTTAGCCAGTCCATTTGATTGGGGGAGGTATGGAGGGGTGAGTACATGTTTTATTCCCCAATCTTGCATTGCCTCTGTGAACTTTTCCGATGTGAAACTTGTTCCATTATCTGAGACTAAAGTTTCTGGGAATCCATGATGAGCAAAAATCTCATACAGAGTGCTTACTGTTACTTCTGTGCTGGTATTTTTTACTATTTTATACTCAGCCCACCCTGAATATGAGTCGACTACAACTAGAAATAAATGGCCTTCAAATGGACTGCAGTGGTCTATATGAATTTGTTGCCATGGGTTGCCTTTGGCCATGTTTCAAAAGTCGATGGGGGTGCTTTAGCGCACTGTTGGCAGTTCTCACATTTCTTTATATATCTTTCTATATATACATTGATGTTTGGCCACCATATGATGCTATGAGCTAGGGCTTTTGCCCTCACAATGCCTGGATGTCCCTCATGAAGCAAGTTTAATATTTGTTGTCTCCCCACCACAGGTATCAGCACTTGGTCGCTCCTCAAAATGGATCCTTTACATATGGATAGCTGTTCACGGATGCTCCGTAATTGTTTGTGGAGAAAACTTGGATGTTTGTTCGGCCATCCTCCTCTTATCTTATTTATTATCCATTGATAGCTGTCATCTTCTGCCCATCGAGCTACAATTTTACTATTTAGGTTTTGCTTTTAAAATACATCTATATAATTTACTTCTCTTTCTAATACTGCTGTTTCATCAAGATCAGGCATGCATGATAATGCATCTGTGTGCCCAATTTGTTTTCCTTTTTTGTATTGCAGGCTGTAATCGTAGCCTGCAAGAACGTTAAGCCAATGTAACATATGGGGGCTTAAATTATCAGGTATATGTTTATTTCTGAATATTCGCAGCAGTGGTTTGTGATCAGTTATAATAGTAAATTTCCTCCCATATAGATATTGGTGGAATTTTTTCACTCCGAACAAAATTGCGAGCACTTCCTTGTCCAATTGGCTATAGTTTTTTTCTGCCTTGGACAATGTGCATGAAGCATATGCTATAGTCGCTCTTCCAACTGGGCTGGGTGACTTAGTACTGCCCCGACTCCAAATTCAGATGCATCGGTGGTCAACATAAGTTCCAGATCACTGTTGTAATGTACTAATAATTTCTCTGAAGTAAGCAGCACTTTAGTGCAAATAAATGCTGTTTCTTCTTGCTTGTCCCATTTCCATTTCTGGTTTTTCCTCAGTAGATTATATAAAGAAGTGGCCACATGGGCTTTTCCTTTTAAAAAAGTTTCAAAAAAATTCACCAAGCCTAGGAAAGCTTGTAGTTGCTTCACGTTTGTGTGTCTTGGTGCTTCTGCTACTGATTTAGTCTTTTCGGGGGAAGGGGAAGTGCCACTTCTCTATATAATGTGGCCCAGGAATTTAATTTTCTTAGTTTTCCCAATACATTTTTCAGGATTCAGCTTTGTGCCAAACTCATTTAGCCATTCACATAACTTATCTACTCGGTTTCTAAGTTCTTTGTCTGTGGTCGCTGTTACAATGATATTGTCAAAATATGGTATGACGCCATTGTAACGGTCAGAATCATCTATCTCGCTAACACACTGCATAATTCAAACCCCAGACACTAAACTGAACATTCTAGGAGGGGTTGCCTTCTAGATATACTAAGTTCGAATCTAAAGTCCAAATTTCACAGCGCCACCTACGTGATAACGCATCTGATGCTACAACTAGTATAACCTTTTACCGGTGCCTGGTGGTCAGGGAGAAACAAAAGACTCTATACTAAGATAAGTTTGGGTGGCTAATTAACGTCTATGGATTTACATAAGAAATGCAGAAAATATATATATATATAGACCGAGACAGTGATAGGAATCAAATAAAATAAGAGATAAAATTTAGTTTAAAATAATTTCACACAATTTATTTAGATAAATATATATATAACACCACTGTCTGCTTATATGAGACAGGGACGCGTATTAAATAATTGTTGGCATTTATATTTCAGCAATGACAAAAGATTTTAAAACAGAGTGATATATTCTATTCCTCGGGCTAATAGCATTACGATAATGTGCTTGACGAGATAGGAATATGTGCGAGGTGCTTTGAGTAAATAGACAAGTTTAAGAAAAATATTTGAAATTAAATGTTCTAAAATATTTATTGACTTCGAGAATAGTAACGGACTAAAGCTTACTAAGCAAATGTGGGAATGGGATCAAAGCATTTATTTGAGAATAATAATAGATTTGTATTGGGAGGTCAGTATTGCTGATAGTGAATTTATAAAGTTGGAGGGTGTGACTCGTTTAAGTCACGGATGCTTTGTAAAATAAATATAAAATGAAACAATATGAAGATCTGGAATAATTACGGAGGGCATCTAGCCGCTAACCCGTAGGAAAGTATTTTGACGAAACAGCCGAAACTTAGCGACTGTGTAACGATTGCGTTTAATTCCCAGGGGTGCCATTTGTGAACACCCTCTGCCTGGAAAACTTGCAATGAGCGAAAGAACGGACTTTGCCGTGTAAAGAATCCTTGGAAAATAAAAACAAAGCGGTCTCAACAACCAATTCATGTACCAGCAATACGAGACTAGTGTATATAAAAACATACTAAATGGGTTTTACTGGTATTAAGAGAAATGCCCAATCAACTTCCCTGAAATTCATTTAAAAGGGTCCGCACATTCTCGACATCAATGATGAACTTTCTAATTAAAATAGAACATGGTAATTAAAATAAGAAAATGCATGCTTGCGGGTTTGAAAAGTAAGTATAGATTTATATACGCAATCATCCATTTGGGGACACATTTAATCATTGACTTCGCACATACTCTTATATTAGATTAAAATCAATAACATGTAGATGTGATTATATTACATTAAAGAAAAGAATCGTCCTCGAACGAGTGATTTGCAAGACAATAAAATTGGAAAATTATAAATTTAAAATATGCCTTAATAGCGGCGTCTTATTTTCAATAGAGGGAATAGTTCACTCGGTCAAAGACGATTCTGACACATTATCATAATAAAATAAAAGAAAGCTTTATAAATAGAAAATATTAACCCAAGGATAGAGCAAATGTTGAGTAGATTTAAATACATGAAAGAAATACATAATGAAGTGGTGAAATATAAGAAAACAATATTAAATAGCTATAGCATGTTAGTTAGTGATCACAAGAGCTCTTGGGTTAATTTAGGTTACCTCTGGAGAAGCATTTGCAGGTAGATGTTCGGCAGGTTTTATAATTCAGCAGCAAAATCTGGAATGTTCATATTTTGGCAGCGGCAGCAGCAGTTCCGGGATCCGTGTGATAATTTTTGATGGTATGGAGCAGCGGCTGGCTATTCCGAGGGGACATAGCCATCTTAAACGCCTCTACTCGGACATGTCAAGGTTAGCAAATTATTAGAATTTTAGAACAACTCAGAAACCTTTAGACAACTCAGAATTCTTTAAAAGCTTAGAATCCTTTAAGAGCTTAGAAAGCTTAGAATAGCTTAGAATAGCTTAGAATAGCTTAGAATGGAGAACAAAAGAAAAACATCCTTTTTATAGTAAAATTTAACAATAGATTTGTCCTGGGGCGTACAAAATTATTGGACTTATCTGCTGTAATTAAATCTATCCGAATGTCTAAAGGAATTCAACATTAATTAATTTCTTTTGTTAACTTCCCCGTCGACATTCGAATTACAAACTAGATTTAATTAAAATTACTGCTACTAATTAAAGAAAACTTAAGTGGACAGCTGCTGTTTTTAGATAAACTTATATAATTAAACTATTGTCCCTCATTTATGTTAACAGAAATATTTGGGATGATTTTTATCAAATAAAACGAAAATTATTTTATTTTAAATTGTAATATTTGAATCTATCTACTAAACGAATATTTACTAAAGGAATTTTATTTTAAATCAAAATATATTATGACGGTAATATATTTGTAAATAGATCCAAACAAAATAACTAACAATTTATAATTTTGATATGTTTTAAAATGGATATCATAGTGTGTGCGCAATTACGACTTATATAACTTACTTTTTAATAAATGTAAATTATGTGAACAAATACATAATTCATAATATTTTATTTTATTTGGGAATAAGTTATATATATAATACGAGCATTGTGCTCGTGGTTTAAAATTAGGCGGGATTTTCGGTATATAAGTGTATTATAGACACACTACGATAGATTGGGGTTCAAACTAAGGTATGAGGGTAGGAAGTAGGTGAGAAAAGGTGAAACGAAGATCTGCAAAGCAGACCTTACTGTTTCACCATCTAATCCATTGAGTAAAGTTTTGATTTTCGACTGAAATATGCTAGGGGCCGATGTTATTCCGAATGGTAGTCTTTTACATTTGTATAGCCCAAGATGCATAGTAATTGTCAGCATTCTGGATGCTTCCTCTGTAACTGGTATTTGATGGTATGCAGCGTTAAGGTCTAACTTTGCAAAGAAATTAGATTTTGCAATGAAGCAATAACTTCTCTAGCATTTGGTACAGGGTATGCACTCTTGTTTAATGCTTTATTTACAGTTACTCTGTAATCCCCACACAAGCATATCTGACCATTAGGTTTAGTTATGATTACTACTGGGGTAGCCCAATCTAACTTTTCTGTGAGTTCCAACACCTCTTTCTTGACGAGGTCATCGATTTCTTTCTCTACTTTTACTTTTTGAGCAAACGGTACCTTTTTAGGTTTGCCAATCATGGGTAGAGCTGATGTGTTCATTTCTAACGATACTGGTTCAGTTTTAATCATTCCTGGCTCCACATTAAATAAATTTGGAAATTTATTTTCCATTTCTTTTTCCAACTCGACATTTTGTACAAATGTCAATCTAATCCCTAATTTATTAAACCACTCATGGCCAATTAATAGATTTATCGGGGCATGTACTATATATAACGGTAAATTGACAATTTTACCCTCTTCTCTATTTACTGGACTTTAACCACACTTTTTATTTTAATAGTGTTGCCATTTACGTCTAATGCTTTCATGTCAGTTTTTACTATTTCAGGTTTTTGCTTACAATTTTCAGTAACGGTCTGCCATTTGCGAAGTGAAATTAGGGTTACACCACTCCCACTGTCCACTCCCATGTCTATAGAGTGATCGTATGTTTTAACTTTTATAATTATTTTCTCAGTAAGACTGGTTGCTGTATTGTTAATCATTGCAAACTGTTTTTCTCTTTCCTGTAATTTATGGTTAGGACTGTTTCTTGTGTGGAGTGTTTCATTTTGTCTCTCCTTTACATGTTTTGCCTATGCCCTTTCTTATTACATAATTTACATTGTTCGCGTCTAAAATAGCAATCAGTGGTGTTATGCCCTTTTTGTCCACAACAAAAACAGATAACAGGGTTTCTACTATTACTGCCATTACTTTCATTATTTTTTGTGGATTTCTGTTTCACTGTTTTGAAAGTTTTGTAAACTTCAGTCTGCTTATTTCCCCCATTATTGAATTCTGTGTATTTTTTGGACTGTTCCAAGGTGAGCTTGTAGGATTTGCTCCATTTGATTGCCTCCGTGTAATTGAGAATCGTTACTGACAGTAGCTGTTGCCATAAGGTGTCGCTGTTTATGCCTGTCAGGAACTGTTCAAGGAAAGCTTCGTCTAAGTAAGAACCATACACGCAGTCTTTAGCTAACATTGGCAGTGCACAATCAAAATCCTTAATTGTTTCATTTCTAGCTTGCAAACGATGGCAGAACTGTAGTCTCGCAACATGATGTGAAGGAGTGAGATTAAAATAATTACTCAATTGCTCTTTGAAGTCACCATATGAGCATTGCTCAGGGGTTATAAGTGCTACTAACCGATTTGCAATTTCTATAACTGCTTTACCCGTGAAACATAATACGGTGGCTATTTTATATTTATCGTCTTTGACTCTATTAATAAAAAGATACTTTTCTGCCTGTCTCATTTATGTCAAATTTGCCAATGGTCATATGCAATTTATCCATTATACTCAAATATTGTACTTAAAAAAAAAATTTCTGCTTTGAATAAATGGTGAGTAACAGCAATTTTAATACCCACTACTCTAGCTTTACTAGGTTCAAACTCTTGACTGCGCTAAATGTTAGATCCACCAGTTATAATAATCACTGGCGAACAATCTATGCAGTAAGCTAACCCTTGCACTGACTATATATGCATACAATAATTTTATGACAAAGACTAATGCTGGTGGAATAAGAAAACAAATTTAATTATAATACTCTAATATATACATATTTACACTATTCATTTAAAACAATCATAATCTATTTATAATTAACAAACCCAAAGGCATACAAAAATAATAATGAAGATCTAAACGACCTAATTTATAGTCCCTATGCTGACTCTTGGACGTTCGGAGGCCAGCTGTCTGCTCTGGGGCTACCGTGCTAAATAAGTGATGTTCAGTGCCTTTCCCAGTTCAACTGCATCAATAGAGCTCCCAGTTTTAAGTGTCAAAAATGCTTTACACATTCCCTCATTTTTTCAGTCCTGATTTTCTGGATTTGATTGGTCAATCTTGTCCATCCTGGTTAGATCAATCCCTCCCAATTTACCTTTTGGTTTAAGTTTTACTTTGATTGATTATCCTTTGCAGTTCAATTGCTTTTTAATTAATCATCTTGTTTATCTGCAAAGTTTCTTCATTAATTAACCTTGCTATCAAACAGGATTTGTTTACATGTTGTTTTAGAACATAACACAACTATTAAAGTATAATGTTATTTTAAATTAACGAAGTATTTTTATCTTCACATATATATATAACTTAAGTATGTATATGCAATAATTTATACACATACATACGATTAATATTAAATCCCTATTTACCATTTACTATTATTATTTTGTGTGTATGTGTATTTTAATTATACACATACATAACAGTAAGCAAAATTTAACAAATATTGAGAAAGGGTATAGAAAATGAACAGATAAAACTAGAAAGATTCTTGAAAATGTACAAAACATATTCATAAATAAAATAAATGAAAGAAATTACCAAACAAAGTAAGGCAGAGTTGAATAGCATTATACAATGAAACCAATATAAGATAAATGAAACAGAATCAAATAAAAATATTTATTCAAACAGATGCATAGACAGATTATAACTAATATAAAACTTAGAAAAGACAATGATAATAAATAATAAAAAAATATCAAATAAACTAGGTAACTGAAAAAAATATTACTTTTGTTATTAGATTAAAAATGAATCAAATAGTACTAAAGAACAAATTGGTATTAAAGTGGTTCTAGAGGATAAATTAGATAAAATAGAAATAAATGAAACAAATGATAAAATATCAAAAGATGTTGAAATTACAAAAAAAAAAAATTAAAATAATATTAATGTTAAGATTAAAGTAGAAATTGATCAATGTGAAAATAAAGTAGAGTTAGCAGAAAATTTTTAATAAAAAATACAGAGAAGTAGACAGAATATATGTAGGTATAGAAAATAAATTAGATTAGCTGTAGAAAATTCAAAATGTTCAAATTTATTCAAAAGAAATAAGTTGCAATGAAAAATCTTTAGAGAGTAACAGGATACTAACTATAAAAATACAGTGGAAGTGATAAATAATGAATTGCTGTTTGGAAAAAAAGAAATAGAGCATAGTACAAAATAAAAAATATAAAATTCAAAATGAAGAAATAGAAGTTATAGAATGTGTAAAATTAGTAAGATATTAAAAAAATCTTTCAAAGAGATAGAGAAGTAGACATATATATATATGGTTCAGAAAAATAAGCTAAATAAACATTAGTATTTTGGAAGCATTAAAACAACATTAGGTTACCAAAAAGTAATGATAATCAATGAGCTTTAAAAATCAGTAGTGGTAAAACAAAAAAGGGAAATATTTGTCGTATGGAGAAATGTATAATACATTGGATATGTTTTCCAAAAATGCAAAATTTTATTCATATGATAAGCATATTCTAAAATTGTTCATAGGTAATATTTATTTGATTTTAGGCTAAAGGAAATACAACATGTAACAATACAAACAATACTAAGTTTAAAACTGAGAAAATAATATAGATGTTAAGGCAAAATGTTTTGACAATGAAAGTAACTTTCCAAGAGTATCATGGGAGCTTCTTTAATTTATTGCTAATGTGAAGAACTGTAAAACTGCTCTCTTACCCAAGAAGTTGTTTGGTTTTAAATGGTATATATTTAAACCAATAATTTTAAAAAATTAGTTATTTGGCCAAATTTATTGAAAAGAAGTGAGTCCTAACCCCCATGCCATTATAACATAAAGTCTTTGGAAAAAATTATATTAAAAAGTTATAATAAATTCCAAAGACCATTTTTATCAGCTTTCTGGTTTTGATTAATTTTATTACACAACAGATTCCATCTTTATTAGAGTGAGCTAGAAGATGAATAACTATAAGTAACTGTTATTAGTTGACTTGCACATTGTTTTTTAATAGAATCCAATTTTATTTGTACTCATAAAAGATATTCTAAGAAGTGTAATGTTGAATTTTTTCATTGGCAAAATAATATAATGTAAAGCCATAGTTAAGCAGGATCTTGAAGCCTTTTAGGAAGGAAATTTTACTCTAGAAAAGCATACATGCATATATGTGTATAAATTTATGTGATGTGTTATTTACATAAAAAATGTTCTAACCAGACAAAATAACAATATGCTATATATGTGATTATTCTGTGGTTCATGAACTACTTAACATAATCATCACATATCTCACATTTAATTTTTTGAAGGGATTATAGTATTTTTTTTTAAATGAAGATGGCTATATTAATTTATAAAAGACTTATAATAATAAAAATAGCAATTCATAAAATTAATTAAAATTTTAAACTTATTTTTGTTCAATAAATGTTGGCAATTGTCACATTTATGATTTAATATCAAGGAGTTTAAATACATTCTAAAAGATGTTAAACATTATAAATGAAATATATTTATTCTTTTCATATGTAATAAAACATAGTTAAATAATTATGAATAAAAATTAATTTGGACAATTATTCAAATTCATGTCAATTGTATTATTTGTTTATTTTGTATTGCAGATCTTGGTTCAATTAAAATTATTTGTTAAAATTTTTGATGTGGGTTGTTATTTTGAAAAGTTGTGAGATTTTTAACTTGTCTTTCAAAAGGAAAATATCATTATTGGCTACTTATTGTAATAAAACTTAAGAGAGGTATCTTTTGTACTGTGTGACAAAAATAATGATGAAACATCATCTCTACTTATATATGTATGAATATCTTTGGTACCAATGGTAATGATATCATTATGCTAATATCTTTTTATTATGATCAGTATACCAATATTTATCTGATTAATATAGATTATGAGGCAACTTTCTTCTTTATCTAAAATTGGGTATTTGCCTACTATCTAAAAATAATTTTCAGATTAGATATCTACTTGAAAATTTTTGCTTATCTAAAACAATATATATGCTTCACTTGCAATTAAATCCAGGTCGTTAAATAAAGCACCTACTTTTCTAATGCAAAGCCATTTCCAAAAAAATGAACCACTCTATTCATTTTAATATTTCTGCTAATATTTCTTGTTTCTTTTTATTAAAACATTTTTAATGTTAATTAACATTTGATTCTTTTATTCCTAGATCATCCTTACAAATGATTTGCATTGTTGTATTATTATTATGGTCTATATCCGTGTGGAATATTTGAAGAAACATTTATTATATGATAGAATATTTAGATAAATAGAATGTTGTTACATTTTCATTTACCATTGTCAAACTCTCTCCACTCACAACTTTGACGCCATCCGTTTCAGATAAATACACTAATGATTATTACTAATCATTTTCGAAACTAGAGATTATCTCTAGTACAGATATAAACTTTAAACCTCAGTTAAAGTTGTGCAAATATTCTATATGCATATAATAATATTATTAAACTATTGATTATGACTTAAATAATGAAAGAATAGATGTTTTTTTTATAAATTATTATATTTATACCAGAATATAATAAATAAATTATCTTCAAGTAAAAATATATAGTAAATATTATTGTTGTAAAATATTACATCTCATGATGATTTTTTATTATGATAAAAATATTTTGATATACTTGATAATGTTTATCAAAAATTTTAAATAATAATGGTTAAAAAAAGGTTTAAAAAAAAAAAAAAGAAACATTTTTAAAAAGCAACATAATTTGCAAAAATGTAGTCTTCTGTAAAGTAAATGTATTGATATATTTCTAATATTTTATTCATTTTGTCATCCTTATTATTAGAGGGGTATTTAGAAACGAGTATAATTATCTATCTATCAAAAAAAAAGTAGTGACAACAAAACATAAAACTGCTTGAAATTAATATACAGTTAAATAATCATCATAATTACATGTTGTTTTTAATTATTTATTTGATATTTTGCAATACTATCTTTTTACTATTTTTGTACCAATTTTTTTCCTGAAACGGCGTACATTCCAAATCTTGTTTTCCATTGTACTCTTTTTAAATCAATAATCTATTGATGAAAGAAATTATTATGATAGTCAAAATAAGTCATGGATCACATAACCCTATTCTCTTAAGCTTGTAAGTTATAAACAATGAGGATTGCCAATTCCTCAACAAGCTTTGTGATAAATGCTTAGCCAGAGCCAGCATTAATAATATCTCTGTCAGAAAACCCCCACCCCAACCCCTGACCATTATGATATCTCTTTAAAATGTCTGTTAAATGTTATAACTTAAATGAAGTCTCCTTGAACATAACCACACACAAATATATGCAGTATATAAATGTGTGTGTCAGTAATGAATACTTTGATGTATTTTTGTCAACAACAGTTTTTTTTTAAATTTAAAAAAAAAAGGGTTTTATTATTTATTTGAATTTTGACACATGACATCTGTTTAACATTAATTACGCTACTTGGAATGTACAAATATAATTCCCTGTATATATATTTTTTTGAATTTGCAAATCATAATTGGAGCATATTATTTTTTTATAATCATATAAATTCGCAAACCAAAAAAAGATTGAAGTATTTTGATTATAATAAATAATTATAATTTTAACAATATTAATGCAAGTCTAATCTTAAATAAATGTTTTAAGCGTTTTAAGTACATAAGCAGCACTTCGAAATATTATCAATAAATGAATCATCTATATATATATACAAAAACAGCCATATGTATGAATAAATGCATTGAGACTAACTGTAATAAATGCAATATATATTTAGCAGTTTTTAGGGAATTTAAACTTTATAATATCCTGAGAAAATTTCACCACTATATAATGGAAAATACACTTTTTTATATTATGTATATATAAATAATACAAAACCTGTTAGATAATGAAAATTATTACTGACTTGTATAAAGTGTGATAAAGTGTTTATCACACTTTATACGTGAATAATAATGTATATTATCAAGTTACAGCTTAATTTTGTCAACTATGCTAGAGTTTTTAATACCTATTTGCCATTCTATCATAGTAATCAGAAGTTCATATATGAGTGGTATAACATAATAATTTTGTTTTAAATGTGTAAAGATGTTTTTACATAATCACAATTTTTAAAATGTGTTTAAATTAATGATGTACAGTTAATGAACTTACAAGAAAGAGATAGATGCAACTTTTGATAAATTTGCTGATTTTGTCCATTTAGCATAATCGCATTATTTCTATTAAAGTGTAATAGAGTTGAAATAAATTGTAATAAATGCATCTAGTACTTACTAGTGCTATTGTGCATTTCACTATACCTTAAACGATGCTGGTGAATATGTAACAAAAAAATAAACAATGATCTTTTGTATTCCATATATATTTCATTATGCATAAACATCTATCTATACATATATTTTATTAAACTATTGATATATTACTTTATGTCTGTGTTAGTATAATAAACAACTGTTTAGGATTTTAGCATTCAGTAGTTGAAATATATATGTAGTATGAGATATGAATTTATATTTTATCATATAGTGACTACTGTGCTTTTGTTTAGAATAAAAGTTTCCACACTAAACTTCCAAATATTCTGTTAAATATTACCAACAGAAATATTGGTATACTCAGTAATTTTTTCCTTTCAAAGATTTTTCATTTATTCCTCCATCAGTTATCAGAATTTTAAACCAAGATTTTTTTTTAAATGCTCAATCAAGAATTTACAATTGAAAAATTGCAATATAAAAATAAAATTTTTATGAGGTTCCATAAAAAATTTTATGTGTAGATCTAAGTCAAAGGTTAGATTAATTTGATTTTATCTATACATCCATAGTTATTGTACTCAATCTATTCAACAACAAATGATCTACAGCAATATGGTTAAACACAATTTATGAATTATATTCTTAATAAATATTAAATCTATGAATATAGAAGCAGAATTGCAAGGGTTAATAAAGTTACTCAAGAATTTATTTCCTAGGTGGAAATCTCTATGTTTTATTAATAATTAAACTATTTAATAATATCCATTAAACACTAAATATATTTGTAAAACTAATATTGCTTTCTCTTTATCAACAATTGCATAATTTCTTTGGGTTATTAAAATTCCATTAGGTTTATTAACTGAGTTATTTGCTGAGTCATTACTAAAACAATAAAAGAGATATCATTAGTAAGACTCAATTATTCTGATTTAGAAAACTGTTCAAAATTAATTTTAGAAGTAATTTAAAAAAATTAATTTCTGATGCCATTATAGAAATTAATGAAGTTGAAAAATGGTAGTAAACACTTCTAAATTAAAAACTATTGAAAAGGCCATATTGTCATTG
Organism: Epiperipatus broadwayi; assembly: GCA_028023455.1. NCBI lineage: Eukaryota > Metazoa > Onychophora > Udeonychophora > Euonychophora > Peripatidae > Epiperipatus > Epiperipatus broadwayi. The sequence continues at coordinate 1,543,840 of JAQFVV010012533.1, forward strand.
AACCTTCTCTAAAACTTTATTAATATGACTAATATCTCTGGTTATTAACTTTATTAATATGTCTAATATCTCTGGTTATTTATTAAGTTATGTGATTTCATATTCATTTTACTTTGACATTTTATGTATCTCATTTCAATATAAGTATATAACTTTCCATTCAGGAATATCCTTAAATTTACATGTTGTTTTTTTTCTTATCACTCTCTAATAATATCAACCTTCCTAAAACAAATAAATTTAAAAATTAATAGATTGATTTATAAATTTAAAACCATTCAATTCATCATGGAGAATATAAAATTATTTATAACACTAATAGTAATAAATATAATATTGTACATATAGATAACATAATAAAAGAAAACAAATGCTTTTATTTATAATTCCAATTACTATGATATTTTGGGAGAAAGTCTGTAATAACTTATATATATATATATAAAGTGACTTTTTAATGTATTATGACTTAAAAACCATCTAAAGACTGGTCAATAATAATTTTATTTCATTATATCTATATTACCAATGATAAATCACACACACACACACACACACATCCGATATATTGTTTTCTATATAAACATAGATTTTATTTTATTCATTTTAATATAGATAATCATCAAATTCCATTATTATTTATAATCTTGGAATCAATATGAGGACTACCACTTTACAATTGCACTAGTGTATATGAGTATGTGTGTGCTGCTAAATTCTTCTAGATTGTCAAAACAACATTAATACTAATGGAAATTTGCAGAATAAACTGTAGATAAAAAAATTATACAATTTATAAATAATTATTTGTAGCAAAGTAATTTTTTTCTATCAGTTATTTTGAATAGATAATTCTTCTTAAGCAAATATTTTAATAAAACTTAGTTTTGTTAAACAATATTTGATATATTTTTAAAACTATCAGATAAGATTAATATTTCAATAATAAAATAATTTAGAAAAGATATTCATAAAAGTTTTTCAGTTTACCTTTTTTTTGTTTCTTGATAAACATAATTAAATAAATGTGGGTTTATTAGATGTAAATATTTTCAACTGCAAGAAAAATTGAATTAAAATGATATGATATATTATTATATATTACTGTTATTTTTATTGTCAATAATAAATATTTTTAATTGTAAAATGTCATTAAATAAAAAGAATGAAAATAAAATTTAATTGCAAACAAGAACACAAATACAATTCCAATAATATAAATTTCATTATGTATTTATTCTTTTTATGATAGATTGCAACACCATTAAATATATTTTGGTCTTAAGCTTCTTTTTCTCTTATTTTAGGAGTCATATCAATGCAAGAGTTTGAAGAAGCGTGCAAGTTATTAAGTAACCATATTAAAATGCCAATTTCAAGCAAGCATATTCAAGATTTAGCTAAATCTATTGATATCAATAAAGATGGTTCTATAGACTTTAATGAATTTTTAGAAGCATTTCGACTTGTAGATAAAGCTCAGGCACAACCAAAATAGTAAATATACAGTTCTTCTATCGTATGATACCCCGAGAAAAAGTTTACTTTCAAAAGTTAAAATGTGTATTTTTAATTTAATTATAAAAAGTACATTTTTTATAATGAATTGTAATATGTAAATTATTATATACATACATATTTCTTTACATTTCCTAACTATCACTTGTTATTGATGAAGTGAATAATGGTAGTGAATAATTATAGACAACATAATTTATTTACTTTCAATTACCATTTTACATATTACACACACATGGCACACATATATTTATAGTTGATCAAATAACTTTATTTAAATGCATTGTCTATAACTCTATATCATCTTCTTGTGTCAAAGTTTTGACACAATGAGTAAAGTGAAATCTTTATTTATTCCCCAATTCTTTTACATATGTCTAAACCAGGGGTTAGAAACATGAAGAGGCATTTTCTTTAAATATTCCTCCCTTTCCGTATTAAAGAACGACAAGAAGGGGGGGGTATCTCCGCCCCACTCCCACTTCACATTAAAGAGTAACAAAAAAAAGGTGAAAATATGTCTCTAAAAAATACAAATTTCTGAATGGCTGTGGATAAATCTTGAACATTTATTTTAGTAGTAGAATCGATAAACATTCTAACGAAAACAAAAATTCTCTTAGAAATAAATAAAAATTACTTCGTTAGTTTGATTTATTGACAAATGTTTAATGTCTGAATTGAAGAAACATTGTAATGCGCATTTTTTCTCTCCTAGAATTTTCAAAATATTTCTTTATAAATTACAAGAGGAAATAAAATGTGTTTATGTTTATCATGATAAAAAGAGTCATGAGATTGGGCATCAAAGGGCCATATTTGACACTCAAGTTTTAGTTTTCTAACCCTTGTGTTAGTGCATGTCTTGCTAAGCCCATAATTTAGAATCATATTTGTGTGAAACACAATGCTTTTTAGAAAGCGAAAATGTTTCAACGAACGTGATTGTTTCCTTCCATGTAGCTAGCTCAGAGATCAGCAAACTTTTTAACATGAAGAGCCATCTTGTTTAAATCTCCCTTCCTCTTTTAAAGAGCTGCAAACAAAGAAGTATACCACCCTCTAATTAAATTCCTAAAAAATACAAATTTTTGAATGACTGCGGATATTTGAATATTTATTTTAGTAATAAAACATAACAGAATATGTATACATGCTAAGAAAAATAAAAATTCGCTTAAAAATAAATAAATTAAAAAATACTTTGACAGTTTGATTTATTCACAAATATATAATATTTAAATATTTAGCATACAGAATAATTTCTATTCCTTATTAAAGATTATTTCAAAAAACAACATTGTAATGCACATTTTTCTTCTTCTGGAGTAACCAAAATATTTATTTACGGATTGCAAGAGGAAATAAAACATGTGTTTATGTTAATCATGATTAAAAAAAGTCATGAAATTGCGATCAAAGAACCATATTTGGGTGAGAGCCATAGTTTTCCAACCCTGGTCTAAACAATCTCTGTCATCAATAAATATGAAATTTAAATCAACAGAAATGTTACAAAGTTAATTGGTTTTCATTTTAATAATCTTGTAAACAAATAACACATTGTATATGTAAAAAAATTAAATACCATCTTTCAGAAAGATAACCTAATTTAAAGGTGTTATAATATTTAATGCAACACTCTCCAGAGTTAAAGTTTTAATGCAATAAATGGAAGTGAAAAACTTCCATTAATATCTAAGTTCTTATTTGGATATCTGAACAAACTCTAACACTGGCATGTATAAACTTTTTAACAAACTCTGATATTAGCATATATGTACTTTTAATTAACAATGTATCTATGCATGCTTATAATTTCATTTACAATAACAGAATTAACTACTTCTCATTTATAATTTAGGTTTGAATATTTCAAAAATTTTATATTGTTCAAAAGAGTTCAAAATTTATAACTATCTCATTTACGTAGAATATTCTAATAATCCATTAGTTTCTGTAAATTCACAATCACTAGATATGCTAAGTTGATTATTTATGTCATATGTTTATGACTTCAGTGTAGTGATGAGTAAAAATCATTTTGAAAAATTTAGTTTTTTGATTCTATTCATTGCCAAGATTTTAACATATCTTAACTTTATTTAAATTTCTGCTATTTGAATACTTTTATATTGTTTAATGTTTACTGTCTAAAGATTATCATGCTGTTAGCAGTATTTTTTGTGATCTAAAATAGTATTATTAGTTGATTTCAACAAAATTATTTATTTTGGCATTATTTTTTTTAAAATCTGGCCATTTATTATACTATATTGCTCACAAAAGCTTGATAATTCAGTTTTGTAATTTTGCCTTTGACAAATCATCATCTTAGAATATGAATAAATTCTGAAGATATACAATAAGAAAATTAAGCTTCCACATGAATATATATGGCCATGTTTGCCAAAATGATGACAACTTTTATGTTTACCAAACTCTATACAGTAGTGCCAACAAATGCAATCTTTTATAATCAATGAATACAGGAAGGTTTGTGCATAAAATCCTTATTTTGCGCCTACTTATCCATTATCCCCAGACTAGTTTCTAGCTTGTGGCTTTCATCAGTGAGAAAATATATCTGAAAAGATAGATAAAGATCAATAACAAATATCCATCAATATAGATAATATGAGGGCAGATATCAGATCTGCAACAAGTGAGAGCAGATCAACAATACCTAAGGAAGATATGAAAGCAGATAAAATGCAAACAATGGATATAACATAAGTGATTTATCAAAAAAATTAGATAATTTAAAAATTGAATTTAATGCTGAAGTTATCCCAAATACATATAGACCTTAATAACAGGATACAACAAATTGAAAAGGTTATCAAAAAAAAGACCTTCATTATCAGAAAAGATTCCTTGAGTTTGAAGGAAAATTAGAAAATGAAATGAAAATGAGATATATGGAAATAAAAAAAATATATGACAACAATTTTGAAGATAATCTTCATCAAAATCAAGAGGAATAAAAAAAAATATCACTGAACAAATGAAGAGTATCCATATAAAAATCAATACTTATAAAGAACACCAAGAAACTTAACTAGATAACAAAAAAAAATTTTTTTTTTAGTCAATAGAGAATGATTACCTATATTTTAGAATTAAGCAAAACTTAAAAGACTCAGAAATAAAACAAAATAAAAATAGCATCAAAATTTTATTGGAAAATTATACGAGTTTATTGAATCAATTAGAGCACAGGAATACTTCAATTGATCAAACAATAAAAAATTTAAAAGATTAATATGAAAAAAAAATAGAGAAAAAAAACTATTTACATTTCTTATAATGTTAAATCTTCTGAAGATGAAGTAGAAACAACAATACAGAAATTAAACTATTTTGCAATTTATTAACAGAATTAAAAAAAAGAAGAATAAGATTGTAGATTACTATGAAATGGGAAACGAGAGTGAATCCATACATATAACACAAAATAATAATGAAAATAACATTTATTCTATGGAAGAATATGTGTAAATACAATACCCAATCACCATGCAGTGTCCAAAAAAAATAGAGTAACAGACATAACCATACTCTCCAAACTAACATAATAAAACAATTCATGAAATTAAAAGTATTTAAAAGGCTATCCAATGAAACTCCAATTAAATATAATTTGTATTTTTCAATCAACAATCTTTCATAAGATGAGAAGTTAATAGTGACATATAGCCATCTGCAAAAAGACACTCTAACTTGGTGTAAATCATTATTCCAAGTGCCTAAGACATTTAATGATTACTAAATATTGCTAATAAAGAACTTTTTGAATAACAATCATCAAGAAGCTTTGTTATACCAAATCTTGCAGGAAAAATATAGGAGTGGTCCTGGTGAAACATTTACTAAGTTTTTTAGAAGGCAATTGGCTAAATTAAAAACTTTAGATACATATCATCTTATCCAAAATCAAATAATTTAAATAGCAAAATACAACTTGCCTTTGAAGATCCTTATTATGTACCAAAAGACAAAATATAGAACAGATTGTTAATGTATTAAACAATATTGATACCAATAATCAGAATATAATGTATAAATATTTAGAAAAAAAAAGAAATACCCATAAAAGCTATTAATTACAGAAGGAGAAAGAATAATAATAATCCTAACCATTGTCCAGGTAATACAATAAAAAAATGGTATCATAGAGCAGTGGTCTTAAACCTTTTCACACCTGCGGACTGGTAAAAATAAGGATAAGGTTCCGCGGACCAGCAAAAATAACGATAAGATTTCGCAGACCGACAGAAGTCTATAGATAAATTTTTTTAAAGATAAGCATAATTGTTATAACTGATCAAAACAACAATGAGATAAAGTTATATATATATATATGGAGTTTATATAATAAAAAACTTTTTCTTTAATTTTTTTCGAAAAGTAATAAAAAATTTAATTCTACCCCCCTACCCCTTAAACATCTGTGATAACTAGAAAAACAAATTAATTTATGAACGATTGATTAGATTTTGTTTTCGTTCTGTTTTCTTTTTTTTTTAATTGGGAAAAAATGAGATGAAAAAATAAATAAAAATTGGCTATATTAATTAAAAGTTTAAACTCTTCTTATTTCTTATTACAAACTTTTTACTACCCATCTAGCACGTGGACCTGCAGAAAAGTTCCGTGGCCTGGCACCAGGCCACAGACCAAGGGTTGAAGAACACTGTCATAGAGAATAAAATTGTTAATGATCTACATCAGATATAAAGCTCCAGTAATATTTTTAGGAGTTATTGGCATGCTCATTATATAGCATTTGTAATATAAGCTTATTGCTATTTTTCTTAAGTCTTCGGTAATTTTATAAAGGTGCAAGATTTGTTGGTGAAGGGTGTAAGTATTCTAAGATGGAGCTGGTAGCTGACACTGAAGCTAGTTTAGACAAGAACCCTCTTAAGGATTCATATATAGCAAAAATTACCAGATGTATACGATATAAAGCTATACACCCACGGAAGGATCAGTGGAGAGATAGGATAGCAACAACTCAAAGGTTTTGAATCAACAGAATATTATGGTTATGAAGGAGGATAAAGGAAATAGATTTGTAATTATGGATACAGAGGAATATAGGAATAAAATTCAGCAACAAATAGACAAGCTAAAATTTAGGAAAGTTCCCGAGATTAACTTTAAGTTAAATAAAGATAAGTTTGTATTGTTCGTGCTTAGACCTTATACATCTAAAGCATTTTCTAAGGCTGAATACCTGCAAATATATCCATCAGCAATGTCTCCTCCAAGAATGTTTGCAAATATCAAAACTCATAAAGAGAATGTGCCTTTAAGATTGATGATCAACTTTGGCAGAGTGCACTATTATAAAGCAGTCAAGATCATAAATAAGTGGATTACTCAAACCACAGGATATGGAGATTATTCTATTAAGTCATCATTTGACTTCATTAATAAATTGAAAAATGTAACCTCAGAGCAAAACACAGGGATGACAGGACTTGATGTAGCAGAACTATATGGATTGATTGATAGACCTAAGTTGATTATAGTTGTAAGGGAAGCACTCATTAGTTATGGAATGAACCAGGAGCATGTCAAGTTTGTTTTTGCATTGCTGGAGTGGATGAACAGAAACATATATGCAGTGTTTAATCATGAGTGGTATCACATGGGTCTTCCAGTGAGTGGAATCATCACCAGCATTATGATGAATGCATATGAGCAGATTATTGTTCCTAGATATATGGAATGTGGATTAGTTCTGTATGCTAGGTATGTTGATGATATTTTTGTGGCTGCTCTGGAGGAAACCATAGAGGTCATCAAAATGACCTTATGGCAGTATCAGGCCTGAATATAAATGCAAGTCAGGAAGGAGTCTCATACAGTATTAAACATTTGGACCTGCAAGTGATGATTGAAGCTAATCGCTTTTGCTACAAAATGAATATTAAGCCTATTAATATCAGAGGTCATATACATCACTTATCAAACACACCAGATATATATAAATTGGCTGGCCTCAAATTGTTCTTAAATAGAAACAAGAGTTTGTGCAACTTCGAAGCTGACAAAAGAAACAATATTGAAACAGATAGAAATGAGCTTATTAAGGCAAAATATAATCAAAGAGCGATAGATAATGTTATTAAGAAATTTAAAAGAGGGCTTAATCACAAGTTGAAACAAGATAAACTGTGTATCTTTCTACCATATATCAAAAAATATTTATAGAGACTTGCGTAACATTTTTTGCTCTGATTTTAGTGTGTGTTTTTGTTTTCCCCCTAATCTTAACAGGTGTATAAATAACACCAAAGATTATAATCTCCCAGTGCAAGCACAGCAAGCAGTCTATAAGATTGCATGTAGTGAAAACAATTGCCCAGCTGCATATTATGGGGAGACGAGGGCATCGGTTCAAACAAGATTATCCCAGCATGTATATTGCGTGCATACAATAAGGCCTTAGTGGACTCATCCCACCCTTCAATTTTTATTCAGCATTCAATGGCTGTGGGTTATCAGTGCAAATGTGATAGGCCAAGAGTGTTGTGTAGAGAGTGGAATGAGCTGTGGAGGAGGGTTAAGGAGGCGTGTTACATGTCAGATGAACATGCAATGAACAAAAGGGAATCATTTTACGCCATATCGAAGTAATGGCAAGTATAAACGTTCTGATTCTGATTTGCATATTTTCCCTGGTTTTATCGTATATTTGCATATTAGTACATCATGAAAAAAAATGAAGAGAGAGTTTGTACTTCTTGATAATGAAGGTTATGCCTTCAAAAACGTTTGAAGATTCAACAAAATTTATTATTTATATAATTGTTCAATGTATTATATTATTTTAAAGTTTTGATTTATATATATTTTGCTTTTGAATTATAGTGTGTGCATGTTTAATATCAACACATTAAAGTTTTACATTACTATATGGTATATCTGAATTTAGTTTAGTCCCATGTGTTATTTAAGTTAGGTAGTTGGATTTGAAGACATATGGATGTCTAAAAATTTCAGATTTTCTACTTAATAGTTAAACATTAGATAAAATTCTGGGCTTGATATGGTATTATAAATCTAATCTTGAATATCCTAGTGCCTCACTAATAAAATCCAGAGCTAGAAACCAGTCTGGGGATAGGAATGTTCTGAAAAGCTTGTTAAGAGCTATTGGTATGCTCATTATATAACTAGCAAACAAAATCAAATGAAAGATTGATATAATAAAACATAACCAAAGTATCAAATAAAGTAAACTAAAAAGGGACATGGAAAATGGTTCCTCTCCTCAAAGACCCATATTAAAAATGGGAAACAAAATCAAATCAGTAATAAGAGAAATGACCAACTTAACCTGTTCATGGAGAGATGAAGCACCTATAGAAGTAATATTTGAGGATTTAAGAGCCAAAAGCCTTATTAGACCACTGGTAGTCAAATATCTATTATTTCTGACAAATTCTAAAAAAGGGTTATGGATAAATATCCCAATATTACAGGTTATCATGGCTAACAATAAAAAGAAAAAATTAACTCAAAAATAAATCTGGGTCAAATTGACCATTAATCAAACATGTATCTATCATGTACTTTTAATATTAAATGACCTCATTCATGAAGTCATCCTAAAGACAGACTTCCTACATATGAACAAGTGTATGGTCGATTTCAAAAATAAATGAGTTAGGATAAGAGATGAGATTGTAGAAATGGCATTACTGCCAAATTACGACCTAAATGAAATTGATTGTATATTATCTATCATATCTGAAACACTGTTGAAAGAAAAATTTGCAGTCAAATTTAATAAAAGATAATGATATAGAAAGATTGTGATCTGTGATTAATGAATATAATATATTCTCAGAAGTACCAGGAATGATAGATGGAATCCAGCAAAGTGAAATTGTTCAAAAAACAATTATTTTAATCCAATTCATATCCAATCCCATATCAATATCAAAATGAAATTAACAACAGGTCCACAAAATGATCAATTAGGGAATAATTTCCAAATGCTCCTCATTATATTGTGATCCTATTGTAACAGTGAAGAAGAAAAGTGGGATGATGAGACTTTGTTTAGATGCTAGATGGCTAAATAAAATTACCATTCTATATAAAAATATATGACCACCCATACATGAATTATTCATGAAATTTGATAATAAAGTATTTTCCACTTTCAATTTAACCCCCAGTCATTGACAAATTGAGATTCATCCATACAATTGCCAATACACTGCATTTTGATATGAAGGATTCACCTATAAATTTAATAAGATTCCATTTGGATTTATTAATAATGGTGCTAGTTTGATAAGGTACCTGGATAAAACCAATTGATAGGAACAATCAGTGTAGATGATGTTATCATTGCATCACAGACTATTGAAGAACACCTTCAATATTTGAAAATATTCTTTAAAGAGTGTTATGACTAAGGTATAAAATCGGTTTACAAGAAGAGTACCTTACTGTGCAATGTAGTAGTTTTCTTAGATCATATAATTGGTTGTAATGGAGTGAGACCTCATCCAGATAAGATGAGTATGGTACATAATTTTTCTACACCAAAAAATAAAAAAACAGATTAGATCATTTTTAAGGTTATGCAATTTTTACAATCATTTTTATCCCAAATTTGTTGATCACATGGAACCATTATTAACTCTAATCAGAAAAGTTGAAAGATGGAACTGGTCTAAAGAGCAAGGTGATGGGTTTGCTACAATTAAAACAGGAATTTTAGAGCAAGTCATACTATTTTTTTCTGATTTTATTAAACCCTTTATCTTACAAACAGATAGTAATTGTTATGGATTAAAGGTAACTCTATCTCAAATCCAGGAAGTTAGTCAAGTTGGAATCCTCTACTTCATTAGGCACATCTTAAAGGGTCCAGAAATAAATTATATGGTTGATGAGAAAGAAGCACTAGCAATAGTGTGGACTTTCCAGAAATTTTGACAAATGCTTCTTGGATTGGAGAAGATAGTGATTACTGATCATAATAGCCTCAAATTTTTGAATCACAGCTATTTAACTAACAGTTGCCTTGTTAGATGAAATCCTGTTACAAGTATTCAATTATACAGTCATATACTGTAAGTGATCTGAAAACATTGTAGCTGATGCATTAAGTTGAAACCTGTGTCAAACAGAACAATAACATTTAACTGTATATTACACCTACATTTTAAATATTGATGTTGTATTATAATGAAAATGTAGAAAACAATTTGTTAAATATAAATAAGCTTCAAACCCTACATCAAGATCTAATTCAAATTATTAAAACATTAAACAAAGAGGAAATTCTATGTAAAGTCAATGATCTGAAAAAATACAGAATAAATAATCAGCTCTTAAAATATAAATCAAATAATCACAAAAGTGAGTGGAGGGTAGTAATACCAAAAAGATTTAAAAACCTACACATTCAATATGTACAATATTTATATGGGCATTGTGGGGCTCATAAAACTGAACAATTAATAAAAAATTGGTTTTACTGGCCCAGAATGTATCAAGATATTGTGAAAGAAATTCAGAACTGTCATATATGCTTAAAAGCCAAGCCAATAAACATAGAGTTTTATTAACTCCATCATCCCCAAAAAAGCAAATGAGATCTTAGCTGTGGACTTTTACAGTTTATTACTACCAATTAATAAGCAAAAATATTTATTAGTAGCTTATGATCTCTTCATAAAATTTGTAGCTGCTTATTCTTTAACTCAAGCTAATACTAAATTTACTATTAAAGTATAAGATACCCTCTATTTTAAAAAAATAAGAAAACCACGGATTTTTTAACCAATCATGGTAATCCTTTTGTGTCTAAAGAATGAATTGAACAGATACAGAAACAACAGATAAAACATGTTTACTTCTATTATGAATTCACAATCAAACCCATGTGAACATGTAATGTGTAACATGTACATTTATTTAGAACCTACTTAGGAGACAAGCATAAGTGTTGAGTAAAACACACACTTACATAGTCAATTATATTACTTGGAGTGTGAATGAATACACTGGATTCACACCCATTAGACAGCAATTGGAATGACATATTACAATCTTATTCCATAAATCCTTGCCTATGCTCACAGAATCACCTATTGACCTAGAAAAGGATTGAGCATATAACAAAATGCTACAAGTGAATGAAAAGCACAGCAAATTTAAAAAGAAAGATAGCTACCATTTTAAAATCAGATACAAAGTTAAGACAACCCATACAAGCAATATCAAAGAATGTATTTTTCATCAATTCTGCAATATTTATGAAGGAAATCCTGTATTGGGTAAATAAAGGCAATGATATCAAAGAAACATGCAATGCTCAAATTATTAAACCATTATTAAGCGTAAGAAGTGGTGGTCATGTGAAGTTTATTGGCTTATTATTAAACCATACCATGGGCAAAATTAACAAATTCTTAACCAACTTAACATAAATACAAAGTGCAAATTCAAACCAAAATAAAATAATAATAGTTATGTCTAAAATAAAGTAAAAAAAATTTTACAAGAAATTGATGCAAGGAGAGACAGCTTTCTGGCAACAATTGAAGCATGTCAAAATTATACATTGAGTAGTATGCATCTCTTGAGTTAAAAAATAAATTAATAACACTTAAAAAAGATACCTTAAGTTATAAGAAGAACAAAGAATTCTTTATAAACCAAATATGAATTTATGATTTATTTTATGCAGATATTGAAAATACTGACATTTGGATAACAAGACAAGAAATCTTTATATCTAATCAAGATTTAGCATTAAGAAACATGAATATGTTGATAAACCATTAACTGCTCAAGAAGAATAAAAATCATAAACCTACAACCATCCCTTAAATGATAAAAAGGTAAGGAATGAAATATATAATTCATTTTTAACATCTTTTAGTGGGACAATATGTTATGGATACCCCTTACAATCCTCCAATACCAATTACACACCTTGTGGCCTAATTTGAATCTAAGACTCATGATATTAATATTTATTAATCACTAGATTAATAAATATTAAATTACTATAATTGACAAACCATTAATTGCAACATACATTTAAACTCTAACTTAATTATACTATAAATACATATCTCAATTAAGTTATTAGACACATACATGATAACTAAGCTTTAGCAATATTGTTAAGTGTGATATAACTCCAACACCTGATAACAACATGTGGTAAATATGAGCGAATAAAATAAATGCAATCAAGAAATGAATATTCATACTAAAGAAATATCAAATAAAAATTTTATTGTTATTAATACATTACATATAATAATATGCATTAATAATGACATCAACACTGGACTTAAATGATAATCATGAACTTATTATTTTTTCAAAAGAGAAATAAAAAATTTTATCTGCTGAATAACCTATAAAAATTTAAAGAATTCGAATTTACAATTCAAATAGAAACATCAAAACCAATATCTAAAGATCCAAGAACAAGAACAAGCATCATAGAATTAAAGTTAATTAACAGAGGAATTCAAATTTGAGATAGATCGAAGTGTCTTGATCTGAGGATATCTCATAATATAAAAAATATCACTATTAATTCATTCAAAATAATTCATTAAAGAAATATATAAATAATGATACAGAAAAATAATTGGCCAAGCACTCTACATCTGCATTTCAAAATATCAAGTCAATTCTTAATGAATAGATCCAATAGCTCTTCACTTCAAAGCAAAAGTTCCAAGGATACAAAGAATAAGTAACTTAATGGATATTCTAGAACACTCACAATTTTCCATCTATACCCAAAATGGATTAATGAAAATTACCATAATAATAAACTAAGAGATTTTTTCTTATAAACTTTAAAACTACATCTAAGTTGACATGATTAATTTTATTTATTTGTATATTTGATATAAATGTCTTTGTTCATATCTTCACTTTAATATGAATGCAATAAACGGTAATATAAGGGTTAGTATTGTACTGGTCGGATGATGTATGTTGATTTAACCCAGTTCGAATACTAGGCGAAAGTACCTCGAGACCACTCATACACGAGATATAAGAATAAAGAATACTAAGGCCTCTTCCCTATTCATCTATTTTCGAGTCTAACCATGAACCAACAACATATCCGAGACATGCATAAATTATTTTATTACCCTGGGCCACAGCTTAGCATTAGGGAGAGACATGCACGAGAATACTTACGCAACTAAGTTAAATGTGTATAAAATATAATATGAATTAAGTGTTTGTGCATGCTTGGATCTTTGGACAAGTAAATATAAAAGGTTAAGCTAATAAAAGGTTGAAATAACATTAGAAGACTTAAGCTTTTTAGTTTAAATCATATATTTTAATAAATGTGATTTTAAAATATTAGAAAAGTTTTAACTATCTTCGCTATTCCCCGATTGATTAATGATAAATAATTTTACAATAAGGCGGATGGCAATTACGTAATATTTTGCAGTCTAAGTAGTACTTTCCCAATTTAAATAACATTATTAACTCATGTCCCCTCGATAAAGCCAAATTAAAATAACTCTTTCTCAAAGCATTTTCTAGTTGCTTTGTGCTTTTAAAATATTTAAAGATTTTTTAAAATAACTATTATTTAAATGTGGAATAAATGCAAACAAAAGTAGGCATTATCAAGGAGACCAAGTTGGCAGACAAAAAGGAAACTTAACTAATATTTAAATGACAGATATTACTTTAAATTGGAAAGTTTTAAAAGAAAAATAATTTAAACCGCAATAAAACAAGAAAACATTTATATAACATTTTAAAATGAGGAATAGTGAAGGGGAGAAATTTAAGTATAAAATAGATGATCAAACAATAAATACAAATCTAATTAGTCTACTAAAAGAAAAACAGTTACATTATAAATATAAATTAAAATAAGGAAACATTTTACGAAAAGTATTTATAAGGTAAAGTAATAGTTCATGAGGAGATATATAAAGTTACCAGTTCTTGTTTTTTTTTGGTACATTTCCCTTGACATCCATGGCTTGAGTACGTATGTAGAGCGATTTGTCCGGACAAGGGATTTGATATATGCAGCATGTTTAATGAAGGGCACAGACATCGCTTACAGTTCGGGTTTACTATAGGTTGGACACTACAGCATTTTTGATGGATTTAGGACTTCGGTGGCAGGCAAAGTTGCCGCCAAACATGGTCATATCCACCAAATTAATATAAATTTTAACGGGTCGCATGTTTGAAATCAGGTCAGTAGAAGTAAAAGGTAGAACTCTTCAAAAATACATTTTTCAATCTCTTCAATAACAATGTTTAGCAATATGTTCAGAGTCAATCTCTGAATAATAATTTTAGAAAGAATCTTGGCGAATTTCAGCAGAGTTTCTTCAGGAACAAATTTAAAGCACAAAATCTAAATCATCTCAGCACAGGATCTGAATAAAAGCATAAAAAGAACCAGAGAGATTTTAAAAGTAAAATCTGAATAATCTAAACACAGGATCTGCACGAATAAGCATAAGAAACCAGAGAAACCCAGTCTTTTGTTCTCCTCTCCTCTTTATATCTTTTTGGAGATACTTTTCTATTGTTTTGTGTATGATTTTAGATCTTGATAACCCCCCTGTGCTCCTTTGTTTTGAAGTAACTTTTTACTAAAAATAAACTTTCAATTTTTTTTTATCAAATTCTGCATTTAACTTTAAATTTGATTTAATTAAAAGGCCATCTTTAATTGCCTTGAATGGATTAACTAATTAAACAAATGCTATTCCTTTAGAAATGTTAGCAGGCTTATCTTAAAATAAAATCATATGCCATATTTTAACAAAAATTAAAAGAAAAAAAATATCTTATTTCTTTTAATAAAATAATATTTTAGTTCAACAGAATTTGTTTGATTAATAAATTTTTAAAAGGAAATTTTACTAACAATTTAATCTATTAAATTTAAGCGTAAACAGATAATATTATAATAACGTGAAAGCTAAACACCTTCAAACAGATACGCTTTAAAAATGCTTAAGTGACAGCCAATCAGATGGAATAATGGCATCACATGGGACTCTAAATTCTAAAACACAAGCCAGAACTATTAGAAAAAGATGGGACCCATCTTAATCTATGCCTCAATTATATTTAAATAAGCCAGACTAAAGCATTTTGAACTAAGAGTGTGAAGCTTAAATATCTTCACATTTAATCCACTAAATATTATATATTGTGCCCTTGTCTGTAGGTCATAATAAGGTAGAAAGGTCAATTACTAAAAAATTTTAAATTTTAAGTTATATTTGTATGATATATAAATAATAGTAAGATAATTATATTTTATAGTACAATTTAAAGCTGAAAATACCTGTTATCTAAAAAAAAATGTAATAGATTATTTTAAAAGAAAACAGTTAAATAAAGCTTAAATATATCATTGCTTATGGTTGTAAACGCTGGCCATATAAAATAATACAGCTATGAATAGTTAAAAGTATATTAATAATTTGAATATAATATTTTTAAAACTAATAAATTAAATAAATGCTATCTGTAGTGTATAATTATATTTAATAGTCAAAATTAATAAAGTATAGTTTAAAATAAACTTTAGGATGGTGAGAATTATATTTAGTTCTACATTTTAAAATTATTTTCCAAATTTTTTATAAAAATATATTAGTTTTGGTAATTTAGACCGAGACGTAAATAAAAAATCATTTGATAAAGTTAGTAAACACGTGACTGTATATTATATACCTCCACACACACGCTTGTTAAAATAATAATAAAGTTTGTGAATTTAAAACTAAATATAATTGCCATCGATCCTTAAGGTGAAAGTTTAAATGTTAAATATTATTTTAATAATTATTTTAAAGTTTAAATAATTTTTGTAAAAGTATAATTGAAGTTAAAAATACTAGTCTAAATAATATTTAAGACATGACGTCATCAATTCTTTATTTTAAACGTCTATTCTGTTATAAAACTAAAATGGATAAATTTGTTCGCGCTAAAATAAAGTTATTAACCAATCAACGGAGGTAAATTAGCAGACAAAAATATAAGTATTAGACAAAGCGGGGAGAAGGAATGTGTAAGTGAAAGGGAAAGTAACATATTTTTATAGCTGATAACACCGTAGCTGGAAAAGTGATATAAATTTAAAATTTTGTATTTATTTTAAAAAAGTTCTTCTGTAACATATAATATATTTTGATTGTATCGATATGGATTGCTAATTTTAAAAGTTATCTTACCAGGGAATTTATTTGAATTTAATCAAAACCTACAGTAGAGATGGAAGTACAAGGGAAAATACCTAAATTTATTACCGAAGGAGAAATATTTGGAAAATGTCTTAATACAACTTTATTTATGCTCAACCAGAAACTTAATTTTGTCACTCAAAGAAATATAATTGGGACGCTATATGAGAACTTAAGAGAGAAGTTATTTGCCGTCAGGAAAAAATTATGACGCACAGAAATTATAAGGCTACTTTAAAGTTATGTTATACTTCTCTATGGAAAAATTTTAATATGCGTTTTATTATAAAGAAAAATAATGATGAAGAAAGAATGTTTATCTTTTAAAGGAAAACATTATTAAAAATATAGTACTAGAATTTTAAAGTAAAGAAAAAGTAAAGAAGAACATGAAAGTGCTATTATGGATTTTATGGAAAGGAGCCGCAAACTTTATCTAATAGAAATTAGAAAAAATATTATAAAGAATTCAATGGAAGAAATGTTTGATTTAGAAAAGATAAAATTAAATTACTCAATGAAAATGGATCCATGGAAACAGAAAATTTTTATTAAATATTTAAATAAATGTACCTACAAGATGCATCGGAAAAGTCGCGCAGGAAAATATTAGCAGACAATAGTAGAAGAGAATTTCATGAATTAATAATTATATACAATATTGTGAAAACCAAGGATTGTAGTCTATGAAGATTTATTAAACAGAGTAGTAATTGTTTTACTTTAAAATAGAACATTAAGTGAATGAAGAAGAAATAAAAATATTTTTTTTTAGCTTAAATATGAACGGTTCAAGAAAGTCTGGTGAAGAAGTATCGTAAATATAGTTTAAATATTTTATTAATTTATTTTAAATATAAAATGCTATATTAGATTAGGGAAAACATATAAACATAAATTTAATAATAATGAGATTTAAATATAGTAGCTTAATAGAATGATAGAAATATTGTTTTTTTAAAAAAATAAAAAGTATGTATGGAATTTTTATATCTACAAGAATTAATGGAATGGTGACGCCTACAGAACATGATCGAGAAGATCAAGATCGTTTTGGTAATTTTAGTATTTATTCATAATGCATAATGTATTTTTTTTAGATCATCTATTGAGTAAGAATGATGTGTGAAAGTTTTAAAATTATAAGTACACATTTTATACAACATTAAAACATATTCGGAGATAAGAATAATTTTAAATATGCATGCAATAAGTTATTTCAAGTATAATTAATAGTATAAGTTGTCAAAACAATTGTGTGATTCTTTTGAACTTTCATGTAACAAAGTATTAGATATTTTAAAATAGTTTGTATATGATAAATATACGAGAAAAGTAGTAAAAGATTTTCTTAGAGAACAGCTGTATAGTTTTGAAATAAAATGAATTTTATTATTGTTAGAAATGCAGATAAGAATTTGTCGATGTACTGTATAGAAAAATCTAGAGAAATAATAAGATCGGATAGTGACTTGGTAGTACTAGTGTAGAGGAAACCAAGATGATGTTTTGCTAAGAAATAAGAAAAATAAAGTATTTGGATCATAGTTAGTTTGTGTGATTTCAGTATAGCTAACTAAGCCCTATCACTGAACACATATATTTTGGACAGTGTCTTTACGTATCTTTTAAACTTTTTGATGTTATATAAAGCTGAAGAAATAGCTTTAGCATCACTCCTATAATAGAGGTGGGTAGACAGACAAAGGTCACTCCTCTATATTGTCTTTGAATTCACTGTGCCATTATTGTCAAGGTTTATGACGGATAATATTCTAGTTATTTTGATCCTGTGCATCTATTTTCGCTATCCTTGTTTCGTGAATCTGCATCGTCAGAAAGATATTTATACAGAAATAATGAATAAAATAGAACTGAGGGTATGTTATCGTTTAAGTAAGAATAGTTTATTTACTGGAATGTGTTAGAATTGTGTAATTTTAAAAGTGAAAGTACAAAAATCATAAAGAGAGAAAGAATCATATAATACAGTTTAAAACCAATTTGGAAACGAATATAAGATTTTTAAAAGAGAAATCTAAAACAAAGTTTTTTTTTTAAGTGATAATAAAATTTGAATATTTTTATAATAATATTTAGAAAATAAATATTGCATGTTTGTTAAGAAAATAATTCAATAATGTGTAATAGACACATATATTTGTGCATGGTGTGTTAATAATTGTAATTACCATCCGAAGCAAGGCTTGAATGAGTATATTAGATTAATAAGCATTGTATAGTGAACAAGAAAACGTAATATCAAATGTAGAAGAATGTTTTTTTTTGAATCTGTAGGATTCCATATAACTAATATAAAATTAGAGTTTTATGATTTTGTAGAATGTTTACTACGAATGTAATTTTATAAAAATATAATTTTAAAAAATAGTAGGGATATAAAGTATTAGTGATAATTATAAATAAATACATTTTGTAACAAGCTAAACTAAAATAAGAAATCCAATAATAATAATACTGTACTTTCTTAAGTATTTAAAAGATGAGAATTAACTAGAAAAATAAGTAGAAGTTTGGTTTTATTGTATAAACTAGTAAAATAATTTTGTGATAAGAGAGTAAGGATATCCAATGTACATAATGTAAAATAGTGTTATTTGTTTATGTTGTTAATAAACTTTGTTGTAAATTTATTATAAAGCTTTGTGTCTTCGTTATTATTTCTCCACATGGATGCATGATATCACAATACACATTTATAATTGAAACAGACATATAGTTTTGCACAAAATAGGTAAACATAAAAGTGTTATAATAATTTTGAAATTTATTTGTATGATAAAATTAAAAGATCATAATTATATCATTTATTGGTCATAAGTTGGTTGCCACAATATTAAAATAAATTATATGCTAATGTTGCCACACGTATTTTGTTGTCGGATTATTAAAATACTGCCACGTACGTAATTATTTATTTCATTTAAGAAGTAATAAGATTATATTATACTATTATTATTATTATTATTATTATTATTATTTATTATTGTTAGTTACTGCGTAGTGAATTTATGACATAAAATTCCCTTTTCATAGTTTACTACCGTAATTTTAAATCAGTTAGAGTACAATTTATGAACCTGAGATTTATTTGATTTTATTTTATTTATTCTATTTATTTACTTAATCTTATTTAATTGAGCTAGATTATTATTACAAAGAATATTAAGACATGATTATTATTTTAATCGTAATGAAAAGAGCTTAGAAAGTCGTAAGAATACTATAAGTTAGTTATTTAGTATAGTAAAAGGGGGAATAGTGTTCTTATGCCATTGAGATAGTATCAGGTGGATAATATCTCAATGTAGTCTATCTCGTTCTCCGTGTCGTCACTCCATGTCTCATGAAAATAATAAATATTTATTAATTCATTTACAAATATAACTGTATTTATGTTTTAAAAGTTAGAGCTAGTAATCATTTTAATTAATGCTGAATATTTCATTTTTATTCATTTGTTAGACTGAGCTAGAACCCGGAAATATTTTAGACACTATATGAAATTATGGAGGACGTGGACGGAGGAGGAGGCCAGAATATATATATATATATAAATTAACAATGCGAAATCATCCAATTTACAATGAAGCAATATTTTAAAATCTAATGAAATGATATTAATAAATGTAAATATATTAAATTTAAGCGTAAACAGATAATATTATAATAACGTGAAAGCTAAACACCTTCAAACAGATACACTTTAAAAATGCTTAAGTGACAGCCAATCAGATGGAATAATGGCATCACATGGGACTCTAAATTCTAAAACACAAGCCAGAATTATTAGAAAAAGATGGGACCCATCTTAATCTATGCCTCAATTATATTTAAATAAGCCAGACTAAAGCATTTTGAACTAAGAGTGTGAAGCTTAAATACCTTCACATTTAATCCACTAAATATTATATATATATAAATTAACAACGCGAAATCATCCGATTTACAACGAAGCAATATTTTAAAATCTAATGAAATGATATTAATAAATGTAAATATATTAAATTTAAGCTTAAACAGATAATATTATAATAACGTGAAAGCTAAACACCTTCAAACAGATACACTTTAAAAATGCTTAAGTGACAGCCAATCACTTAAGCATTTTTAAAGCGTATCTGTTTGAAGGTGTTTAGATTTCACATTATTATAATATTATCTGTTTACACTTAAATTTAATATATTTACATTTATTAATATCATTTCATTAGATTTTAAAATATTGCTTCATTGTAAATCGGATGATTTCGCGTTGTTAATTTATATATATAATATTTAGTGGATTAAATGTGAAGGTATTTAAGCTTCACACTCTTAGTTCAAAATGCTTTAGTCTGGATTATTTAAATATAATTGAGGCATAGATTAAGATGGGTTCCATCTTTTTTTAATAGTTCTGGCTTGTGTTTTAGAATTTAGAGTCCCATGTGATGCCATTATTCCATCTGATTGGCTGTCACTTAAGCATTTTTAAAGCATATCTGTTTGAAGGTGTTTAGCTTTCACGTTATTATAACAATTTAATCGTAAACCGAAAAAGAAATATTTTAAAATAAATAACTAAATTTAATAAGTGTTAAAATGTACAAAATGAAACGCGTATCACACATTAATTTTATATTTAATGCAAAATCCTGTTGATACTTGGATATAAACTTAACCCAGGTTTACAATATTGGTAAGTTTATAGAAGGCTGTGAAGCATGCATTGGACTTCCGGATCCATTGCTTCAGTATGTTATATAATGGAAAAATATTGATGCCTTTAGTTTAAGTAAAATAAAATATATTTTATGAAGCATGTTTTTTTTGCATACAAAGTTGATCATCTTCAAATGGGAAAGGTAAGATTTACCTAATATGTATTTAGTATCAACATTTGTACAATTAAACCACATATTTTTTTCTTTGTTCATACTAATAGTTGTGTTAAATATTTTCAGTTTACTTGACTAACTATTTCTGTCATAAATGGTTTTTCTTGTCTATATTATAACTAGAGTATATAACAGGAGGATCCCATATCATCACTATGACATATAGAAACTTATATATCAAAATTAATGAAAGTAAAATGAATTATAATCTCCAAATCATGATATAGCAAGCCAGAATGATGGAGACAATTATAAACATAATTTAAATTTCATTTATGCTGATATGGGCATTTAATGGCCATTCTTTATAAGGGATAAGGGTTTGGGATAACAGTCAAAATCAAATTATAAGCAAAGAATAACTACAAATGTTGAATTAAAGGTTTTATAATTTTGTTATAAATTTTCTTTGGTAAAAATAATAATCACTATAAATATTGTTGTTAAATATATTTAAACATTACATTTAAATCTCTTGGTATATTTTTCTATACTCAACTTTCAATTGGTCATATCTTCTCATATATTTTTAAATATTTTTGCCCATTTACACATAATTTTATATTTATAGCAACCAATAAACACCTGACATGTTTACGCCTATCCATATTTTAAGTGATACTAATATAACCTGAACTCGATAATAAATAAGTCTTAATTTTACCTTATTTGAAATATTTTTAAATATATACATGTATCCCAATATTAATACTAGTTTCCTGACATTTTTATAATACATCATTAAAACCAAAGATAACATTATATTTATTTTTTAAGTTCACAATGTAGTCAAACCCTAAATGATTACAACTTTGCATTTTCCATGCAACATTTATGCAAACTATCATTTTTATTCCATTTCTCAGTACTTAACAGTTCTTATAGATTGTTTGTTGACAATTTCTCAGCTTCATTAATTGATCGCATATTTCTCTCTTCATCACTTCCAGAAGTCTACATAAGTAAAGTTCATTCTTTTTTTTCTCTGATATTATATGATCACCTGAATGATATCTCTAGAATTCTCATTACGATGTATTGCAGCATTTTTTGGTAGATTTCAACAATTATTAACTTATAGGAGTGTGATCAAACAGAAAACTGTGGCAAACTTAAAGAAATTAATAATAATTATACTTGAATTTATTTACTAGTTAGAATCTCTACAGACTTTTTAATAAAATGTTTGCGAGTAGCTAGGTGGTTTAAAGAATCTATAAATGAATTTCTAAATAGACAAATTTTAATATATACACTCAGGAGGTTATTGCCATCCTTAATTACTGAAGTAAATTTTCATACTCGGAACAATTGTTTATATGATGAATTACAGACTTTTGTTGAAAGAAAGTCTGCCTATAAAGATTACTTTTTTTTTAAAAAAAAAAAACCTTTTTAGAGAAAATAATCTTTAAAAAAAGATCGATTTTAAAAAAGTAATTAATTCAAAAATACATCGATTTATCAGCTGAAATTAAAATGTAACAGTATTTACTTAGAAGCAGATTTCAATAGTCGTGGTCATGTTTTTTTTTTTTGTTTGTTTGTTTTTTTTAAAAAAAAGCATTTTTAGATAAAATAATTTTTAAAAAAAGATCGATTTTTAAAAACAACGAATGTAAAAATACCTCGATTTTTAGACGATGAAATTGTCTATGCATATTTAAATAGTTGTGGATTCTACATTATTCACAGCTTTAAATTATACATTATCTATCTCTTAAGTAATATGTGCATAGACGTTAACCTTGCAATAATATTGCGGTTAGAGTGCATAGTGTGGAGAATTTTCACATTATCCTATTGGATCAAAGGCTGAGACTTTTACCTAATTCTGAACCACTAATCATAATATTCCACTTCAAGTAGCAGTAATAGAGTATTAAAAATGGTTAAAAGAGCTAAGAAATGTTTAAAGAAATTTCTATTTATTGCAACCTCATTTATTTTTATAACTTTAGATACCTTAATTATATATAATTACAAAAAAAATATTTTATATACTCTAATTATCTTCTTGATTAAATTCTTAAATAAAAACTACATTAGATCTAACTAATTGTGATTTATTTGCTTACTCTATTATATCCAAGGAAATTAACCACAAAAATGCAATCTTAAAATTAAAACAAAATCTTAATCTTTTTAATCTCCATGTTTTTATATCTAATTAAACTAAAATATATATGTTTAATTAAATAGCAACTTTTTCTTATTTTTTAAGATAGATTTTTTTATTTATTTAATTTATTTTAACTATGTTGTATTGTACATAAATTTACTCAATTATAATTTTAAGTAAATTTTTTTCTAGTTTAAAATTTTTTAATTTCTGATAAGTGTTGGTAGCCAAGAGATCAGCACAGCCACCTTGCAAGCAAGCAGTTGCTGGCAGACAGTTATCATGAGTTCGCTTCCCGGCCAATGCTTTGACATATGGAAAAAAACTAGCTACATTTATTTTATTCTATATTATAAAATAATACTATTTGCTTTTTTCTTTAAATTTAAGTCCTTCATATTTTAAGAATAAAACTAACTTATTAATTTATTATTTTTAAATATAAATAACAAAATATTTTCTCTTTTACTAACCTAAAAGAGTTTTAATGCCATCGTTTATCATTCAGCCTCACAGAGACTATCTGCCATCAAGATTCATGCCTGTGTGTATATATATATATATATTCTGCCCTCCTCCTCCGTCCTCTCCATATAATTTATATAGTATTAAAATATATTCCGGGTTCTAGCTCAGTTTAACAAATGAAATATCCAGCGTTAATTAAAAATGATTACTAGTTCTAACTTTTAAAATATAAATACATTTATATTTGTAAATGAATTAATAAATATTTATTATTTTCATGAGACATGGAGTGACGACACGGGGAACGAGACAGACTACATTGAGATATTATCCACATGATACTATCTCAATGGCATAAGAACACTATTCCCCCTTTTACTATACTAAATAACTAACTTATAGTATTCTTACGACTTTCTAAGCTCTTTTCATTACGATTAAAATAATAATCATGTCTTAATATTCTTTGTAATAATAATCTAGCTCAATTAAATAAGATTAAGTAAATAAATAGAATAAATAAAATAAAAGCAAATCTCAGGTTCATTAATTGTATTCTAACTGATTTAAAATTACGGTAGTAAACTATGAAAAGGGAATTTTATGTCATAAATTCACTACGCAGCAACTAACAATAATAAACAATAATAATAATAATAATAGTATAATATAATCTTATTACTTCCTAAATGAAATAAATAATTACGTACGTGGTAGTATTTTAATAATCCGACAACAAAATACATGTGGCAACATTAGCATATAATTTATTTTAATATTGTGGCAACCAACTTATGACCAATAAATGATATAATTATGATCTTTTAATTTTATCATACAAATAAATTTTCAAAATTATTATAACACTTTTATGTTTACCTATTTTGTGCAAAACTATATATCTGTTTCAATTATAAATGTGTATTGTGATATCATGCATCCATGTGGAGAAATAATAACGAAGACACAAAGCTTTATAATAAATTTACAACAAAGTTTATTAATAACATAAACAAATAACACTATTTTACATTATGTACATTGGATATCCTTACTCTCCTATCACAAAGTTATTTTACTAGTTTATAAAATGAAAATTAAACTTCTACTTATTTTACTAGTTAATTCTTATCTTTTAAATACTTAAGAAAGTACAGTATTATTATTATTGGATTTTTTATTTTAGTTTAGCTTCTTACAAAATGTATTTATTTATAATTATCGCTAATACTTTATATCCCTACTATTTTTTAAAATTATATTTTTATAAAATTACATTCGTAGTAAACATTCTACAAAATCATAAAACTCTAATTTTATATTAGTTATTTGGAATCCTACAGATTCAAAAACATTTTTCTACATTTGATATTACGTTTTATTGTTCACTATACAATACTTATTAATCTAATATACTCATTCAAGCCTTGCTTCGGGTGGTAATTACAATTATTAACACACCATGCACAAATATATATGTCTAGTACACATTATTGAATTATTTTCTTAACAAACATGCAATATTCATTTTCTAAATATTATTATAAAAATATTCAAATTTTATTATCACTTAAAAAAAAACTTTGTTTTAGATTTCTCTTTTAAAAATCTTATATTCGTTTCCAAATTTGTTTTAAACTGTATTATATGATTCTTTCTCTCTTTATGATTTTTGTACTTTCACTTTTAAAATTACACAGTTCTAACACATTCCAGTAAATAAAATATTCTTACTTAAACGATAACATACCCTCAGTTCTATTTTATTCATTATTTCTGTAAAAATATCTTTCTGACGATGCAGATTCACGAAACAAGGATAGCGAAAATAGATGCACAGGATCAAAATAACTAGAATATTATCCGTCATAAACCTTGACAATAATGGCACAGTGAATTCAAAGACACCATAGAGGAGTGACCTTTGTCTGTCTACCCACCTCTATTATAGGAGTGATGCTAAAGCTATTTCTTCAGCTTTATATAACATCAAAGAGTTTAAAAGATACGTAAAGACACTGTCCAAAATATATGTGTTCAGTGATAGTGCTTAGTTAGCTATACTGAAATCACACAAACTAACTATGATCCAAATACTTTATTTTCTTATTTCTTAGCAAAACATCCTCTTGGTTTCCTCTACACTAGTACTACCAAGTCACTATCCGATCTTATTTCTCTAGATTTTTCTATACAGTACATCGACAAATTCTTATCTGCATTTCTAACAATAATAAAATTCATTTTATTTCAAAACTATACAGCTGTTCTCTAAGAAAATCTTTTACTACTTTTCTCATATATTTATCATATACAAACTATTTTAAAATATCTAATACTTTGTTACATGAAAGTTCAAAAGAATCACACAATTGTTTTGACAACTTATACTATTAATTATACTTGAAATAACTCATTGCATGCATATTTAAAATTATTCTTATCTCAGAATATGTTTTAATGTTGTATAAAATGTGTACTTATAATTTTAAAACTTTCACACATCATTCTTAATCAATAGATGACCTAAAAAAAATACATTATGCATTATGAATAAATACCAAAATTACCAAAACGATCTTGATCTTCTCGATCGTGTTCTGTAGGCTTCACCATTCCATTAATTCTTGTAGATTTTAAAACTTCCATACATACTTTTTATTTTTAAAACAATATTTCTATCATTCTATTAAGCTATTATATTTAAATCTCATTATTATTAAATTTATGTTTATATGTTTTCCCTAATCTAATATAGCATTTTATATTTTAAATATAATCAATAAAACATTTAAATTATATTTACGATACTTCTTCACCAGACTTCCTTGAACTGTTCATATTTAAGCTAAAAAAAAAATATTTTTATTTCTTCTTCAGTCACTTAATGTTCTATTTTAAAGTAAAACAATAGCTCTGTTTAATAAATCTTCATAGACGACAATCCTGGGTTTTCACAATATTGTATATAATTATTAATTCATGGCATTCTCTTTTACCATTGTCTGCTAATATTTTCCCGCGCGACTTTTCTGATGCATCTTCTGGGTACATTTATTTAAATATTCAATAAAATTTTCTGGTTTCCATGGATCCATTTTCATTAGGTAATTTAATTTTATCTTTTCTAAATCAAGCATTTCTTCCATTAAGTACTTTATAATATTTTTTTCTGATAAGATAAAGTTTTTCGGCTCCTTTCCATAAAATATATAACAGCACTTTCATATTTTTCTTTACTTTTCTTTATTTCAAAATTCTTGTACTATATTTTTAATAATGTTTTCCTTTAAAAGATCAACCTTTTTCTTCATCATTATTTTTCTTTATAATAAAACGCATATTAAATTTTTTTCATAGAGAAGAATCAAATAACTTTAAAGTAGCCTTATAAATTTTGCGTCATAATTTTTTCCTGACGGCATGTAACTTCTCTTTTAAATTTTCATATAGCGTCCCAATTATATTTCTTTGAGTTATAACAATCAGTTTCTGGTTGAGCATAAATAAAGTTGTATTAAGGTAATTTCCCAATATTTCTTCTTCGGTAATAAATTTAGGTATTTTTCCTTACTTCCATCTCTACTGTAGGTTTTTATTAAATTCGAATAAATTCCCTGGTAAGATAACTTTTAAAATTAGCAATTCATGTCGATACAATCAAAATATATTATAAGTTACAGAAGAACTTTTTTTTAAAAATAAATACAAAATTTTAAATTTATATCACTTTTCCAGCTACGGTGTTATCAGCGACCAAAATGTGTTACTTTCCCTTTCACTTACACATTCCTTCTCCCCGCTCTGTATAATTCCTATATTTTTGTCTGCTAATTTACCTCCGTTGATTGGTTAATAACTTTATTTTAGCGCGAACAAATTTATCCATTTTAGTTTTTTAACAGAATAGACTTTTAAAATAAAGACTTGATGATGTAATGTCTCAAATATTATTTAGACTAGTATTTTTAAATTCAATTATACTTTTATAAAAATTATTTAAACTTTAAAATAATTATTAAAATAATATTTAATATTTTAACTTTTTACTTTAATGATCGATGACAATTACATCTAGTTTCAAATTCACAAACTTTTATTATTATTTTAACAAGCGTGTGTGTGAAGGTATATAATATACAGTCACGTGTTTACTAACTTTATCAAATGATTTTTTATTTACGTCTCGGTCTAAATTACCAAAACTGATATATATTTATAAAAAATTTGGAAAATAATTAAACTTGTAGAACTAAATATAATTCTCACCATCTTAAAGTCTATTTTAAAATATACTCTCTTAAATTTGACTATTAAATATAATTATAACACTACCTCTAGCATTTATTTAATTTATTAGTTTTAAAATATTATTCAAATTATTAATATATTTTTAACTATTTATAGCTGTATTATTTTATATGGCCAGCTTTTACAACCATAAGCAAGAATATAATCAAGCTTTATTTAACTGTTTTCTTTTAAAATAATCTATTACATTTTTATATACCAGGTATTTTCAGCTTAAAATTGTACTATAAAATTTAATTATCCTATTATTATTTATATATCCTACAAACATATCCTAAAATTTAAAATTTTTTAATAATTGACCTTTCTACCTTATTATGACCTACAGACAAGGGCACAATATATATGTATATATATATATATATATATGGTATGCCAACTATCCCCAGGGTTTTCTAGCTATAAGCTAAACATTACCAGGATGATGTAATATATGGCCTTAGTTGCTAATTATACAATACTACCATTGAGCAATAAATATGCTCTAATACAGATTTTATTGGTAAAACAGATTCCTGGTTCAGACCAATGTTGAAGTTATCTAATAGGTCAGAATAAACTTGTTACCATAGCTGGACTTCTGAGACTATAGAGCTAAATACCAAAATATGGGTTGTGGTATGAATGTTTAGTAAATCATGGGTTTCAGTATCTGGTACTTGGTTCCCTTGGACTGTATGACTTGCAAGCATAATAAAAAACATTTAGTTCTTTGTGTCAGAACAGCTATCTCTGGACCCCCAGGTTCCAGTTCTAGAAGTCTAGCTCTCCAAACCAAATAATGGGGGCCTGTTACCATGAGACCATTTAAAAAAAGCATAGCAAGGCATAATACACAATAGTGTTTAATAAAAACACATTCATAATGATTATAAATAAATACTAATATTAAAGACAAATTTGAATGTGCTAAATTCTATAGTTTCATTCAACAGAAAGTACTTTGACCCAGTTCTCAAATTAGCATACCTTAATTATGCTAAAAGGGGTTCATTAATATCAATCTAGTTTTAATAAATAGAATCTGTATATATTCCTTTATAATTAACTAGAAGGGAAAAGCATATTTCAGGCCTTTATTAACAATGACAAATATGCTTGCAATATCATCTCTGGCCATTATTTAACTAATACATAATATTAATTGCAAACCTCACTAACAAGCTAATACAAGATAGTTTAAGTAATACATATATGTATATAACAATGAGCACATAGCACTCTGTTCTTATATGTGAGAATAGTTTTCAAAGCAGTGATTTATGTTTGCTGCTGGAGAGCTTCTAATCATCTCTCCTCAAAGATTTATATTAATTTTCCCTGCTTTGAAATGATGGCATAGCATATCACAGAATGTTAAAATGAAATCAAATAATTAATAAAAATTAGGCATGGCCACAGATTATAGAAAAGATTAAATTAATAAATGATTTAATTATTACAATTTTAGAAACTGATTTTAAGGTTACATAGATAGGCAAGCTTTTATGGTTATAGTGACAGATCTAATGTAATAAAGATTTAATTATTTGAGAATTATGATTTTATGAATGTTCATAGTTAAATGATTTAAATATTAAAATTTAATAGATTTATAGAGAGCTCAGCAGTGAAGATATTACCAATTTATTCTAAAGGCTGAGCTGTCCAACATTGGTAGTGGATACTGTCACATTTCAAATAGTTTGTCTTTTAATGTTTTCTTTGGCAGCTGGTGATACTGATATTTTCCATTACCACAGCAATGATAATGATGGGCAGTAGGCAGAAGGTCACCATTCTTTTGTAGGAAGATGGCAAAGTTGGGTCTTCCTAGTCACTCACATTAAATTTTTCAGTCATTGTAGCTCCTGGCAGCAGCTGCTTAGATTGGTAAATGAAGCAAGAAAAGAACAAGTTTGGTAAAGAAACTAATAATATTTTCATATAATAAATATGATGTAGCTAAAATTATATGGAAGGGTGTTGCAGTAACAGGGTAA
Organism: Epiperipatus broadwayi; assembly: GCA_028023455.1. NCBI lineage: Eukaryota > Metazoa > Onychophora > Udeonychophora > Euonychophora > Peripatidae > Epiperipatus > Epiperipatus broadwayi. Next base: position 1,574,405 of record JAQFVV010012533.1, read on the forward strand.
CATATGATAATAATGCATTATGTGTTAGTAAAAGGGTTTTAGATTATTTAGAAAATTTACAAAGGGAAGTTGGTAGACATGCATTAGATGCAGAGATGTGGATAGCAAAGGAGGCAATTCAAGGAGAAATGGGATGGTCACGTTTTATATGAGAGGTGCAAAAAGTAAAATGAAAATTTTTGGTAGGTTGCAGTTTATGGATAGTAAAAGAATAGCCAAAATAGTGTTTAATTGGGTTATGAGTAAAGGGCAGGTAATAAGATGGGTGATAAAGGTAATGCGGTATGCAAAAGATTTGGATAAAGAATTTATATCAGTATACTTGTATAAAAGATGGGATGATTGGGTTAGGAGGATTGTTGAGTGTTATAGTGGTAAGGAATAGGATAAAAGAATAGAAGCATTAATAAAAAATAGGGAGTTGGAGAGATGAAGAACTAGTATGGAGGATAAGAAGAGTTTAAATATATATAGAAGTAAACGGAACATTGGATGCGAGTTAATTTATGATAATAGTAAGGAGAGTTAATTTATGATAATAGTAAGGAAAGTAGTTTATTGTTTAAGGCTTGAATGGGATCTTTAACAACAAGAGAATGTACATGTAAATGGAAAACTATGGGTGATTTAGTGTGTAAATTGTGTAAGAAAGGTATAGAAAATATTAGGCATCTGTTGATTGAATGTAAATGTTTGAAAGCAGAATGGGTACAGATAATGAAGTTAAAGGAGAATAGATATGAACAAAGTGATTATACAGAAGGTGAGTTATTGGTTTTTATGCTGGGTTTGCAAAAAGATAAGGGGTATTTAGATATAAAAGCCATAGAGTTGACAAAGATTAGGTTGTGGAAATGGGATGAGGCAGAATATGGGAAAACTTAAAGTGGGGAATGGAAAATAAAGTGACTAACAGGTTTATCTGGGCATAATTGTTGAGATATTCTTGTCTTCATTTAAGGAGAAACCAAAATACATCACATCACAAGAAACAGATGTTGAGTGGTAAAAATTGGGGGAGGGTTATATACTAGATTTCTGATCCCCACTGTTATATTTGTTTATAGTCAGGTTTTACTATGGTTTTACATAGTAAAACCCATTAACTTATTTACAACATTTAATTTTTAATCTTTAAATTTAACATTTCTTTATTAACATTTAACATTTAAATTTAACATTCTCATTCTGGCAAAAACAAAAATGATTCCTGAGTGAAAAGAAAATAGTGCTGCATGGTCGCATTTGTTTTGTCCAAGATATAGTTTAAAATTTGTTATTTTAAGATTTATATTTGACCTTGATGCAAATTTAAAGGTATGATCTTTTTACTAAGAACTATTTAATATTTTTAGAAATCAAGTAGTTTCTGTGTCAACATTTTGTTATACATGTATGTTGGTCACCCATGGAATTGAGAATATATATGTGATTCTTGAATAAAATAATGAATAAACTTATACATATAAGTTATATTAAATCAAAGACTTATAATTATAATTGTGCTGTGACACTATTAAATCAGTTTCATGTCATAGCTTGCTTGCATATACATAAGTGTGTGCATACATATACAACAATGCCTACACAGACATACATTTAATTTAACCTGTAAATACACTAGATATGTGTACTATGCATAGATATACATGGATATATGTGTACATACATGTATATATGTGTACATGGCAGGTTTAAACTTAGAATAATTTCTACTATGGAAAATAGTAGGTGTAACAGGATATGTGCCAATGTATACTATTTCAGTAGCCTGTAACTTTTGAGTTGCTATGATGGACATAGATAATAATTTTCATATTTTAATAGTGTGAAAAAATAATTTTATAAGAAACATTTGTGCTTAATGTTTTATATGGAAGATAACAACTAGTGACTAGAAAGATTTTAAATAAAACATTTAAAATTTGTACCTGCTATTTTTTTGTCATGATATGTTTCTTATTCTAAGTGAAAATGTATGTTCTTGTAACATTATTATGTTACTGGTTCAAATAAAAAACCCAGAATATTTTTTAATCATGAAGTTCAAAATAATTTGTCTTCAAACTTTCAATTGATTTATTGCATAGTAATGTATCTGAATAAATTTTCAGAAAAATGTCATACATACCTTTCTTACTTATATTCATTGAGATAGGCTAATCTTAAGCACTTTGAAATAAAACATGAATATCTTAAATTGTTCATATTTCTTCTTTTAAAACTATATTTTGAGTATTGGCATTCATAAAATTGTTCAATTTACTCCATTCTCATTTTAATTCTATTCTAACTATTTTTAATAACTATTCTTTTCTTTGATTTTAAAAGGCTCTTTATAATTCATACATTCTTTTTTGTATATGACACTTTCTAAAGTACTTTTTTTCATTTTCATTAATTAACCTTAGTTCAATTTAATATTGTCACATACTTCCTACCCATTATTATCACTCTCTATATCATTAATTATTGAGTTTTTTTAAATATTTTATTATATCAATGCAAAATTATGATCATTACTATAACTTCTTTTTTTCTTATTAAATACTTTAATATTTTTTTCTATTTTATTTATTAACTAATAAGGGAACAGTATATTCATGCTCTCATATCTGTTTCACCTAATTTTCCTTATAGCTCTATCTGTGTCAGGATGTTAACATAGTTTGGTGTTAACATAGTTATATATCTGTCACTGCATATATATATATATATATATGAAAAACCAGCTGTACTAACTTACATTTACATATATTACAGCAGACATATTTTATTTTAAAATTAAATCTTTTTAAATTGTATATTTTGATTTTATTTAAAAGAGTCAATTTATTATTTTTATATTTAAAATCATATGTATACATGTGTAGTTCACATATTACCATGATACGTATATAGCACAATTTGATTTAAATATTGTTTAGAAGTTTGTAATGCTTCTTAATTTTAAATTGAAATAGTAGAAACAAAAATCATGCCATTGGGCATCTGTGATAATATATGTGTTGTCAAAGTTTAAAATCTTATTTTTGCAATAATATTTTTGGAAAATGTATTTTATAGTAAACAATATTTACTGAGCTGGAAATATTACCAAGTCTTGGGTGAATTGAGATAGTCCAAATTAAGTTAAAAATAGCATTTTAAAATTTGACCAAAGAATTAAATAAATTTAGTAAATTAAATTATAAAACAGGAAAATAGGTGCTAATGGATTTACTAGCTGAAAATCCATTTGTTGATAAAAATATGGTCTGATCTGAAAATAATGTAAATAGACCATATTTTTACATTCTTGAGCTCACTCTATATTTTTCATGAAGTCTTGCTACCAGAATCCACACCAATTTTTATTTTGACATTGCAGAGTAGGAGGCTGTATATTTGCCATTTTAATGTGGAAAGATTGTGATGTTGAACCCAATCCTGCATGGTGCAATGCCATGTAACTATCATTATGGAGATGGAATCTTTCCAGTAACAGCCTGCTGTAATAAGAAGACATCTTAATCTAAATCACTTGTCCAAAAAGAGTGCCACTATGCCTACCATCTGATATGGCCAGACTACAAGCTGCAACTAAGAAGTTAGGTAATACTTTTTTGTAAAACACCACAGAGCTCCTAAATCAGTTTTTTAAATATTTAACACCTAATATTTCAAAGCTAGTTTAATCTAAACTAAATGTTCACTATTAACTTCTTAAAATTCTCTTTAAAATAATATAATTTATAACTGTATAAAACTTGCCTGAAACCACCTGTAACATTTTTTAAATGATAATAACTGTAATCAGTTATTTATCTAAATATCTTTAGTACTGCAGTTATGCCTATATCTTGTATTAATTATTTATCTAAAATTTATATTATATAATAATATGCAAGCATTTCAAAACAGCTAGCCCTAATTTTAATAAATTTTTAATGGAGGTGTGATTATTAATATCTTCATCTTAAATATCTTAATAATGATGTTTAGCCCACTATGGCACTCTTTCAAAATCCTATTATGTCAGGAAATAACTGATCCCACTACATGCTTGTTGATATTGATTGATTAAGATTTACATCATATTATGTTTATTATGGTTTGCTTAGTTAAATTTATACATTGTAATTTTTAATATCTATTATTTAGAAGTAATAGACTAGCCTTAAAGATAGTGATAAAGTATATTTATTAAGGTCTTAGTAATTACTATTAAATATACTTTCCCGCTCTTAATCAATGATTAAAAAGTGCAGATTAATTACATTAAACTATATTGATAAATTAGTTTTAGCCCTTTTAGTTAGTATAATTGTAATTCTATTTTAAAAACTGGATTTTGCTAGCTATACAGATAAAAGCTATCTGTTTTAGGTGCAATTATTTTTACATAGATATATTTGTATTTTTTTTATGAATTGTGTATATGTTTTTACAAAGTATACACTGGTACATTTGCATCTTGCTGCCCCTTTTTAATGGGCTTGTGGGAGAGAGTGCCCACATTCACTTAGATTGGGTAAGGCTATTTGTTAGAACTGGAACATGAAGGTCCAGACCATTTTCATAATGTCTATCCTAGTTTGTGAATTTGAACAGTTCATATTTAATTGTAGCAAGCCATCCAGGCTTAGGGTGCCATGCATTTTGATGTGGAAGTCCATGAATAATTACCCATCTACACCAGGAATTTCAATCCTAATATTTTAGTCAGTGCCATGGGATCTAAAGTAACCAGTTCTTCTTTCATATTAAATAACTGTTTAGCATTAGTCTGAAACTCAAATCTTTGTTTACTAGGCTAAATCTGCATCAACTTTGAGCTTAATTATTAGCTCACATGATAATATATGTAGACTTCAGCTATATGAGTGCTGTAATTAGTAATCTATATAAGCCTAGCTTATTCATTTGCAATATTAGCAAACTGTAATGTGAGAAAAAGATTTGGCATATTAATTATTATAGACATGACTTAATTAACTGCACATACATATCTGCCTATTTTAATATATAAAGATGAGGTACCACATATTTAATACTATATAATTATTGTAATTTTTTGTTTTACTTGGTTTTATTTTATTGATTTAATAAACCTACTTAAAATTATACTCATTTCATGTATTTTTCTTGCAATCTAATTCCAATTCATTGTTATTATATGTAAATGACATGCATTATAGTTAATCACTGATATTTACTGGAGTTGTGAGTTAATTAGTATGTTAAGTAGTTCATTTTCACCCATTTAGTTAAATTGTTAGTCTTTTTCTTTTATAACTCTCCCTCTTCAGAACTGGTTTGTAATAAAAATTCAGACCTGTGTATAACCTCAAGAATGTCATTCGTAAAGTATTAAATCACAGAGTACATGTGAATGAGTTGAAGCTTAGTTGGGCTTGGGATCTCTCCATACCATTTTGGTCAGCTTTAGTGTATTTTACCTGGATTCTGGGATTTGTTATGTGAATGTAAAAATCTGATCATTATATTGGTTTCCCCCCCCCCCTGATTATGGTACCACAACATTGGGGCTTTATATTTATTACACAACCTTAAGCAGGTTGTATTTTTAATGTGATGCATTCAAGGATGATAATTTTTTATATATAAAAAAAAATTTTCATGATTATGGTGCCACAATATGGAGGCTCAATAAATAAATTATATGCCCACATTTCCTTGAGACCCACAGACAATTCACTTACCTTATATAAGTAAAAAACATTTTTCCTGATTATGTAACGGCATCTTTGGGGCTTTGACATACACTCCCTGAGATCACAGAGAATTCCTTTGACTTATCTGTATATGGGTGTATAAAAAAAAATTTCCAAAAATATATATGTGAATTTTTATCACCTGATTCTGAGGTCACAACTTGGAGGCATGATTATAACTGTACACTCACATCTCATTAATTATATATGTTTAAAAATTTTGGAATCATTTACATGAGACTCCAATTTTATTTTATTTTAAATTGTTTTAATTTTAAACTTGTCTATAGCTTAACACATGGCTAGTAGTATAGAAATCATATATATATATATATATATATATATACATTATGATATATATATATATATATATATATATATATATATATATCATAATGTGTACTAGATATTTCAGTAAATTATTTTGCATCTGTTTTGTAATGCTGATTTAAAATTGTATCTAATATTATATACATAGTAGTATATTATCTTACCTGCTGATTATTGGTGCCTGATGGTGGCTTCAACAGCTTACAAGTCATCTTGATATAAATTCTTTATCAGGGTTAGAGAAACTCAAAGAATACCAATCATTTTTATGCCTTATTTAAAATTTGGATTGGATGCAGGCAATAAAATGAGTAAAGCAAGATTTTATGTATGTGTGTACTCCAAATAAAAAAACCTAAGACTGGCACAGGAAATAAATACAATCATAAATCCATAAGTTTTTTTTTTAAAATGCAGCTTGAATTAAAGAAGAAATAAAGAGACATAAGAGTAAAGTATATCTTATTGTAGTTACATTTATATTGTTTAATATTATGGTTAATTAAACACTCAAAATTTCAGTGTAATGTAACTGGATATATTGTGCATGTAGAACTAGTTAGAGAAATGAAAGAATATTAAAATAGGATAGATTAGTGAAGGTAGAGAACAAATGTTTTCAGAAAGGGGAGTGGCAAATAAACATCTTTTGGAATTATTGTATAGTCATTTTGTTACAAAGTAAAATAGGACACAGAAGAGACCCAAAATTAGATATGAATCTGGACAATGAGAGTGGAGTATATCATGATAGAGGAGCTGAAGAACCCCTCAAGGACATGGGGGTAATTAGCAATTGTGATTTGAAAATGGCTGTTAAGGAAGGAAAAAAGCTTTGCAGCTGAAGATCACCAGATAAGGTCATATGCATGAGGTAGAAGAAAGCAAGAAAATTTAGAATTGTAGAATAGTTACCAGAGGAATATTTTAGAACTGGAAGATGAATATCAAAGGGATATACTGTATATTAAGATGGGGCACCAAAGGTTTCTGGTAGAGAAGGAGTGGAAAAACACACTAAAGATGTTAGAAAAACAGGTAGAGACAAACCAAAGGTTTTACATATAAAGGAAAAGCACAAACAAGATCTTTTAGAGAAGGTCAACTTGAGGCAGGATGATAAAACATCCACCCATGAAAATACCAAGATGGTCAGTGACATCCAACAACTCAAGGAAAGTAGCTTAGTGACCAAGAAAGAAAAAAAGAAGGGATCTCCAGTGAAGATACCCAAGATAGAGGCTTCAAGGTTGCAAACCCCAGCTGTTCATGATTGTCCACAACAGAGAACTCTGGAGCCATATTTGGAATCACCAGTAGAGTTTATACAAATTATCTTGGGCAGACAAGATATTGTGGAGACAGAAGATAGGGACAAACAGGACCCTTAGACATAGCAGAAGAGATGAAACAGGATATTTTTAGTGAGGATAAATTAAATATAATGCTTTGGAAACAAAAACCAAGATGTGTGGAATAATTTGGGGATAAATGCAGAAAATATTTTGAAAATTGAGAAAACTCATATGGAGGAAATAGAGAATTGAGATACATGAGATGAGTTAAAATCAGTGAGAAGATTAGGGGATAAAGTTGTCTGGGATCTGGAAAAGGAGTTCACTTTGGATGGAAGATATAGATACCATTGGGACAAGTCAGATTCAGAAAATATATTAAAATACAGGCCAAGAAAAAGCAGTACAGACAGTACACCTTAGACAGAGAGAAAAATAATGGATGGAAACAAGTAGAGAAAGTCAGACTCAGAGTGAGAGTAAAAGGTAGGGTTCATTGGGAGCAGTTGGTCTTTGAAAAGAAAAGTGATGTAGATGACTCTGACACCAAAATAGAGGGTATATATAAGAAGAGAAAAAAGAAAGGACTTCTGTACCTTGAGAATAGAAAAGTTATGGGTTTGAACCCAGAGGCTAATGAATAAATGTATTAGAGAATATCACAAATATTTCCCATTCAGAAAAAAACTATACCTGATTGAGCAGGGATATGAAGATGATGACTATATATGGATATATGAAAAATCCTTAATAGGGACATATAGGGCCCACAATTTAAAATTATTTAAGGATAAATCCCCAGAGACCACAAACAGAATTGATGATGATCATTAGTGAATCTGTCCCCTCCTCAACCAGATTTCTACATTATTAACAATAGGATGTTTATCAATAATATTAAAATTATTTTGTGTTTTTAATATATATTAACCATTTAATATATTTTAAAAGTGTACTTGTGATTATAATAATCATGGTGGAGGGATTGATTGTAGAACAGTAACCTTAAAAGTAGAAAGTAGCTAGGCAAGATAGGTTTAAACTGATAAAATTGTTTAATTCATCATCATTAAAGGATTGTAAGTTCATGATTGTATCCAAATTTAGATATTAACTTAGATCATTTTTACCTTTTTTTAATTATAATTTTGGGGATATGAAACAGTATATTTCTGCTGTCATATTTGTTCCACCTATTTTCCCCACAGCTCTATCTGTGCCAAATTTAAACCTATCATGAGTACATGTATCAAGACATTAGCACAGTTATATATATATATATATATATTAAAAATCAGCCTTTCAAGCTATTGTGTATGCACTTTTTACAAGTGTTAATAATAAATGAATACTTTCACTCCCAACACAAAATATAATATTTATGAAAGAATAAAATGAGTCCACTTATTCTTTCAAAACCTAATGCTTATATATGAGCAAATATTAGGCACTGGAAATGAAAGCGTGAGGATAGACCACTCACTTTAAATTACTGTTTATGATGTCTGAATGAATGGCATTGTGCTATATAAAAAATAAATGTACACATATGTTTAAGTTTCATTTGAGAGTGACATTTAGTAAATTCTAGATAATTTCATTGACATCATTCATTCAGACATCGTAAACAGTAATTTAAAGTGAGTGGTCTATCCTCATGCTTTCATTTCCAGTACTTAAGGTTTGCCCATATATAAGCATTTGGGTTTGAAAGAATAAGTGGATTCATTTTATTTTTTCATAAATACTATATCTTGTGTTGGGCATGAAAGTATTTATTTATTATTAACATTCATAAAAAGTGCATGCACAATAGCTTGAAAGCCTGATCTTTAATGTATTACAATTTATAAACATTGTCTATATAAAAAATAAATGCTTATTTACACACACACATATATATATATGTGTGTATGTGTATGTGTGTGTGTGAATAGCCAGCTGTACTGTTTTAGATTTATATATATTTACAGCAGATGTATTTTATTATATAATCAAACCTTTTTAAATTGTGTATTTTGTTTTTATTTAAGAGTCAATTTATTATTTTTATATTTAAAATCACATGTATATATGTGTTGTTCACCTACTACCATGATACATATATAGTGGAATATGATTTAAATATTATTTAGAACCTTCTAATGCTTTTTAATCTTAGATTAAAATAGTTGAAAACAAAAATTACACCATTGTGCAACTGTGTTAACCGTTTTATACTTTGCTATTCTGATATTTTTGTTTGTCTCACATGTCAATGTAAAATATATGATAAAATGAATATTACTATCAGAAAATAAATCAATCAATTATTTTATATAGCACGATGTTTATAAACTATAATATTTAAACAGTATTAACCTGTTGCACATGCGCTTTGCAGATTTTAACTATAAATGACTGAATACTAACACTTCAAACACATGATAAAGTCTTTGGAAAAGATAGAGTGGCCATCTATTTTTTTGAACCCAAATGCTTTTGTATGGGCAAATCTTAAGTGTTTAAAAGTGAAAGCATGAAGATATTAAACAATCACTTTAAATTACTTTTACATGCTTGAATGAATGATGCTAGTGAAATTTATGAGAATTTATGATACATCATTCTTATTTGAAATTAAATGTATGTAAATAAATCAATTATTTTATATAGCGTGATGTTTATAAACTGTAATATTTAAACCGCATTAAACTGTTGCACATGTGCTTTGCAGATTTTAACTATAAACATCGTGCTATGAGCCAGCTCCAAATAAGAAGAGACATGAGACTCAGAAACAGACTAACAATTTAACTAAAAGGGATAAAATGGACTTCTTAACACACTAATTAACTTACAACTCCAGTTAATACCAATGATTAACTATAATGCATATCATACCCATATATTAATAATAATGAATTGGAATTAGATTGTGAGCAAAAGACATGAAATGAGTATAATTGTAAGTAGGTTTATTAAATAAATAAAATAAAATTAAGAAAAACAAAAAATTACAATAATTTTATAGTATTAAATATGTGGGATCAATGCAGTCCAGCATTACATAGTGGATGAGACTAAATTAATACAGTGATCTGATCATAACATATTAAAGTAGGCAGGTGAGTATCTGTGGTTAATTTAATCACGCCTATAATAGTTAATATGCCAAATTCTTTTCTCCCATTATGGTTTGCTAGTTTTGCAAATAAATATGCTAACCTGATATAGATTCCTAATTACAACATTTATATAGCTGCAGTCTACATATATTATCATGTGAGCAAATAATTAAGCTCAAAGTTGATGCAGATTTAGTCTAGCAACCAAAGATTTGAGCTTCAGACTAATGCTGAACAGTTATTTAATATGGGGGAATAACTTTTTTCTAGATTCAGCTACTCTAGATCCAAATATATGTGCTATAGTGCTGACTAAAATATTAGGAATTGGGATCATGGTGTGTCTGGTTAATTATTCATGGACTTCTGCATCAAAATGCATGGTGCCCTAAGACTGGATGGCTTGCTGCAATTGAAATATGAACAGTTCAAGTTCGGGAATTCAGAAAGGCTAACTGAAAATGGATGGGATCCTCAAGTTCCAGTTCTAAAGAATAGCCTTATCCAAGATAAGTGAATGGGGGCACTCTCCAGCATGATCCCATTAAAAAGGTGCAGTATGATGCAAATGTACAAGTGTGTATTTTAGAAAAACACACCCACAACACATAAGTAAAATACAATATATATATATATGTAAAATTAACACATAAGTAAAATACAATATATATATATATGTAAAATTAATTGTATCTAAAACAGATAGCTTTTATCTGTATAGATAACAGAACCTAGTTCTTAAAATAGCATTACAAATATTCTAACTAAAAATGGCTAAAATTAATTTATCATTCTAGTTTAATATACTGAATCTGCATCTAAGAAGGGAAAGTACATTTAGTAGCAATTAATAAGATATTAATAAATATACTTTATCACTTTCTTTAAGGCTAGTCTATTACTTCTAAATAATAGATATTAAAAATTATAATGTATAAATCTGATTGTAAAACCATAATAAACATAATATGATGTAAATCTAAATCAATCGATAATCATTTATTATCTGACATAATAGGATTTTAAAACAGTGCTCTAGTGGGGAAACAGCATCATTAAGATATTAAGGTGAAGATAATAATAATACTTCCATTAAAAGTTTATTGAAATTAAAACTCAATGTTTTGAAATACTTGGCATTTTATTATGCATATAAAATAAATTTAAGATAAATAATTAAAACAACATATAGACATAACCTCACTACTAAAGAGATTTAAATAAATAACTGATTACAGTTATAATTTAGAGAAACAAATTAAATTTTACAGGTGGTTTCAGGAAAATCTTATACAATTATAAATTACATAATTTTAAGAATTTAATAGTAAACATTTAGTTTACATTAAGCTAGCTTTGAAATACTAGGTTTTAAAGATTTAAAATCTGATTTTAGTGTTCAGCATTATGTTAGAAAAAATATTATTGAGCTTCTTAGTTTCAGCTTGTACTCTGGGCACATCACTTGGTAGGTATAGTGGCACTCTTCTCTGGATAGATTATCTGGTTTAAGATGTTTTCTTGTGACAGGCTATTATTGGAAAGATTTCCATCTCCATGATGATGGTTACATGCCATTGCAGCACATAAGATGAGGTTCAAGCTTACCATTTCCCTGAAGGGAAATGATAAATCTACAGCATCCTACTCTGCCATATCAAAATAAAACTGGCATAGATTCTGGTAACAATACTTCATGAAAAATACAGAGTAAACTCAAGAGTGTAAAAATATGGTCTATTTATATGATTTTCAGATTGGACCATATTTTGCCAACAAAATGGATTTTCAGCTAGTAAATCTATTAGCTCCTATTTACTATCTTATAATTTAATTTACTAAATTTATTTAACTTTTTGTTTAAATTTTAAAATGATATTTTTAACTTAATTTAGACCATCTCAATTTTCAAAAGACTAGGTAATAGCTCCAGTTCAATAAATATTGTTTACTATAAAATACATTTTTCAAAAAATATTATTGCAAAAATAAGATTTTAAACTTTGATAACATGCTATATTTATACACGTATACTTCAAACGACAATGTCTTTTGGCCAATTCGCCCCCTGGTAAATTTTTTGTAAGTATTATACATTAAAATGCATGTAAAATGGCATACATTATTATAAAAAAAAATTTCAGCAAAAATTCCCTGTTAAAAAGCACGAAATTCAAAATTCCCAGTCTTACAATAGACATAACCCCTGCCCTGACATGTTCAGCCATTGTGTGTTGCCAAGGCTGTAAAACATTCAGCATTTTATGATATTGAAGTTTCCAATGATGCAAAAACATGTTTATTTATGAATTTATTATGGTTTTAGATTATTTTAAAAAATAACTTACACTATATTTATTAGATATCAACAAATATAAATTATTAATGACTTATTTTGGTGCTTGTCTTATAGATAAAGATGCAGTTTGATGGGGATGTTTTCATGTTAAAACTATAAAATATGACCATTCCCAGGCCATTGATTTTAATCATTTTGATGTGTTTTTTGTAATGCGAAAATAAAAACAAAACAAAATTGTCTTTTTTAAATATTATTTTTTATTAATGTATACAAATTAAATGGTAATAATAAGTGTAAAATAAAATAAACAAATTACAATTTGACTCATGTTTTTTATTTTTCTTTATTAGAAAAATCAATTTTCTATCACATATTTTTTTTACTGGGGTTACGGCTTTTTTTGTTGTTGTTTAAAAACTCATAATCTGAATAAAAAGTATAATTTCTTAGTCTTCCTTTTACATTTTATTTCTACAGAGAAACAGATATTATTGTGTTACTGCTATTTTTACTTTTTTAGTCTTTGTTTTATTTATTTATTTATTTTTTACAAACAAATATCACCACTATTTTTTACTTCAAATAGAATGACAACAAAAAGTAAAAGTTGTTAGGGTTAGGTTTACGGTTAGTTTAGGGTTAGTTTTAGAATTAGTTTTAGGGTTAGGTTTAGGGTTAGTTTTAGGGTTAGGTTTAGGGTTAGTGTTCTTTTGTTTGTAATGCTAAAATAAAAAATATCAAAATTGTATTTTTGTAAATATTTATTTTTAGTAACATCTTTAAAATAAATGATAACAATAAATGTAAACTATATTCAACAAAGTATAACCGTAGTTGGAGAAAAGAAAGTAAAACTTTTTTAATCAACAACAAACACACACATATATAAAATGTCTTCTTTACTTATTAACCATGTTTATAATACACCTGGGTCTCTTTTTATGCATACTTATTTAACATGATTTTGAAGATACGCGATTCGTGTTTCACCGGAAGTCGAACTGGAAGTCAAAGTCCAATAATGCGCTATTACTTTAAATAATAAATTTCGCGCACTTACGTTTATTGAAAGTAATGGCACATTATTGGAATTCGATTTTCATCTTAGTAATTTCAATATTTTCAGTGCTTTATAATAGTAAGATTTTATGCAATAATGAAATTAAAATTATGATTTTCACATTTTATGTATACACATTAAATTTTACAAGATTATAATATGTAAAATTAAGAGCGTGCTAATAACTCTAAACAAGCTTTTTTTTTTTATTTATGATAAATGCTACTATAAGAGAAGGCATTCAAATCATTTTTATCTTGCATTGTCCCCATCCCCAGACCGGTTTCGACCTATGGGTCTCTTCAGTGAGGAGTTGGGACATTAGATCTAAAAAACCAACTCAAGCAAAGCATTTATCTAAAAGATAATTGTTAGAAGAAGATCTGAAACTTTTAGACATCTACATGTCTTTAAAGTCAGCTCTCCAACTGAAAAAATCATATGGGCCTGAACTTAATTCAGATACTCCATATATTAGTAGGCTTAGCTCTTTAATTTAGCTAAAGCCACAACAGCAAAATAATAATAGTAATAATAACAAGTCAGATGTCACATGACTTATATATAGCTTGCACTTACAAATATGTAAAATTAAGAGCGTGCTAATAACTCTAAACAAGCTTTTTTTTTTATTTATGATGTAAATTTGTTCAAACATTGTGCATGTTAATTTTGCACTTTAAATCACATTCTGTTTTTGCTTTTTAAAAAAGAACGTAATCAATTATTAATCATTTAGTGTCCGCAAGTTTATTTTTAAAAGGTGAGTAATAGCAGTGAAACAAAATTTGATTTTTAAACGGAATTGAAAATTAAAAATTAAAGACAAAAATAAAAGTTTAGATACAGAAGAAAATGTAGAAAAAGATAATGAAACAGAAGTGGAACCTGTTCCTTTCACTGCAAAAATGATTTGAGAAGGTCTTCAACCCTCTAATTAGTTGGCAAATTATTTTCTTATAAATAACACTAATCACGAACGTGCTCTTAAATTCCAATGAGAGCTAAATGGATGGATGTCTGGATATCATGTTCATAAACAATTAATAAAATCATTATCTCAAAGATTAATTACTAATTACATTATCATCAGAAAACAATACAACATGATAGTAAAGTTGGTGCTAGTTGTATTTCCTCTTGTGAAGAATCAAAAACCACTTTGCAAATGAACTTGTTTACCAGTAAATAGTGATAATAATTAAAACATGTATAAAAAAATGTATGCATAAAAATACATATTGTTTTGAATAAAATGAAATATTATAAGTAAAAAATAGTTTAAAAAGTTTGTCTTGTATCAATTTTTTTCAAATTTGAAATTTTTTATTAGTCATATTTTATTTCCTTATTTTTTTTGCGTGAATTTTAAAGTAATTTTACATTGGTGCTTTGCTTTTACGTGAATTTTGAAAAATCACAGACCACATCCCCCCTTTTTCAATGTAAGTTATGTTTATTTTTGCGCGATTTCGTTTGCGCATGTTTTCTGAGGAATCTATCGCGTAAAACGAGACTCAGGTGTATATGCTTTTTATGAAATTTACAAAAAAACATGCAGCATTGTACTTTTCTTACTGGATATTTTTGTGTTACCACTCTTTTTTAATTCAGAAATATCCACACAGTAGAATCTTGTTTGTCTTGTGGAATGTTACGAACAGTATGTTACTTGATGCGTTACCTAATTCCAACTCACTTTACACATATATCTTGTCAACATTTTCTTACTTAAAACCTCAATACAGTATGGTGTAAAAAGTCTGATAATTATTACTTTACAAAATCTGAACATTTTAATACTTTAAAATAAAATAAAAATCCAATGAAAACAACATTTCCATCCAATTCAAATACACACACCCTTTCACCAAGCCGTAACCATTTTATAAACTGTGCAAATTCGGAAACTTTATTTGCTGCAATGCTACAAACATGCTGTACTGCAAAGTGACATAGCAGCCTGCAATATGTAGCACAACAAAAAAGTTGTATTATAGAAAACATAGGTTCGAATGTATCGGCTGCGGAAACAGCATTTTTATGTGTTTTAGCACAAAAACAGCGCCATAGAGTGGCATCTTTAGCTACAAGACTTAAAATACTTTATTTTCAAAAATATAATGTTATATTAGCAGCTAATGTAAATATGGCCTGAAGCAAATTTGGAGACTTGCTATGATGTAAACAATCTACTTATATTTATGAGGAAGAAAATAATCACAATTTTGCAATAAATATTTAAAAAATTTAAATTTTTAAAACATATTAAAGCAATAAATAATTGTTCATTCAAGTTTTTAAAAATATTCAGAAACAAAGATTTCGTTGATTTTATAAACTGAAAATAATCTTTTCAAAAACAATGACATATAATATCTTTGTTTTGATTACAATCTCATTTTTTTAATATTTACAGAAACAAAATGTGAACATTTAAAATTTATTTCAGTAATAAACAAGAATATTTATCAAAGGAAGCCAAATTTGTTATTTTCTGATAAGTAATAATCATTTTATCATATATTTTATGTTGACATAAACTGAAAATAATTTTTCTAGAAATGATGACATATAAAGTCTTTGCTTGGATTATATTTTCATTTTATTAATTTTTACAGAAACAAAATGTGAACATTTAAAATTTATTTCAGTAGTAAACAAGAATATCTATCAAATGAAGTCAAATTTGTTATTTTCTGATAATATTTATATATAAGGTGTTAAATCATGGAATACTGGTGGAATAAATTGAAGTTTGGTCAGACGTGGGATTCTACCATCCCATTTCAGTCAGCTTTGGTGTATCTTACCTGAACACTGCGTTTTGTGACATGAATTATATTATTACTATTATTATTAATAAATAGTCTAGATAAATATGTTTTTGGCCATATATAAATAATAGTTATCACTATATTTGTTTAGTATTTGTGAGCCATCATGAAATAATGACTACCATCAAAGATCATCAAATGTCACTCAAGGTTTAGTGAATTGCCACTGAAAAATCTATAGTATTTAAAATGAGCTAGTAACACTTGTGAGACTATTGAATATGAATTTACGATGTTAAACTCTTAGATAATAATTTGTCTGTTAATTTATTTTCACAACTAAATAATAATAATGATGTTTTTTTTCTTAACACAAGTGCAAACAGATATTGTTTTTTTGAATGGAAAATCCTACACACTGTTATAAAAATGTATCAATTGGGTTTGAACCAGGTACACCTATAAATAGGTATCTAAGGTAATTTTATCTAGTTTAGCTAGCCTAGTGGTGCCCAGATATACCATGCACATGTAGGTAAAACTGAATAAAAAAATACTAGTGATTATAATTCTTATTTTTCCCCAATCATGATGAGAGCAAGTTATATCTATTTTATTGATATTTTTTAAATAGTTACAAAATAGCATGCCTACATGCAGCTATGAATTATTTCTTCATAACCCTGAACAGTGTTTTATATATGTGGAAGAAGAAAAGGAGATTTTTCTTGTTGGAAGACATCTATTTAGTTACAAAGATCTTTTCTCTATTTTTTTATTTAGTTACAATATATCTTAATAATATTCAAATCTGTTAAATCAATAAGTAGACATAACAAAAATTAGCATAGTATAATCTGTAAAACATATATGAGCTGAAATATAAAGGTAGTATCCAGGCTAAAATTATATAATTACTTAAGCATAATTATTACACTGACTGTCAGAGTGTCATTATAGATTATTTTAACATAATATTGATTAATAATATAAAGTTTTTATGCAGAGAGCTAATATTATTAAAAGATAAATGTACCTGTAAAATAAATACTACATTTATATTTTAACATTTAGAAATAATATAATTAAAAATATGTATATCT
The DNA here is from genome assembly GCA_028023455.1 of Epiperipatus broadwayi. Taxonomy (NCBI): domain Eukaryota; kingdom Metazoa; phylum Onychophora; class Udeonychophora; order Euonychophora; family Peripatidae; genus Epiperipatus; species Epiperipatus broadwayi. Next base: position 1,592,096 of record JAQFVV010012533.1, read on the forward strand.
TCAATTTAAAACTAACTATTTAAAAGCAGTCAAAATGTTTTAACATTAATAAACAAAGCTAACCCCTGGCAATGATAGAGCTATATATTCAAGAGTTAAAGATCCCTGTAGTGAAGCTTAATCTATAATTATGGTGTTTGAATGTCACAACTTTTGAGTGACTAATCACTCAAGCATTTTTATTTAATAAAGGATAAAGTTAAATAATTTTATGATTATAAATTTTTTTACAAATATATTATTATTAGGTTTCAAGCTTCATTGTTGGGTTATCTGTCTATATGACTATAACTTTGAATCTGGATCTTGGTAAAACCTAGAAAATTTTTAGATTTCAAAAAACTTATTTTTTTGTAAGTAAACAATCTACAACCAATCTCATCCAGACATCAAATTGTTGATTGTTAAATGACAATAATTATTTTTAAAACAGAATTGAAAATGTCCAACATTTGGTATTTGTCTATTCTGGTGAATACTATTTCTTCTTAACATGTTTCTAGAGAATAACTTTAAAGAAGTCTTTGGATATTTAGGCTACTTTATCTGCATAGAAGATGTTAAGCAAGTGATAAAATTTACAATTCAAAACCTCAATAATCTTTGACAATAATAACTAACTTGATTACACAAAATGTAAATGTTTTTTTTAAATAACTCTTTACAAATTTTATAGCATTAATGATTCAAGTGTTAGTAGAAAACTTTATAATATTTCAATAAATAATTATTATCCAGCTTTTTGATATATACAGTTTACTTACCTTTTAGTTTACATCAAATATTATAATGTCAGATTTTTAATTTAATGAGTTAATTTCAATCTGTCTATGGAGCATTATATATATTTTAATTCACAGAAGACAAAATAATAGTAACAATGAATAAATTTATTTCTCATACTTCAATTTAAAATTGAGAAACAGAGAATTCCTTGGTACCATGAATTTATATTTTGGAAAATCGTTCGACAAGTATAATTGTTTTAAATATTTTATTCATAGTTTAATTTGCTACCAATATAGATATAAATTGTCATTGTAACCAAGGTTACATAGATTGATTTCTTTGTTTATCTCTTTTTCTATACTAACTTAAGTAAGTATTGTGTTTTAAGGAACTAGTGTTAGATTTTGTTTTTATTTAATTGAAGAGAGACCATTCAATCTTTCAAAGATTTGAATTCTACCTTACTAGTATCCAGGTATGCAGAGATCTTGAGTGCAGCCATATTTTCAATTAAATATATCTTAGTAGTTCTAGTTCATTAATTGCTGTGTTTGAATGTTTTTTGGAATTTTTTTCTATATTTATGAGCATCTTGTGCACTATAAGGCATATAATATGAAGACATCTGCCTATGTGGTATAAAATTATCTGTTTTCAAAAGAATTAACGATAAAGTTATGATAAATTTTTTTATATGTTGTGAAATGATCTTTTTTATGTCCTCAAATTTCTGAAAAAGAGAAGATATAATTTCATATGTCATTAAAAAGATATATCTATATCATTTTTATTGCATTTTTTACCAATGCTTTTTTAAAGATTAATAATTGAGTTCCAGAAGTTATACATATTTTCTTTAACAGTTTTGACTTTAAATGCAAAGAAATCATTGATTTTACTAATAAAATAATATTTTTTTATATATAAACTTTAATTATAACATTTATAAATCAATAAAGAAATGTTTTTTTTTTACTTTTTTTTTTTGTATGTGAAATAAAAAAAGAATACGGTAAGTTTAAATTTTGTTTATTTATCTGATTTTCCTTTTAGTACTATTATTTAAATGTTTTATTATTCTATAGAAAAAAATGTTTTGATACAGATGACCTAAATCAATAACAAATTCTAATATATTTATTAAGAATAACCACTATTACTTTAAATTTCAATATAGTATTATAAAACACAATAAATGAATGATTATATAAACATCTCTCACACACACACTTATTTATATTCTGAGGATTTATATACACTAAGATTTAGCAGCATAAATAACAAATTCTTCAATAAAGTAGAAATATTAAAAACTACTTTAAAAAATAAAACAATAAAATTACATACAATATTTATTTAATTTCGAAATATTAAAATCCCCAAGCTTTCAATTACTAATTATTCTTCAAAATTATTCATATATATATATATGACAAACTATGTTTATCATCTAATAGAATTGCTACATGTTTTGAAAATTGAAACTTTATTTATACTTCTTTATACATAGACAATTATTAATATACCCATATAGATAAGTATGGAATATTTCAAATGATATTATTCTTTTCTTCCATTATTCTTGGCCTGCTCTGTGACACCTAGCCTGAGAATTGAATTGGAGACCTTTAAATTCATGAAAATTAAGTTGTAGGTGATTTTCTAACTAAGTAAGCTATTCTTTCAAAGACAACAGTCATAAGATTTTTTTTACATACTATGTACATTATTATTAACAGTTGAACATATTTTAAAAAGTATAAATAAAATTTGAATTTTTTTAAAACAGAAAATCAAACACATCATGGAAATAGTCCAATATATAATTTCAAGTAAAATGGCATCATCATAAACGTTCAGAATAATCCTTTGCATTATCCAAAAATTAAATAAAATTTAGATTAATAAAAACTAATCCCATAGTAAACTATCACTGAAAAAAAAGTAGTTTTTGTAATAAATTATTAAACCATTTAGTTAAAGCTAATTTGAATCGGAAAGAAAGTTTTTAGAATAAGAGCTGCTTTTACAAATTAATTATATTAAACAGAGAAACTTTTTCCTCCACTTCATGCATCAGTTAGATTTGGAATAAATCTATTTCAATAAAATTATAAAGTAAAATAAAGATTTGCATGTTTATTGTCTCAAAATTTATATAATGAAATACAATTATTTAATATAATTTACTTTTCTTGATATTCCAAACACTTAATTATATCATTATAGTTTGAAGTTTCATATTATGATTGATAGATAGTAATATCAATTTAGATCATCTTTCTTAAAATATAGAAGTTTTTAGATAACATTTTATTGATTTTACCTTTAAAAAAACAAATAAAAGTAATTTCTGTTAAAAATATATATGCAGAACTTATAAATTTAATGATAAATTTAATTATAATGAAGTGACTTTAAAATACAAAAAATTACTATCCAAAAATTTGAAATTTATTCATCAATAAATATAATAATAATTTACTATTATCAAATCTTTATTTAAAAAAAAAACTACTTTTACAGTATATCATAATAGTGCTAAATCAATTTTTAAAATTCAAGTATTATAAATGTAAAATTACATCTGAAAATTTGATACCTAAACTATTATAGTTAATTCATTTAATTGTAATAAAATACAGGTCTTCAAGCACGAAACTTTTAAATCACAGGATTCAGGGAAATCTAATGTCTACCTAATCTTGATTAAATAAGCATTTATAGATAGATAGTTTGATTGGTTATTAAAAAAATTTAAAGTCTGTAAAGTGAGAAGTTTCAAATTTTACCTGATATAGATTAATATCCCAGATCATTGGTATAGCAGGATGATACATTAACACCACACCACAAAATCATTACATATATAATGTAATGGATCATGGTCTGGCAAAATTTACAGGTGGATGCTCAATGTATCAAAATAAAATGGTAAGAAATGGAATACTGTTGGTGGAGAATAGGGGAAAAGATCTACACTATACTTGACTAATATTTAAGCTTGTCTAAAACAATTAAGCAAAATTTTAAATTTTGGTCAAAATACAATTTAAAATGGTATACCCAGAGCTCCCTAAACTTTTAGGTCCTATTACATCTTGGAGTTTAAACTCAATGAAGAAATTTACCTTTAACTTTACTCAAGGATTGATTTAAACAGGATGGCAATAATGTGACCTCTATATAGGTCTCTAATGGCTTTTTACTAATGAATGTATTTTAAGTCCTCATATACAAATATCATCAACATGTATAAAAGATGTGTGAACATGTACAATAGATATTCCAGTGAGTGAAGTATGAATAATGCTCGATAATCTAGAGACCAGAGAAACAAAGATTTTAACTTTAAACAACAAATATTTATTAACAAAATCTGGGTTCCAAATTTATAACAATTATAACTTAATAAAATATAAACATGAATATAATAAAGCATGGATATGTGTCTTTACTTTAATACAACTTAATATTACAGTTGATTCGTGATTACAACAAAATAGTATATCCCAACCTGAACAACAGAAGTAAGTTAAATATTAAATATATCAATTAAAAAATAAAATTACAATGCACAACAATATAGAATAAGATAACTATTATCCTGAGGATCAACCTATATTATTAGGTTTTTAATGTTTAATTAGATTGTGTTATCTGAATGTATATTAAACTTATTTCTATGGATTGCTAATTTATGTTTTATAGATAGAGTTCATTCATAAGACTGTTAATCATACAAACAGGAAAATTTACTCATATATGTTACTTGTTAGTAAGTAAAATAAATATTTAACTTTATACATTAAATGCCTAATTAAATGTAGATGTTTAAAAATCTGACCTTTGTCTTTTAAACAATGTCCGGATGTCAAATCTAATGCGCCGAATTATGATAAGATTTTATTTACAAACATATAAAAATTACATATGTATATCTTGAGTTGTGTATTTATATTTTTACCTTCTATTAAAATTTAAGCATAATGGGTTCTTTACATTTTAAGATTTAGAGAAAAAAAATGTTTTCTTCAAAAGGGTGAGAAAAATCGTAACTCAACTTTCGGTATACACCAAAATACAAATACAAAATATTCAAAAGCATCAAAATTAAACGAAAACTTTGGCTTCTTTAAAAATGAATAGATAAAATTTGTAAGAGTGGTATTAGTGTGATTGGCAGATGGTGTCTTTCTTTTATTCGTGCATTGTTGAATGATTCCAAACTCCAACCATTTAGGAGAATTTCCACAATGAAGTTGAACTCATAAAGCACCTGATTTTGTAGAATTTCTTTCCTGAATCCATGGAAACTTTATTTTAAATTATTCCATGCTTGCTTAGACACTACGCATACTAGTAGTTAGTCTTTATCACCATTTGATGACATGAAGAAGGTACTAAGATCCTGTGACAATTAATTTAGCAAGATTGCATCATATATATATATATCCAAATAAGTAATTAAATATAGATTTTTTTCAAAGTTCACATTATAATATAAATAGAAATGCTATTATATGCAGCCTGTGTACATATATATATATAACATGTTATAATATATTTTACTTCAAAAGAAATGCAATCAAGTATTTTAAAATTCTATTTCAATCTTAATTAATTTGCCTTCTTTTTTTAAAGAATTTTATGATAATTATATGACTTTTGCAGTTGATAAGCAAAATATAAATCTTTGCTAAATTTATTCAAACGAACGTTCACAACTTAAATAAAGAATGTATCTTTCCTTTTAAAATATTCTGCATTTTACCAAATCAATAGATAAATGCAATTCAAGATATTAAATTGTTTATTTTATAAATAAAATAGAATCATGATAATTAGTATAATATAAAAAAAATAATAATATACTTATTCTAAAACTTTACTTTCAGTTGGATTCCGTTTCTAACAACAACAAACTGTTGTTTAGTTTTTCATGTTCAAAATCAACAAACTTTTACTTTTTTTTTTTTTTACTCTTTTAAACAAAAGAAACTTGGTAGTTAACATGTCTTGACATCAGATTATTATTATTTCTGTCACATCATGATTGAAACTCTTAAATCTTCATGTATCAATGTGTATATGTAGATATTTTAGTCCACATTTAATAAAAAAAAAAAAGTAGTTCATTCTGTTGTGAATGTATGGTTATTTATGTATATATACCTGCTCTCAAGATATCCTAATAATTATTTAATGTGTTTAAAATGCTGGTTGCCTATCTAATCTTTATAATCTCAGCTTGTCAATCCAAAACATCAAATTTTTTTTAATATAAGGATTGGGCATCCCCTTACAATAATTTCTTCAAGAAACTCCATTAAAAATATGCACTAAGCTGAAACTATATTATTTTGTAAAAAATATTTTTATTTGACTTTGTCTAGACTGACTTAATATTGGATAATGTTATAAATATGAGTCTTTGGAAAAAAATTAAACAATTAAATAAATAATATGAAAATTGATAATGACTCAAAAGAGCCATAATCTTTGATGGAACATGCAATTACATGTTTTTTTGTTTTTAATGAGAAATGTTTAATTAATAAACTAAAAGAAATTGAATTTGTACTGTTAAAAAAGTTATATTATATTTGTATTTTACTGAACGTTTGTGATAATGGTGTTTAGTTGTATTTATATGTTGGACTATTTCCATCATCTAATATGAGTATTTATGTCTTAGAAAAATTTAACTTTATTTAAATATTTTTGTTTTTATCTGATATTTCTATTGTTCTGCTATGACTATCATTATACTAGTAATCTTCAAAAAACATTTATGGTTAATGCATGTTGTCCATTGCTTTATGATAGCAGATTTGCAACAGTATGATTCAGAAACAAGTCAACATCTTCTCAATGAATAAATAACAATTATAAAATAAATTGTTTATATAAAATCTGCTATAGTTTGTTTTATTAAATTTTGGAAAACTTTATAAAGCAAACTAGGTAAAAATTTATTATTTGATAAATAATTATAAAAACAATTATATCCAAATTCAACTTTTTTCTATTGTCAATACTAATTGACCATATAAAAATAATGCAATAAATTATATTTTCATATCAAAATGAATGGTTTTCGATTAATCTTTATAAAATAAATTATGAACTCAGTATTTGATAACATAATCTATTTCTCTTAATAGTGGGAATTATTGCAACTATACTTTTATTTTATACTCACTGCAGCTACATTTAGCTTCCATTCCATATTTACTTAAAAACTTCCAGTTAATAATAGCTATATAACTTTTTGACAAATACTCATAGTTAGATGAGATGATTATAAGTCATTATGAGAAATAAAATTTTCAAATCTGGTTATGATTTCAAAAATTTTCACCATTCATCTAACCTGTCTTGAGTTCCATTTTAAACATATGCAAGATAATTACTAATACAGTGCTATAAGATCATTCTTAAATTTTAAAAAATAAACAAGGAAAAAAAAGATGAATTCATGATTTTTTTTCTAATATCTTGAAATTGAATTGAATTTTTTTTAATATTATAGTTGTTTTAATTTTTTTAGCATTGTTTGTATATTAGCAGTTTATAATAAAAATTGATAGCCAGATTAGTTCCATTTCAGTCTTTTAATTCTTTCAATGATGTCAATAAATTCTTGTTTTTCTAACACTGTCATATCTGACCTTACCTTTAAAAGTAATCTATTCCTGATTCTTTGCCTGATTGGTCAGCACCCGGTCACTATCCAATGGTGATAAATCTTTCATTGGGTTTTGCGCACATAATCCAAGTGTTTCCTGTAAGGTAGGGGATCTGCCATTAAAGAGTCAGCCTTTTTGGAGGCAAGGCAGAGAGCAATTACTTCTGTCAACCTAAATGATTGAACATGCTCTCCAATAAACCCTCTGCCATCAGAAAGGGCATTTTCTCTAATCATTATCACAACATACATGCAGTGAGACAGGTCTGCCTAAAGACTGGAAACTGCTACACCCACAGCCAACTCAAGGCAAGCTGTCCTGCACAGCTGGAAGAGTCTGAACTAGAGCCGACTTGAGGCAAGCTGTACTGCACAGCCAGAAGAGTCATATTTGAACTCATGAGGCAGGTTACTTATATAGCTAGAAGTGAGTTTCATTACTCGGCATGACTGCCTCAGCATTAAATTGTATAGACCATATTTATATGTTTTATTAACTAACATGTGTGTATATTTTTGTCACTAATAAATTATACATATTTATTATTGAGTGGTGTCATTCTTTGTCTGTAAGTTTGGAACAAAACCTGTAAATTTTAGCCAAACACCCATTCAATCACTTTTTGTTACATCCATTACATAGCTCATTATATCTGCTAAGTGATCTAAAAATCCCTGTATCTTTATTATAATAGCTGCCAACTCTCAGATCAATATGGCAAAACTAAAGTCATCAACTTTATACTCTTTGAAATGTTTTTACTTCTCTTTAATTAATGTACTCCTTTGAAATGTGTACTCCATTTTTTTTCTTGTTTGTACTTTTTTTGCATTTTGGATGGGAAGGGAGGACTTTGTGCCAAATATTTTTAATCTTTTATTAAAAAAATTTGATGATTTAGATGTATCATCATTTTAATGAAATACTGTGGCTCAATAATTCAGGACTACCCATTAAATGATCATACAATGTAGAATATATCCTGTTTGTTTTGTGTGTAATTGTTTATATTATTGCTATGTGTTGTGTTGTTTGTCAACAATAATTTTCATTGTTTTTAAATTTTTATATATAATAATCATTTAAATTTTGTTCTTTTAAAAGAGATAAGTTATTTTGAATTAATTAATTATTGTATTATAATTAGTTTTATATAGTTATATTTAATTACTGTCACATTGATTATTCTTAAAGTAAGTAAATCATGCAAAGCTTTTAAAAACAATACTGTGTCTCTAATAAGATCATCTAATGATATTCTTACAAACTATCAATTAATAGAATTAGTAAAAAAATAAAAAATAAGGTCAATTTGTTGAATTATTAATGCATAAAAATAATAATTTAACAAAGCTATTAGATTTGATGGCTCTATTAAATATCTATCATTTCATTTTCAAAGTCTCATTTAATCCAATTATTTCTTGACTGTTTTGTATTAGCGATAAATACCCATTTTAAATATAAGGTATATTTCAGATTTTCTTAAATATTTGACTAAAAAATTATTTATTATATGTTTTTAGAATCAAGAATTGATGATTCAATGAGATAAAAAAATCACTTTAATATATATTGCATAACAATACTATTAAAAAATATTCATTCATTTGTAAAATATAAAATTTAAAGAACAGAATTTTTCTTAATAATGGATGGAATATCTGCTACAACAAAGCATATCAATACACATAAACATAAACAGCAACTTGATATAGCAGTATCAACATCTAAAGTAACAGAATTTTTCAAACTTTCTAGGTTTGATTTAGCTGAAAAACAACTAACAACTATGGAAGGTACTTTTGTTTTTATATTACTGTACATAATCATAGCAATAGAAATATATATTATACTAATAAATTGTGAAAAAAACTTATAATCCTTAATTTTCTATTGCAAAAACTAAGTGCAAGTCAATAATAACTTCAATATTTAAAAATGATTGCAATGAAAAATTGTCACATGATTTGGAAAATGTGTCATTTTTCATGTTTTATCAGATTTATCACACTACAAAAAAAATAAAATTACACCCAATATTAATCAGATACTTCAATGTTAGAAGTGGCATCTAATCCAAAATTTTAGATTTAGAATGTATTGAGATAGAAATCACAGAAATTTTGGCAAACATTTATTTCAATTCATCAATGAAATAAAAATTGTGGCACTATCAGCTAGATAACAGAAACATGAATTTTGAAGGATGCAATTACATACAAATTAAAAGTTATTGAAAAGAAATATATTAGAAAGTGAATGCTGTAAGTATATATTTCAGTTCCATCCCAATTGATGTAGATTTCTTGAAGAGAAATATATTATGAATTAACTGCAACATACATATATTATCAAATGCTATAAATTTAGCTTCCAGTTCCATGACAATCTATGTAATGATTATACTTACAACAATATATTTATATTTTAGCCATTTTATAGTATATATGGTAACTTTAAAACATTTTGTGAAGAGGCTAATATTAAATATGAAAAGCTTTTCATTATTCAAAATGCAAGTATTAGAGTGTATTTCAAATTTATGAATCACTTTGATTTTGTTTCTTGAGTTTGGTTAAATGTTTTAAATTGCTGAAAATATTTTTTAATAGTGAATATGATGAACTGTTACTTCTTTTTTGCATATTAATTAAGTATGTGTTTTTCACAAAGTTGTATATGAAAAAGAATCTCACAACATTTCAACACAGATGTGAAGATTATTTTAAATAATGTTATTCTACAGTATAAGACCAGATTTGAAGAAAGTTTCTGAACAAAATTGTAAAAAATAAACAGTAAACTATGAAAGAATTCAGTCCAGATATAAAAAAAAAATTATTAAAAAAATGGTGATATTTTGTGATACATGTTATCAATACATTGAAAAATAAACTACTAGTATAATGGAAATAAACCATTTCCAGTGTATTCTTTTAAAAAATAAAGTAGATTGGATAAATGTTAAATTACTACAATTGAATTTATAACATAAGAACAAAAAGATATTATTATTGATGATAATTTTTTGTTTTAAAAAAAAATATAAACATAATTTGTATAGTGTTGTCCGAATACCAATCCTTCTGTTGAGACTGAGTTTTCAATTGGAAATAGCTACTGGTGTAGTGAAAATCATAATTATCTGTAAAGTCTTTATTGTTTGTCATATCTGTTCAATTTAATTTCATGATATAAATTCTAATGAGATTAGTGAAATATTAGAAGGAAATGAACAATTACTAAAACACCTTTAGTGGGGAAAAGATGATTTTAAAATTAATTTTAAAAAATTCTGCATTATTTATTATTGTCTTAAATAAGTAATAAGTAGATATTTTTAAAGATAGAATTTGTGATGATGTTTATGAGACTGTTGCGTGTTGTAAGATAATACATGATTCTTTCTTCCTTACTATATTATTTTCATCATAAATAATTGGTCATCTTAGTAAAATATATTTATTAAAAATCTTTCTAAACTAAACATATTTCTTTTTGATATCAATTCATATGTACTAAAACACTATTCAAATTTAATGATTAATTTTTATTGATTTCCCCTAACTTGTTCTAATTTATTAATATATTCTTTGTTGTTTGTTTCTCATATGAAAAATCATATTTTCAGCATTTATCTTCTATTTTATTTTTTTTTCAACAAATATTTTTTATAACATTTTCTGAAGTTTTGGTATAGTATTTGTTAAAATGACTATATTATTTTCAAAATCTATAATATCTGTCTTTATTGTTTTGGCTTTGTATTTTAATTTCTAAAATACTTTTTGTAAATCTCTTGTAAAACATTTGGAGAAATGAAATTATATTACACCCTTGTCAATTAATGTTTTTAGTTTGATAAATATTCTTCAGAATTTGGGAATAGTCTGGACCTACATTTTGATATAAATTGAAGCTTTTTTACTTTTTTTATATTTATTTCAAACATTTAGTATTAAGTGAAAGTTTAATTCATTTGCAAAAACAAAAAAAACAAAATGGTTTGAATTCACATCTTTTTACATTAAATACTTTGAAATTTTTAGAAATAGGTAGAGCAATATTGGGTAAATTACTAGAAAAAAAAAAAGAAAGACTTCAATGTATTTGAGGGAAAAAATTAGAGTAATTTTTGAATCATTGAAGAATATGACTAATTTGCATTCATTGAATGTAAATAATAATTTGATAACAACTCTTTTTGATTTGACCAAACCTATTAATTTAGATATATTAAACGTTTTAATAAATGTATTGAAATCCTTTTCTGACATTTGACTGGACTTGCAACTACTGAATATTTTTAAAAGTAAAACTAATCTTATTTTACCTTTTTAAATTCAGATTCATTAGTCCTTTATAGAAATTCACTTTAAAAAAAAATTATTAACAAAGTTTACATAGTTTCATGATGCTGGTCTCATACATGGTATACTGCATAGCTGATTGTCAATGTTCATAAGATCAAATGCTTGGAAGATCAATTATGGCCCAAGTATCTTTGTATAACCATTCTGGTACAAGCAGCCGGTCCCTGGCTCATATGCCTTTGATCAGACTTATAAAGGTCTCTGTGACTGAAGAGCCTGAATGATGGAAAACACATTCACATCTGGTCAACCAGACTGTGAAAGTAAGGAAGATGAAATATGTGATAAGAGAAAATATTTCTGTCTTGATGGCATTCTGGATAATTAAGACCCCCCCTGATATCAGATGTAACTTTCTCTGTGATGAAGGTTTTGATTTGGGGAAAAAATGGACAATTATAGAATAAGTGTTGGATGGTTTCATCAGCAGTATTACATAGCTGGCATTGAGGATTGATTTTGGTGAATTCTCTTCTCCATACCAAGAAATTGTTAGTGGGTAAGGATGAGATGTTGAGCTTTAAGAGAGTCTATGTATTTTGGTTCGATAAACCAGTTCTTCAACTTTTTAGCAATGCTTTATTGCCTATGCCCAATGTAGTCAGGAAGACAGTGTGGTTTTGAAGTCTGAGGTTATAGACCTTCCAGTAGGTTGTTTTACCTTCAAGGGAGGTTTCAGATAGATTTGTCTGCTTGGTGACATGTAACTAAATATTTGTGGCTCATTTGTTTGCAAGAGGCAGTGGTGTGTCTGTAGGTTCCACTGGAGTGACTAGGTTTAGTTCTGGCTGCCTTCTGTAGATAGATTGTTGAAACAGAGTGCAATCCAAGTCCATTTAACTCTCTGGACATCTGTATCTTAGAGTTGCTGATGGCAACAACCTGTCCATTCCATATGAGCTTTGAAGAAAGCGAGTTCTTGATGACTGAAATGCTTTAGTAGGTTTAATTATGGGTAAATAATAGTTCAATCTCAGAAACACTACCATGTTGAAATTCACTTTTAAAATCTTTTTTTTTTTAAATTGGTTTGTAATAATTTTGTATATGGCCAATATAATACTATTAAGTAAGTCAGTAATTGCTAATATCTTCTGTTCCGCCTTTTTAAAATATTAATATTATTACTGCATCTGGAACGTTTTTATTATTTAAGTATTTTATAGCTTTGACAACAACTTTTTTATTTTATCTAAGTATATGATTTAATTATCAATAAATTATTTTAGAAAGTATAGCATACTAAAATCAATTATCCAAAACATAGTAATAGAATGTAAACATATTACAGTTTTAATTTCAACTTATTTATTTAATTAAACAAATTAACTTCTTTTTATTTTACTAAATAATTTATCTTTTGTGTATGAATATGTGTACGTACACTAAATACTCTTTAAATGTGCTTATATACATTTTAAAGAAAAAAAAGAATGCTCTAAAGTAATCTTTTGTTTTCTTCTATTAAAGCTTTTAGTAAAAATTGTTTAAATCTAAACTAGGTCAACTAGACATTCTTAAGAATCAAGTCAAGAAAGTTTAACATGAATAAAATTTAAATTGATATTTCCTTGTTGTGGAACTGATTTAATAATGAAAAAAAAATATGTTTTTTTTTTTTTTACAGAAACCAGATGTTTTTTTTCTCTTTTGTAAAATTATTTATAAAACAAAATTAATTATGTTGATAATCATTTGAAAAAAATACTTCTACTATCACTATATACAAAATATTAAGATTAATTTCAGAAACATCTTTAAACTAATGGCGCAACAGTCTATATTTGTAAATAGTCAATTGCTGACCACAGAAGACTTCAGCAGCCTTCCACAAAAAAAAAAAAGTGCCCACATTTATACATCTCGTTTCGATTGAAAATGTTTAGAGTAAATTTTAGAACGATATTAATATCTAATACTGATAACGGGTTGATTATATTAAATTCTTTTTTCAGTCCGAATTATTAAATAAGTTTGTATAATAATGAAGTGTTAACTGTTGATATGTTCCTTCCATATAGTAATGCAAAGCTATCACCTATTATTTTTCGAGAGAGTTAGGATTCTAAAGACATATTGAATTGGCTGTGTGTATTTTTTATAAAATCAATCTAATCCAACAAAAACAGAAAACAATTACAACAATTTTGGCCATGATGCAAACGTTTGGTGAATTTCTAATGTGAAATACAATATTTCAAAATGAAAAATATTCTGTCTGTGCAAAAAACTATCATTCTTAACTTCAATTGCTGTTTTTTAACAAAAATTTTGACCACCATGTTTAATATGAACATTTGTTACTCAGTGCTATCTTTGATTACAATTTTCCAGAATTAACTTCAATACCCCCTCTTCTAAAAATTGTCTAAACATGCCAAACAACATGAATACATAACAATGTATACAGCACAATTATTACAAATTTAGCTACAACAATTAAGTAATATTTACATAGAGGAAATCACAGATTAATTGAGTCCACCTATAAACCCAGCATGGCTATCTAATTTTGAAAATATTGTCCTTAAGAATAAAACTTTTTGGCATTATAAATAACAATGTTAAATTACAAAAGCATAAAGTCTATTAACAATAATCAACTTTATTATGCTAAGATATTGTTAAATTCAATTGGTATTACAGCATTTGAAATAAAAAAAATATTTGGCATACAAGAATATGTTCAATAACATTTTTTATCAAAATATAAAACTGAGCAACAATCTATCACAAATTTTGCCACAGAAGTATGAACTAACTTGGAAAATTGCGAATTGAGTTGTTCATGTGAATGGAAGGCACGAATTCTGATATTTTATTTTAAACACAAATTTATTTGAGGTACCAAAAACAATCTGAAAGTTTTAGCTTTTTTGATATTGTAACCTAACCTATAGCATTAAAAAAAAATCAAGTGCCTACTTCATGGAATTAGGATAAAAGTTTTCATCAACTTTATGTAAATCAGAGGTCAACAAAGCAGATTGCTAAACTCAAAAAAAAAAAATCAAATCATTTATAACAAAGACATCAAGAGCAGAATTCATCACGCAAACATATTCAATCAAAATTCTGGCTTGATTGGTTTTGTCTATACAATAGAAGAAACAATCACTTTTCAAAAGGTTATTCAATTGATATAAAATAAACTAAAATACATAGGATATCACAAAAGAGGTTGCATGGGGGAATGTATGAATCAAGACATTCATAAAACTAAAATAAAAGAATCAGTCACCAATCTATCTTGTATATAACAATGACAACTCAAAATCATATGGTATTCCATTACCAAAACCAATATTCCTCAGTGAAAGACAATAAATTTTAATGTACTGTTGCTGATATCAAGGATAACACATGAGTATTGAAGTGTACTCTGACTCAGAATATATATTTTTGTCTTGGAATCACATTGCATATCATCCTAAAAACACAACTGTTACTAACAAATATATGTTTTCAATCTTGCATTTAAGATAAATTCAAGCCAAATGAAAATATCAACACCAGCATTTATTATAGCAGGTTATTAATCAGAAATACATTTTTATTTGTATTGGATAATTATTCTTCTTTGTTGATTTGTTATGTGGATCAAATGCCTCAGCATCTCCAAGATGCTGACAATGAGGTGTCATGTTATGCTCAGTGAAACCATCAATGAGCTGTAAAAAATTATGGCTGAATATACAGGCATATTTGAGGAAAAGTCAATTATGTCTCAAATTTTTTTTTATCAAATTAAAGGAAAAGATATTCTTAATTTTCCATTAAATTTGTTAAGTTCCTTATGTACTGACTGACATGTAGAAGAAGTGTTGGATTCTGTGAAAGAATCTGGGGTCATATCAAAAACTGAATCAATCAGCTTGAGGCCAGCCTTAGTTATTATTCCAAAACAGAAAGTATGACAGGTCTCTACATTGATTACAAAGTTGGTGTCAATGAGCATGTGATAGGAGTTCACTACTGTTTATAAAAAGTCAATGAAACTCGCAAAAATCTATAAAATGATTGTTTTTCTGTCACCTGGATTTATTTGAAGCCTATCTACATGGGTAGATGATAAATCCAATAACTGTTTTAACCTATCAAAGATGATATGAGATACACTGCTTATCATGCAATAGTAAGATGACTCCATCGGAAAAAAATAAATTGGACAATCGATCATGTACTGTGAGACATTCCAAAAACAGGATTGTACTTTGATAATATCATAATACATGAGGAAACAAATGAATAAATATAAACCAAATCTATTAAAATGTCTTTATCAACTGTGAAATTTTAACTTTCATCTAAACAGGGAGGTGTTCACTGTTTCAAAACATATCAAATTCCCTGGACATGTCAGTGAGTTTAATAATGTGTCAAATCTTATCATAAGATGAAAGCTATTATGGATAAGACTCATATCAGTCAAAGGTGTGAGAAATTTTTTGAAAATGCTGATATATTATTCTTGCTACATTCTGAATTATAACTTCTGCACAAAAATAAAGAATTAAATAGACAGTAAGCAGCATTTATCAAACTGAATTTGGAAATCAAAAGTGATTGATTATGGTTCTATTTGATTTTCAATTACTAGTTCAATAAGGTGACATAAATTTATGTAGAATTTCAAGAATATTAACTCTATATTAATGATGGGTAAAAAAAACTGATCATGTTTGTTTCAATATCTCTTACACCTGCAGAACAAAGTTACTTTGAGAGGCCTTTGCAACCATTGCATGTCTTCAATTCTATGCAGTTTTTCCCTCAGGTTTAAACTACAAAATGTAACTTAAATTTGCTAACATTGCAAATGTTGAATGCTTATTTAGAAACAGTGCAGATTGATGGTGGAATCAATCAAAAAGACTATCAAGTGTGCAAAGTAACAATTATAAAATACTTTTATGAAGATAGAAACAAGTTTCAGTAACTGACAAATATCATCCAAAAGTTTCAAGCATTTTGCAACTCTGAAATCAACTTACCATTGACAATAACATTATTTTTTTGTTATAAATGTAATGTTCTTCCACAAGCTATGCAATAGATAGTCTTTTAAAAGTTGCATTGTATCCACATTAGGATATCAAAAAAATGTAATGGTACAATAGTGACAAGAACATTGAATGGTCCATATATATATATTGTAACGATATATAAATATGTCGTTACATTAATTTAAAATAAAAACTTAAAAGTTCGCAAATAAAAGTAAAAAACTAAATGCTAAAATTAAAATGTTTGTTAAACGTATATACATTCGCACAGATGCCAAACTTTAAAAAAATTTTTTTTTAAAAAAACAAATAAATAAGTATTTGAACGTACTTTTTTATAAAAAATAAAAAAAAAGTACAAGATTTAAAAATAAAAACAGGTATTAATTAATTCTTGTAATCTGTAAATGGAAATGATTGTTTATGAATTATCGAAAACCAAACTGGCCCTTGGGCTCTTGTATAATTAAAATGATCTG
This sequence comes from Epiperipatus broadwayi, assembly GCA_028023455.1. Classification (NCBI taxonomy): domain Eukaryota; kingdom Metazoa; phylum Onychophora; class Udeonychophora; order Euonychophora; family Peripatidae; genus Epiperipatus; species Epiperipatus broadwayi. The sequence continues at coordinate 1,609,378 of JAQFVV010012533.1, forward strand.
ATGAAAGATAGATAAGAAAATAAAGAGAAATTAGCTTGACCAATGGAAGCACTAAGCCTTGGCTCGGACCCTAACGAAAGTGATGGATTAGTGACGTTTTGTTGATTGAATCCGTGTGGATAATATAAAAAGGGAAATACAGTTTTTTCTGACAGTTCCAGCATTGTGTGTTTGAGAGGTGGTAGGACGCACATACCACACTCTCTATTTAAAAAAAAGGAAAAATGAAAAGACTCTGCCATCTCCAGAACATTATCTTCCAATGGAGGCATCGCGGGAATTAAAATCAGAAACCTGGACTCTTCTACTGTGAGCTATGAACTTTACAAATTAACAACAACAAAAAAAAGTAATTAAGAACTTTCGTCAATGTTTTTTTTAAAGATTCAGCTAATTTAAATTTTAAAATGAACTCTTATTTGATTTTCAAATTAATAATTGATTGTTTAAATTTATATAGTTAAGTTTTGCTAAAATCATTTCCATTTTATTATTATTATTTGTAGTAATACTTATTGTAGAAATTATTAAATGCATTACATTTAAGTTGGGTATAGACATTGCAGAGATTCGATAGCGGTTGATTATGTTGTGGTTTTCACAGTCGATTAGAATATATAAGTCAACGATGTCATAGGGTGTCTTATGATGAACACCAAAGGGTCTCCTGTATTCCCTCAGCAATTGACGTTATCGATTGACTTTGTATTTTGATCGGTTGTGTTTAATTTGAAATGCTTTTGACCGTGGAATCTGTGCAGCCGATCTATACTTGACATTATAAAACAAATTGTATAAAAATAATCTGTGCGAATGTATTTAAATGTTAAATTTAAGTAGGGCATGAATGGCTATATAGTTTGTAAAGTTATATTAAGGGAGGGTAATCTTAGGTTATTCATTTCGTAGTTGAATTGGTTCAATGGATTGGATATATTTGTGTAATTGTAGATGTAGTATGAGGTCCGCTACAGGCAGGATTATAGATATACACCACACACCTTCTGTTTGCCTATGGATGGATTTGTAAGATGGCAAAGGACCGCAGTCCATTCCTATGGAGTTTTATGTTTATTGTTCTATTCGCCAACAGATGTCACATTCCTGTTGGTGGAGGGACAATGTCTTCTCTAATTCTACTTACTGATCAGATGTACATTCCTGACAGTATAGTATTTTGTGTTGTCATATTTTCATGCTACATTGAATACATAAATGTATCAGATGGATTGGCGCCGGTTTGATTGCGCAATTTGTTGCCTAAGGTTAAATCAGGGAAGAATATTTCTTTTCAAATACGGATCTATGTAGTCTATTCATACTTGACTATCTAAATAAAATATTAAACTCATTGAAACTTAGTTAAATGTAAAATTAAAAGTTAATATAAAATCTAAAATGTTAAATTTATTTCTCAAAATTTAAATGTTATTTTATATGTGCGTAAATAAATATTTTTATGTGTAAATTTCTGGCAGTGGCTTTTATTCTTTTATATTTAAGATATAAAATTTATATTTTATTATCTCTGCTACTCCACTGAGCTAGTGACTTGGGCTAACAATCTGAATATTTAAATAAAGTGGAATCTTAACAGCGTGTATCTGCCTACTCTATAAATTTTTCTAGGTTTAAATGCCTAGATGGCGCTCTGTAGAGCAGATATCGTAGTTTGCGGTTAGATTCGATCTTCACTTTCATTTCGATCATTATAATTGGCACCCAATGTGGGGCCTTACCTCAGAGATTGACCCTGAGAAGGGGAATTGATGATGATGAAATTTTCTATCTTTAATAAATCACGAGTGCCCTGAGAATTTTAAAAGTGAATCATGCAAATAAGATGTTTTTTCTGAAATAAGTACATTTTTGTACTAATGTAAAGTTATAGCCAGATGTTTAATAAACCACTAGTACTTTTGAAAATAAATCATGCCCGTAATATTTTTTCTGAAATTAGTATAAATATATTTGTTGTATTGACGTGGAGATGCAGTTTGAAGTTTTGTTTAAAAAGTGCTGCCAGTAAGAAAAATTGCGCATATGTAGAGATAAATTTGAGGAATAAAAACTAATAAATAAAATGTAATAATAAATCTAAATCATTTTTTTTTTAAAAAAAAGTCTTGTTAAATTAAAATCTAATCGTTCAACTTGCCTAAGTAATAGTTAAAGGTAGGAGAAATGAAACTTGGAAGGGAGGGGGCAGAAATTTAGCTGGTAATAGGGAATCAACAGTCAACTTTTTTTTTAATCATTATATTTGTGTGTAATTACTGTTTTGTCTTGTAAAAAAAAGTTTTGTCCTTTTGAAATTTTCATATATAATCAATTTGTGTAACATAATTACTAACACTAAGTAAATTCTTTTTTTTTTTAATGTTTTTGTTTTTTGAGGAAGTTTACTAATATGTAACGAGATATAAATATGTCGTTACATTAATTTAAAATAAAAACTTAAAAGTTCGCAAATAAAAGTAAAAAACTAAACGCTAAAATTAAAATGTTTGTTAAACATATATACATTCGCACAGATGCCAAACTTTAAAAATATTTTTTTAAAAAAAAAAACAAATAAATAAGTATTTGAACGTACTTTTTTATAAATAAAAAAAAAAGTACAAGATTTAAAAATAAAAACAGGTATTAATTAATTCTTGTAATCTGTAAATGGAAATGATTGTTTATGAATTATCGAAAACCAAACTGGCCCTTGGGCTCTTGTATAATTAAAATGATCTGATGAAAGATAGATAAGAAAATAAAGAGAAGTTAGCTTGACCAATGGAAGCACTAAGCCTTGGCTCGGACCCTAACGAAAATGATGGATTAGTGACATTTTGTTGATTGAATCCGTGTGGATAATATAAAAAGGGAAATACAGTTTTTTCAGACAGTTCCAGTGTTGTGTGTTTGAGAGGTGGTAGGACGCACATACCACACTCTCTATTTTAAAAAAAGGAAAAATGAAAAGACTGTGATACCTTGAACCAGCTATTGCCATCTCCAGAACATTATCTTCCAATGGAGGCATCGTGGGAATTAAAAGCAGAAACCTGGACTCTTCTACCATGAGCTATGAACTTTACAAATTAACAACAACAAAAAAAAGTAATTAAGAACTTTCGTCAAAGTTTTTTTTAAAGATTCAGCTAATTTAAATTTTAAAATGAACTCTTATTTGATTTTCAAATTAATAATTGATTGTTTAAATTTATATAGTTAAGTTTTGCTAAAATCATTTCCATTTTATTATTATTATTTGTAGTAATACTTATTGTAGAAATTATTAAATGCATTACATTTAAGTTGGGTATAGACATTGCAGAGATTCGTTAGCGGTTGATTATGTTGTGGTTTTCACAGTCGATTAGAATATATAAGTCAACGATGTCATAGGGTGTCTTATGATAAACACCAAAGGGTCTCCTGTATTCCCTCAGCAATTGACGTTATCAATTGACTTTGTATTTTGATCAGTTGTGTTTAATTTGGAATGTTTTTGACCGTGGAATCTGTGCAGCCGATCTATACTTGACATTATAAAACAAATTGTATAAAAATAATCTGTGCGAACGTATTTAAATGTTAAATTTAAGTCGGGCGTGAATGGCTATATAGTTTGTAAAGTTATATTAAGGGAGGGTAATCTTAGGTTATTCATTTCGTAGTTGAATTGGTTCAATGGATTGGATATATTTGTGTAATTGTAGATGTAGTATGAGGTCCGCTACAGGAAGGATTATAGTTATATGCCACAACTTCTGTTTGCCTATGGATGGATTTGTAAGATGGCAAAGGACCGCAGTCCATTCCTATGGAGTTTTATGTTTATTGTTTTACTCGCCAACAGATGTCACATTCCTGTAGGTGGAGAGACAATGTCTTCTCTAATTCTACTTACTGATCAGATGTACATTCCTGACAGTATAGTATTTTGTGTTGTCATATTTTCATGCTACATTGAATACATAAATGTATCAGATGGATTGGCGCCGGTTTGATTGTGAAATTTATTGCCTAAGGTTAAATCAGGGAAGAATATTTTCTTTTCAAATACAGATCTATGTAGTCTATTCATACTTGACTATCTAAATAAAATATTAAACTCATTGAAACTTAGTTAAATGTAAAATTAAAAGTTAATATAAAATCTAAAATGTTAAATTTATTCCTCAAAATTTAAATGTTATTTTATATGTGCGTAAATAAATATTTTTATGTGTAAATTTCTGGCAGTGGCTTTTATTCTTTTATATTTAAGATATAAAATTTATATTTTATTATCTCTGCTACTCCACTGAGCTAATGACTTGGGCTAATGATCTGAATATTTAAATAAAGTGGAATCTTAACAGCGCGTATCTGCCTACTCTATAAATTTTTCTAGGTTTAAATGCCTAGATGGTGCTCTGTAGAGCAGATATCATAGTTTGCGGTTAGATTCGATCTTCACCTTCATTTCGATCGTTATAAAAAAGTACGTTCAAACACTTATTTATTTGTTTTTTTTTAAAAAAATATTTTTAAAGTTTGGCATCTGTGCGAATGTATATACGTTTAACAAACATTTTAATTTTAGCGTTTAGTATTTTACTTTTATTTGCGAACTTTTAAGTTTTTATTTTAAATTAATGTAATGACATATTTATATATCGTTACAATATATATATGCAGAATATATGCCAATGAAAGACAATACCCCAGAAACATTTGTCCTTTTGGGACAAACTAGCAGAAATCTGCCAACACAAAAATATTGACTACACTGCTTCATTCAAATGATATTATTTCTTGATCACCATTAATGAAAAATCAATGTTGATTGAATTTTAATCAATCACAACTGCACTATCACAATCAACTATTGAAATTCTTATGAAAATAATATAATTTTCTTCTTCTTTCTTATGTATTGTTTTCTACTTTTATATATCATCCCATTTACAACTTTCTTCAACACTTTAACAATATTATTTTTTATGTCAAAACTTTATCCTAACAGTTGTAAATAGTATGATATACTATTGAAATTTTCCAAGACATGTTTTCTCATCATTGTTTTCTGATTGTTCCCATATCTGACAACACACCAATATTCACTAGTGAAGAATTCCAAAAACATTGCAAAGAAGAATGTATATTCCAAAAATATATTGCACCAGATTATGCAGCCACAAAAAATATTAGCTGAAAAAATATGCAAACACACAAGAAATAATTTACAGCTATGGGTGAAAAATATACTTTTCCAGTATTATGCTACTCCATTTAATAATGAAAAATCTCTTAATGCAATTGTTTCTAAACCATAAAATTCGAATTCATCTTGATACTCTAGAACCAATCAAGTTCAAAAAAGCATACCATACAGAAAAACATGGCAGTTAAGCATGGGAGATCAAGTACAAGATCCATTATACTTCAACCAGTAGCCAAAATGAAAGTTACATACTGTCTTGAAAAATTTAATCAACTCCACTACCATGAAAGTTGACAATGCACACTAGAACAACATATTTTCAACTGGTTGTCAGCACTATCAAGAAGAAAATAGTATCAATTTTGGATTAAGTATAAGATTTTAAAAATGATAAGGATACCAATTCCTAACAGAATTGAAGTGGTATGTTTTACTGTTTTTTATATAAAGTTATCAATAAAATGTAAAATTAGCAAAAACAGATATCAAAGGATGTTTATCTCCAAGAGGTTTATCTACTCTATGTCCTCCTCCAACTTTAATTTATCTATTAATATGCTGATTCAACTGAAAATGTGTCAAACTGCTTTTTTAAAGAGGATTTTGGTGCTAAAGGTAAATCAAATGGGCTTTTATGTTTTTATCTTATCAAATTCATCTAATCCAACCAAAAAAATAAAAATCAACTGCAACAATATGTATTTGAATATTTATGTCCAATGATAAATCAACAACAATCAAATCACTAGAGTAAAATTATCAAATTTATAAATATTAGAAACACTTACTAATGGTAATACATAAATATCATTTTACTAAGACCATTTTATTTAAGAAACTACTGTTAGAATTCTAAATGCAAGATTCCATTTCCTAAAAATTCATAGATTATATTTAAATATGGTTTATTAATTACCATAAAACAGTACAATTGAACTATATATATATATATATATATATATATATATATATATATTGTGGTGGGTCAGGGTTTTACTATAAGAGAGGGAGAAGGGAGAATGCATCTCACTACAGTTGGACCAAGGATCTTCTGGTAGGATGCGATGAATTACATAATCTATGGTCATATTTACCTCCAATGGGCTAACTCTGTATTTACACATTAAATTTAAGATACAATTTGGGCTAGTTTATCCATACCTGACCCCTCCTTTGGGCTCTGTTGCCCCTCATATTCAAACTCAGGGAGAAATCCACTTTTTACTCTTTTTGGGGATGAACTTATATGGGATATTAACTGATGCACATCTATATAAGTTACAATTGATTTAATCATTCATCAAAACATATCTCTACATTATTATATGAGTTGTGGGTATATGTATATCCTCAGTTATCAGTTGATAAGTGAATGCAAAAATAATTTTGTTAAACTAGAGACCAGTTTAATGTAAAGAGGTTCAACAATGTTTATTAAATATCAAAACAAAGTAAAAAAAAATTTAAAACTCTTTAACAAGATAAAATAATATAATTGTATGTGTCAAGGATGTATTTTTACCATATCAGCAATTAAATATATTCATGACTCCAAACCCTCACCCAATGGCAGAAATACATTAGATGGCAGTAATTATTTACAAATCAAATAAAAATAAAATTTTATTATTAAATTGACTGAGAAGCTAACTAGTTAATTTACAATATTATGCTGTTATATCTGTAATAGCCTCATTGTCCAATTCAAATTAATGATGTTCCATCTTATTTAAGGACCCTCTTATCTATGAATAGTTCCCTAAGGTTGACAGAAAAGAACATCCGCTCAATAATATTTGTAATTTATACGTAAAAAATATAAACATGAATGATTATTAGTTAACAACAAACAAATAACATGCACTCTATCCTGTAATAAGTGTATGTACTTTTAGAATAGTGTTAAAGCTCTTACCTTATCCCATATTATGATGATCAATGTTAAGTCACTATGCAGGGGAAGCTGATCTAAACTTTATTTAATTATAAATAAAAATTATCTAACTTAATGACTTCCCCTCTTTATTTTGTTGTTTTCACTTATAATAGACTCTTTCAAATCATAGACACTTCTACTTCCAAGTGCGGAAAAAAAATTAAAATAAATTTTACAAATATATAAATAACAAGAATACATAACAAAATCAGAGTTTTCACCAAATTATTTTCTTAATGTTCATGAGCTCAAGAACAATATCTTTCATGGGTATAGACTATCTCTTTATTGGATCACTCCCCTTAGTTCACATCCATCACTTGTTGGAATTCCTATGTAATTTACTTGCAATAACATTACATCCATTCTCTGTAGTTCTCATTCCATGTAGACATTTTTCAGTGGACATTTGGAGCTTCTTTTAGGCACTATAAGAGTAAGTAGATGAAGTCATTGCACTTTCATGGCTGGGATAGTGGTATCTCAGTTCTATAGTACTAGTGATTTAGACAGAATATATTGCACAGTGATTTATAATAGACTTAAATTTTCTTTATTTCTGATTTGGTGTTTAATGGTTCATACACATAAAAAAAGTACTTCATCATTTTGTTTAAGTTCTGGCAAAAATTATATTTCTTCTCTACTCATGTTTGAATAATAGCAGTTTTTTTTAGTATCAATTTAAAAATAATTCACTTACTTTATTAAATTGCATGAACTTATTATACTTCTTTTAATTCAAACATTGGTTTTAACTTTTTATGGTTTTGCATTAAGAAACTTATATGGATAATTCAGAGTATTCAAACAAGTTATCCATTTTTCTTTGCATTTGAACATTCAATCAAAGATTGTTGGTTTTCTATGGTTGATGCATTATTTTAAAAAAATAATAAAAGATGACACAAATGAACTAGGTTTGCTTTTATACCAAGTATACCTTTTGGTATACTAGCTTTGCCATTTCTTTCAAAATTGCAGTAAATACCTATTGTTGCACAAGTTATCTTGGTTGTAGTTAATAAAAACAATAATAAAATCACATAATAGAATTCGATTTTCTTTTTCCACACTTGATTGCTTAGTGATTGGCTTGATAATGGGTCATCACTATGCTTACTTAATCTCTGTCTCAATTCGTGATGTACAATATATTAATCATTAGTCTATTGTTATATATATATATATATATATATATATATATATATATATATATATATATAAATGATTTCTATAAAATAACTTTTATTTTTTACAATTCATCACAGCATTTATCTAACTTGATATTTAACAATCCAATATCCATCCTATATATATATATATATGCTTAAAAGAAAGGATAGGGAATATCTGACCACCTATTAGTTAAGCTTATGTTTTGAAAAGGCTTGGTTTGCTGGTGCGAAAACCCTTACAATATATATATATATTATAACGGAAATGGTTATTTGGATGGTTGATTTATATGTTTATTTTATTTCAATTATATTTTTTCGATTATCCTATTTTATATTATATTTATTTATTATACTTTAATTCTTTTTCCGACTTTGATTTTTTATTATCTTATTTATTTCTTATTTGTTTACTAACAGTTTTGCTAACCGAAATATCCTGGCTTAGCCTCCAACTGTAATGGATTGTTTATTTATTTAACAAGCAGAGAGCTAATACAGATACAAATTTAACTTCATATCTATACCCTTGACCGAACCCCAAGGCAATACGTACATATTATCTTGGCGTTATTATTCCCAAACAAGAACTCTCAGCTGCTGAACAGAGCAAACTATTTCAAAGAAATTTAACGAATGTCCAGTGCTTGCTATTTATTTTTTAGAATTGAGAATTCGCACAAGCAAGCAGCACATGAATACATTAAACAAATCAGCATGCCCCTTTAATCACTAATTACAGTTTCCCCCCTGTCATAGCTTGGTGATAGCAGAATAAAGCAAGGATATGAAATTTAATGATAAATATGTTTAATAATAAACTCACACTTTATATAAAAAATACATTATAATAATAATAATAAAAAAACACACACTTATAAAATACATGGCTATAATAAAACATATGAAAACAGATCAAATATTAAAGTTCTTAAAGTCCTGTTGATAGAGTTCTATTTTATCAAATTATTAATTGTGTATTTAGTTATGAGTAGTAAACAGATTAAAATGCATGCATGCTTTTACCTAGGCTTTGTTGTAATTGTCCCATGGGTATTTCTTCCAAGCGCTCTTGATTAACTTCCTCAGTTTGTGGGGTTATTTCTCATTCCAGTTTTGCTTGTTGATTCTTTATGTTGAGTTTCATTTGACAGCTATAGAAGTGGCAGTCCCTCTAGCAGGTCAGGAAAAGGTCTTACATTGTGAGTCAGTGATGAGACGGCTTGAATCCGAACCCACGTCCCTTTAACGCCACTAGCTATGCACTTCTTTCATTTTCTTTGAGCTGTTGCTTCTTCAAAGTCTCTACTAGCAATGCCAGATAAAAATTGTAATTTTCTTAATCTCTTTCTTTTGTTCATTGTTTTTAAAAATTTTAATTAAGACTTAGATTTCCAACCAATTCTTATCATTATGTTTCTTTATTTAATTAGTGGCTGGAATGTAAGTCCCAATTAATTTAACAGATCATGCAAAGATCTTCCGTTGTTAACATTTTCTTTGTCCGTAGAATTTAATTTGTCCAACAGACTTTCACACCTATGGCATATTGTTTTTCTTTTTATCTATCACATATTACATTTTATTTAAAGTTTACAATTTTTTTTTTTTCACATTTGTGTTTTACATTTATTTTAATTTATTATTATATAGTTTTTAATGAGAGAGAAGAGACACATTTCTTTATGCATCCCCTTCTCCTCTCCCACAATAAACAAAAATAACTTTCTAGCATTTGACTTACAAGAGAGAAAAAGACGCATTTCTTTATGCACTCCCCTCCCTTCTCTTACTATTACAAATCCACAGTAAATTTTGACATTAGAATTTCAATTTTTTCTTTTCCTTCCTTTTTTTAAAAATTTAATAGCTAATTTATTTCACCTTTATTACTTCTTGTTAGCGAATTTATCTAATGTTATTAATAAATATATATGTGTGTCGATAACTTTACGTGGTCATCACATTACACTCTGCCGTTTTTGAGAATTAAAGTCGGGTCGAATCTAGTCTGAGATGAGAGCTTATTTTAATTCTTTGCTTTCAACTCTTACTTCTGCTTTTATTACAGACTTTTCCACTCTATCATGATGAGTGATGAAGATGATGAGGATGACTGCAGATAGACAGCTAGGTAAAACTACTCCATTCCGATCGATTTTGGCTGATCAACCAATTTAATCTCTACGCATATGAGACCATGGCATAACTTAACTCTCTACCAAAACATAAAAGGGTTTAAAGCGTGTGAAAAGCAGGATATTTCTACTGCCTGTTCATCTTGTGCAAACAACAAATTCTTATTTCTTTCTTTATTTATTTTATTTATTTCGTGACACTAATTCTTATTAATAGAGACACTAATTCTTATTATATAATGAGTCCAGGATTCTTACTGGTGCTTCATTTAATGGGTTTTACCACTGGAAGCCATGAATCTACAGTTAGCGAAGAGATGGCTGCATCAAGCTCAAAATATAACCCAAACATAATGCATACACACACACATATATGCCTCAATCTGCAACCTCATACACCAACTAGTGATATCTGTCATTTATGCATTATCACTATTATTCACTTATTTATTTTTATTAATTATTAACTGGCTCTTTAATGAGTCTAAACGATTCTTATTTTTATTTTTACTTTTATTTATTTGTTAATTATATCTGCATTCCTAATTGTCAGATTGTGATACGAATAAATTATTTATAGATTTCTTTCTTTTTTTTTTACTTTTATTTGCATTTGTCTTGCTGTGCTTGACTGCACATAAACACTCATTAAGTTTATCATTAATTTCACTCCGTGAATACTACCCTTTTTTTGTTGTTGTTGTTTATTATAGTGACTTTAATTATTTGTCATGAGACGATTTGCCCCACCTGACATACGTTTAAAAAAAACAATTTTATTTTTCATGATTCCAAGACGTTACCTGTTTCATCAAACTGACATATCCGTCCGTTTATTTTGTTTCGGATTAGTTTTTGTCTGGAGGCTTCTTATGCTTTTTACCATACCTATTTCCACTTTTGCTTGGAACTGGAGCAATGTTCCGCATGTCCACTAGACTCGGCTTGCTTATCTGAGTAATTTATATTTGAACCTCTACCGATCTGTTCGGACAATTTAGCACTTTCTGATCTATCAGAAAACACCTAGTTTCCTTCCCAATAATCACGGTGAGAATTGAATTGCATCTTTCCTATGTGTGGATCATTGGGCTGGGTTTAAATCCCTGATGCTCCACTTTGTAATTAGGCCTAGTGCTCTCAAACGCATTTAGCGACTCAGTAACCTGTCCGACAGTTTTTACTTCTGGGCCTATAAGCACTTGCTCCGCACCGTTACTTTCTCTATTTAGTTGCAAGCACTTGCTCACACTTTCTTGCTCTTTACTGTTAGCTCTTATCATCTCTGATATATTTTCTATTTTATTTTCACCCCTTTCTACCCTCACTTCTATCTTCTTGACTGTGTTCGCTAACTGAGTTACCTCTAGTTGTATGTTTTCTATAGCCTTTCCGTTTTCATTTTTTATTACTTCAATTTTCTCCCCTTGCTCTAATTTAACTTGCTCTATTTTCTCCAGTAGTTCCTCCTGGTGATTCAACCTTTCATTTGCAACCTTCATTTGGTATGAGGTTTGTTCACATTTTTCATTTACTTGTTCAATTTTTTGGCTAAAATTCTTACTTAGTCGTTCGTCCAACCCTTCTATTCCTCTTATATTTCTTTTTTCTTTTCCCCTCATTTCTATAATCAACCTTTGCTGGCCTTCCATTAATTTCGTGAACATATCCATTATATTATAGCTTTCTATTTTATTTTTATCATCAACCACTGTCTCCATTCCCTTTCTAATTTCTATATCTCCTTCACTAGCTATTTCTCCGGACGGTTCCATTAGTTCTTCGGAGGTTTTTTCTATTTCACCCACTAGAGCGTCCATTTTTGTTTTTGATCTCGTGTGCATCAAATTTATTTAACACACACACACTAATTATTTATATTTTATTCTACGGCTTTATGATTCTAATTCTCCTCTTATAGGATTACCTTACTTTATTTACTTTATATCTCATTGACCCTAGGTACGTTTGATCGTCTCTCCCCATCCCACTCACTAATCATCACTCACCCATGCCTGCCTTCAAGACCTCTCTGCAACTGTCTCCAATTTACAACCTAACTTCTCAAATTATATCACGTTCTCTTTCTCTCCTTTTACCCTCTAATATTTATTTTATTTCTTGCTTTTGTCTACCACCAAGCTATTTTTTGATTTGTTTATTAATTATTGCATAAACTATTAATTTTGTTATACTCAAATTCAAATGGGCTGAACTTGTAAATGTGACAATATATCCCAGAGTCTGGCCCCCAATTATAATGGAAATGGTTATTTGGATGGTTGATTTATATGTTTATTTTATTTCAATTATATTTTTTCGATTACCTTATTTTATATTATATTTATTTATTATACTTTAATTCTTTTTCCGACTTTGATTCTTTATTATTTTATTTATTTCTTATTTGTTTACTAACAGTTTTGCTAACCGAAATATCCTGGCTTAGCCTCCAACTGTAATGGATTGTTTATTTATTTAACAAGCAGAGAGCTAATACAGATACAAATTTAACTTCATATCTATACCCTTGACTGAACCCCCAAGGCAATACGTACATATTATCTTGGCATTATTTTTCCCAACCAAGAACTTTTGGCTGCTGAACAGAGCAAACTATTTCAAAGAAATTTAACGAATGTCCAGCACTTGCTATTTATTTTTTAGAATTGGGAATTTGCATGAACAAGCAGCACATGAATACCTTAAACAAATCAGCATGCCCCTTTAATCACTAATTACAGTTCCCCCCCTGTCGTAGCTTGGTGATAGGAGAATAAAGCAAGGATACGAAATTTAATGATAAATATGTTTAATAATAAACTCACACTTTATATAAAAAATACATTATAATAATAATAATAAAAAACACACACTTATAAAATACATGGCTATAATAAAACATATGAAAACAGATCAAATATTAAAGTTCTTAAAGTCCCGTTGATAGAGTTCTATTTTATCAAATTATTAATTGTGTATTTAGTTATGAGTAGTAAACAGATTAAAATGCATGCATGCTTTTACCTAGGCTTTGTTGTAATTGTCCCCATGGGTATTTCTTCCGAGCGCTCTTGATTAACTTCCTCAGTTTGTGGGGTTATATCTCATTTCAGTTTTGCTTGTTGATTCTTTAGGTTGAGTTTCAGTTGACAGCTACAGAAGCAGTGGTCCCTCTAGCAGGTCAGGCAAAGATCTTACATTGTGAGTCAGTGATGAGACAGCTTGAATCCGAACCCACGTCCCTTTATAGCCACTCACTTCTTTCATTTTGTTTGAGCTGTTGCTTCTTCAAAGTCTCTACTAGCAATGCCAGATAAAAATTGTAATTTTCTTAATCTCTTTCTTTTGTTCATTGTTGTTAAAATTATTAATTAAGACTTAGATTTCCAACCAATTCTTATCATTATGTTTCTTTATTTAATTAGTGGCTGGAATGTGGGAGCAGATGTTGAAAAAGGATGAGATGATGGACATGCAGGAGCTATTCATGTTAAAATAAATAAAAAAAGGTTCAAAGCTAAGGACCAAAAGACAGAAGTTAAAGAAAGAAAGGCAAAGAAAGATAGAAAAAATGAGACAAAAATAATGTAGATGAACCCGCAGAAGTGGACTGAAATGAGGAATAGCCTCCAAGACCTGAATCAAAAGATAAAAATGAACCGGCAAGAATAAACTGAAATGAGGAAGAGCCTCCAGATTGGCAAAAAGATTATAAGGACATGCACATTAAGTTTGCAGTTTTATTGGTAGATCATAGAAAGAAATCCACAGAAGTCATACAGACTCTGATAGGAGAATTTGTACTGGCCCAAGATAAAATAGCCAAACAAAAACAGTCATTTACAGTGTAATATTCTAGATCTGTGGTAATTTAGAAGATGGTCAAAATGTGTCAAAAGGATCAAGAAGACACCATCAAAAGCTTGCAATAGTCACACAAGGAAATGCAAGAACAATAACATGAGGTTAAAGAGAACATCACCCAAGGGAATAAGATAGCCACAAAGGAGAGGTCTGAAATAACCATGGATCTCCAGGGTGTAAAGGACAACATATCCAAGATGGAAGGAGATAGTATGGAAGCTTTGAGAATCAATTCAGATAATATTGGTTAATTTGAAGCCAGGGATAAAACCCATAAAACCAGTAGGAATGCCATAGGGCAAACAGAATCACTGGGAGTATATTATGAGGACAACACAGAACCCAGATTAAATGACTATTTGGGAAAAGTGGTCTAGTACAAGGGGTTAAGGTCCCAAGAGAGAATAACCCCAAGGAAATGAGCCCAATTGCACTGAGTCCAATAGAAGTGAGCAGTGAACAAGCAATACTTTTGAACAGAGGATGACCAAATGTTGAAGAGTATTGGAGGAGAAGTCTGTGACCGAGTTCCATTGGAACTGACTTTAAACATCCAGACATATCCAAATTTATATGGGTGAAGGCATTCAAGAACAAAATAAGTGAAAGCCCAAAAACCCACATTGAGAGATTTGTGAGAACTGTTCTATTTATAGAATGTGGACCAGATGGATCAGATCACTCTTGCAACACACTACTTCCAAGGATATGCCAAGTCTTAGTGGGAATGCTATAGCGAGAAACACTTTATCTTTGAACAATATGCTGCATCCCTGTTAAAGACATTTTGGAGCAAGAAATGACAGGATGGGATCTACCATGCAAATCTCTGAGGGCTGTATAGCTCAACTGACAAGGAAATGCATACATAGTTTTTTATGTAACGGGTAGCTTGTTTCAGATCCTTGACCATGTTCCCTTTCACAAAAATGTATATAATTAGAGCCATCCAGCAAATAATGTTGACACAAGTACAGAAAATGATGGTAGGATGCAGGGACAGACTATAAAAGAAATGACTGAATTACTTATAAAAATTGATTATACCCCATTTTCTAAAAAGTCCCCAGAGAAGGTATGCACAGTAGAACCTTCCAGGTGTGAAGTGATCATGACCATGGAGAATCAAAGCTTCCTGATTTCAAGGAAAAGAACCCAATACCCAAACTAGAGTTAAAAAGCCATACCAAAATGAACAGTTGTTAAATCACAGATAGTCCAGTTAAAGCCATTCCTTTACAGGACACATGTAAAATTGATAGGAAATAAAATAAGTAAATATGAGTGGAAACCTTTAGGAAAATAAAAGACCAGATTTAGTATGAAGTCACAGTGGGATCATGCCCATAGTTATTGTTAGCATTTACAGGGTAAAGGTGTTTACTCTCATGCTGGAAGTCAGGTCTCACTCTGGGAAAGAGATGGCTGGCCAAGATAGAAACACAGGGGCACCTCATAACAGTGCTCCCACTAAGGCTGCTACAGTTGATTCTCATAGGTGGAAAGACTAAAACCGAAAAGTACCAGGTATGGTTAGATATAGGGTGGAGTCACCTTATGATCAGTCACATATAACTTGTAATGAGTGGCATAGGGTGCTGATTTCTTGAGCCAAAAAGCACTGTACCTGAAATCCAATCTAGATGGGGAACTTATAAGTAAGAAAATCAGAGAAGGTGCACTGACCCAGCTGGGGGATTGGAAGATGTTAATGGTAGTCTTGGAGGAGAATAACTGTATTTTTTAACACTCTGGGAAAAATCCAAGGAAATGTCCACCACATAAAGATTAAGGAAGAGATGTACTTTCAGTCTTGCAACAACCAATTTTATTCCAGTACCAGAAAGCAGTGGAAACCAAATTCAACAGATGATCAAGAAAAACCCCTACCCTACAATACGCCATGGGTCAACATGTGGAAAAGAGATGGTTTAGTAAGGAAATGCCTGGATGCAAGAGTATTAAACAGCATCACCATTCCCAAAAGAGACACACCACCATGCATATGAGAAATCTTCCTATGCCAACCAAAAAAACCTTTTCTACACTTGATTTCATGGACAGATATTGGCAAATGGTATTGGACCGAATACACTGCAAATACACTACATTCCTATACAATGGATACATGCACATGTTCCAGAGAGTGCTGTTTAAATTAATTAACAGTGGTGCTGGGTTGATGAGGTGTTTGTTAGCAGATGCTATCAGAAGAAATTAAGAAACACCTAGTCTGTTATGTGGACAATATTGTGGACATGGCCAAAAACCTCCTGGAACATTTATATCTAGAAAAATTATTTTGTAAATGTATTCAGGCAAATGTGACTGTAAATCTGAAGGAGGCACTTTACCCATCAGGAGATATTCTTGCTGGGATAAATAGTGAATGGGGAAAGGGTGTAGATGCATCCAGACAAGATTGAGGCAATAGAGAAGTTCCCTGAACCTACCATTCCTAGACAAATATAATTATACTTGGGACTATGCAATTACTGCCCCTGATTCTGTACAAGAGACAGACAGTTTGATTGAGTTGGTTAAAAAAGATGAAGTAAAAGTGGAGTGAGAGACATGTCTGGAAATTCAACAAAGTAAAAGAGTGGTTCACAATCTTATTGTTATACCATCCCAATGTTGGCCAACCATTTTACATGCAGAGAGATAGCAGCTGGACAGACATAGGTGTGGTACTGTTTTAAGTAAATAGTATGCAGCAGCAATGGGTATTGTTTTTTAGTAGCAGGATCTTAAAGGAATGGAATTAAATTACACTGACATGGAGTAAGAAGCACTGGTAATTGTGTGGCCAGCAAACAGTTCAAATAGTTTCTTCTCAGCTCACAGGTCTTTATCACTGACCATCATTGCCTAGAATTCCTCAATAAGAGCTATATGACAAATGACCATCTCATCCTAAAGATCCTAGCCCTCCAAAGATTTAATTACCAGGTCATATATTGTCCTGTGCTAGAAAACTTTGTGGTGAACATCCTAAGCAGGCACCAAGTTACCATCAATCTTGATAATGCTTTGGTAATTGTGGAGTCTTTTGGCATTGTGATGCACATTGCAAATAGAAACACAATTAAGGAACTTGCTATATCATCAGAAAAGTTACCTGAAATGTCATTTAATCATGAACATGTTAAGAAAAAAAAGAAATACCTAAAGAAGAGAAAGATTGAAGAGCATACAAGGGCCTTGGATCTGAAATGACATCCAGCAGGAGGGGATAAGATGTACAGAGTGCTTGTAGATTTTAATACCCTGAGATCTTAGAAATCAGTTCATCTAATATGACCACAGGGTGGTGGAGCACTATGGATTTCACAAAACTGATCAGATAATTCAGTGCACATTTTAATTGGCCCAACATATATGAAGACTTTTTGAAAGTCATCCATGGGTGCATCACCTGTTCCAGGAATAAACCACTAAACAAGTCCTGTGTGGGACCAGTGTCATTAATTGCCACATCCAAGCTGAATAAGCATTTGGCAATCAACCACTAATGACTGCTACCATCTTATAGAAAGTACAAATATCTGTTAGACACATATGATGTGTTTTTTAAATAGGTCCAGGCATATCTGATTATCCAGGCATAGCCTGTGCAACTGGCTGACATGCAGAGCACCATTTGTGCTCTTTAGAATTTTCAGTTCCCCATTGTGGGGAAAGCAGAGGCTATATTATCATACTGTGCATCAGATTTTTACATCAGGTCAATGGAGGCCCTGGCTAAAAAATCAAGACAATAAACATATTTTGATCTCCACTAGAAATTCCCTGTCAAACTCATGTAAAAGGGCTTTGAAAAAATAAGAGAGATTTTACAGGATGCATTGGGGTCAAACCATAAAAGTTGGTGGTTGAACCAAAAAAATTATGACAAACATTAATGAAACTTGGAATGAGTCCACAGGATTCTCTCTGTCAAGACTTTATTTTAGACAGCCATCCCCAATCAAAGACCAGTGTCAGGCTAAATCTAACTTAAACTGGATGGCAGTACAGGAGTAAAAGGGGGCTAACACTCACATTTCTTTTGTATGAATATTTGAGTATGGTTTCAAGCCACAGAGCTCAGCAATATAAGTTGTTAGGTAAGTATGGGAATTTTTTCCATTGTATAAGGGCTATAAGGGCCCATACATAGTAAAAAGTAATCACAGAAAAAGTGCATTTAATCTAGACAGCAACAGGACCATTATTGGAATGTACAGTGCCTGTAGTTTAAAGATTTTTAAAAATAACACACACCCCCAATCATACTTGAAATAAATAGCTGTATCTAGGGATCTGTTTCTCTTTCCATTGTAAATATTGAGCTGGTATTTTTCTGCCAGCTCATAATCATACATATATACACACACATATTTTGTAAAAATAAAATATATACATTGTAATAAACTTATTTTATTCTAAATAAATAAACACACACATATATATTTTGTTAAAATATATATATCGTTTTATAATACATAATTTAAAAAAAATAAATTAACACTTAGTTTTGAAATGGGATTTAAGAAGTTAAAATAAATTAGATCAAGATCTTACTTATTGATAAAAGTTTGTCTTTTGTTTAGTCTTTAAAAAAATTCTTAAAGATAGAAAGTAAGAGAAAGCAATTAGTTCTATTGTTGGGACTTTGACAGTGAAGGTATTTTTATGCTATCTATTATGCTGATCAATTGGAATGTTTATTTGGAATTTTAAAATAAAATATGAAAGTGAAGGTATTTTTATGCTATCTATTACGCTGATCAATTGGAATGTTTATTTGGAATTTTAAAATAAAAGAAGAGAATATTAAAGGTGTGAACTGAGACTATGGAAAAAAAAAACTATAATTACAGACTTTCCTTTTGTTTAAAAATTAATTAGATTTTTGCCGAAGTCAATTCAGCTCAGACTGTTGAATAGTAAAGACCTAAAAAGCGCAAGGAGAAAATGTTGAATGGCTAGAGCTAACAGATCTTTTCCTTTTGTGAACCTCTTGCTATTGCCACCTGGAACTGCCTTGTAAATGCTGGACATAAAGAGCTAGCCAAAAAGAAAGGACTGGAAGAAGATACGGACAAACCACGAAGAATATAGAGTGAAATATTCCACCCACACAGGATCTACACTGATCAATCAGGGCAAATAGACTTTTTTGTTGTTGTAATTTCAAGAGACATTTGCATAATAGATTTTTAAAAAAAAGCCTTCACTTCAAATATCTCAAAGTTTCAGCAATAGAAAGGGAGGGATATAGTTTTTAAGTAGATGTGCTTACTAATTTAAATTAACCCACATTATATTGTTTTTATTATTTAATTTTTTGTTACAGCCTATTAATTAAATTTACCTTTAGTTTCTATGATTGTTGTTCTTATAATGTCTAGATAAGGATAAGAAAAATTGTATACTCGATCTAAGGACAAGTAAAAGATTTAACATTAGAAAGAGGAGATTTGAGTGCGTTTATTTTTAACAAACACACTCTTATAGTAAGTCGCCCTTGAGTTCACTCATAGATATATACCATGATATTTGATGAAATATTGCATAATTGGTAAAGTGATGGTGCATGATCCTTCGAGAACGATACATGCTAAATCTTGATTAGAAAGAAAAAGGATCGGGAGGATTTGATTTGACAAATGCGAGGGAAGGAAATAACCAACAAATAGAATAAAGGTTAATAAATATTTCAACAATATTTAAGCATCGATCTGTTTTTTTTTTTTAGTTATTATAATTAATTCTTATCTTTTATTTTGTAGTCTTTTGGTCTGTTAAAAAAAATAATTTTAAGGTTTGCAATTGGTGATTGCCGTTTGTAAATAAATTAACTGTTATTATAAAAAATTTTTTTTATAATACGATCTAGGCAGAAATGTTTAGTGGCGCCTTCACACGGCCATCGTACATTGCAATCTCATAAAATTTAAGAGCATAACAAAATGTTTTGTTACAATATGTACATATTTTATACTATATTTATATTCATTAATTGTAATGTGACAAGCATTAACTTTAGATATTGAATTAGGTAAAATATTTTTTTTTGGTATTCAGTATTTTTAATTAGTAGTGTATTATAATCATTTCTGCATTGTTTGACACAATACATTCTGGTGAGGTGGTTAGGAGTACAAGGTTTAGACAAGACTAATAAGAATTAATTAAATTAACAACTAAGTTCTTAGAAAGATAATTCATGATTGAATACAAAATTGTTAGTAAATCCTTTATTCTTTCTCTTTAATTTTTTTCATGATTTTAGGGATACAAAATGGTATTTATTGTCTGGAATCCCATTTCTCTTACTATGTTTTATAGTGTTTATTCTGTATTTAAACCCCTCCAAGTTCATGAATAGTTATGTATATTTACATATATTTATGTATATTAATATATGTACACTAATATAGTATATATTTGTATATTTTAAATTAAATGTATATCTGTGTAGGCATTGTTATATATGTATAAACATTAATATATATATATATGATCAATAGATGGAGTTTACCAAAACCTCCAAACAAGCGTATTTTTGTTTACATAAATATCAGAGTCAGAATTCATTGTCTCTTTCGTTGGCTCCACCTTCAGATCAGCTGATTTCAAGCTGATTTGCTATCATCAGTGAAGGATAGGAGTTAGAAACTAGACCTAAACACTAACTCAATGCGTTTATGCAACAAGTTCCTATCAGCTTGCAAGCATGAATTTTTCAGACATGTAAATGTCTTCAAACCCAGCCTAACAAGCTAGATAGCTGTATGGGTCTGATATCAGTTCAATTTCACCACATAGTCATAGCTTCTGCAATATATATCATTGCAAAAAAACTTTAAAGGTACATTTATGAAAAACAAAAACAAGTTATAAAAATGTAAACTTGCTATCTCTTGTATTTATGATCAATAGATGGAGCTTTACCAAAACCTCCAAACAAGCGTATTTTTGTTTACATAAATATCAGAGTCAGAATTCACTGTCTCTTTCATTGGCTCCACCTTCAGATCAGCTGATTTTCTATCATCAGTGAAAAATAGGGGTTAGAAACTAGTCCTAAACACTAACTCAAAGCGTTTATGCAACAAGTTCCTATCAGCTTGCAAGCAAGAATTTTTCAGACACATAAATGTCTTCAAACCCAGCCTAACAAGCTAGATAGCTATATGGGTCTGATATCAGTTCAGTTTCACCACATAGTCATAGCTTATGTAAACAAAAATATGCTTGTTTGAAGGTTTTGATAAAGCTCCATCTATTAATCATAAATACAAGCGATAGCAAGTTTACGTTTTTATAACTTGTTTTTGTTTTTAATAAATGTACCTTTGAAGTTTTTTGCAATGATATATATTGCAGAAGCTATGACTATGTGGTGAAACTGAACTGATATCAGACCCATATAGCTATCTAGCTTGTTAGGCTGGGTTTGAAGACTTTACATGTCTGACAAATTTATGCTTGCAAGCTGATAGGAACTTGTTGCATAAATGCTTTGAGTTAGTGTTTAGGTCTAGTTTCTAACTCCTATCCTTCACTGATGATAGCAAATAAGCTTGAAATCAGCTGATCTGAAGGTGGAGCCAATGAAAGAGACAGTGAATTTTGACTCCGATGTTTATGTAAACAAAAATACACTTGTTTGTAGGTTTTGGTAAAGCTCCATCTATTGATCATAAATAAAAGCAATAGCAAGTTACGTTTTTATTTGTTTTTGTTTTTCATATATGTATGTGTGTGTGTGTTTGTGGGGTGGGTGTGAGGAAGCTTTAATGTGAAATTGTTTATTAGCGTTGGAATTATTAGTTATAAATCTTTATTTTATTAAAATCAAAATACATAAATTTGTTCAGTATTTTGCTTTAAAACTCATATGTAATTTAATTCTAGAGGTGACTAGAACACATATATAACAGAATGTTATACATATATAACAGAATGTTTACATAATGTAAGTCTGTTTTAAAGATTGCCTGTTTCTTGGAAAATTTCATGCCACACATACCTGATTTCATTTGAATGGGGACCAAGGACATATTATAAATTAAGACTAAAATAAATTTTAAGACAAAGCAAAATCATTCAACCAGCACTATTTCAAAGTAATAAAACTATGTTAAATTTAAAGGTTAAAAATGTAAAATTGTAAACAAGCTAATAGATTTTGCAGGGGGTAGCATAGAGTTAATATAAAAAACACCCAAATTTTAGCACTTAAATTTCACTCATAACTACACCCATTTGACAATGGAAATATGGAGCTAGGTGGCCACTAAATGTTCTGTTTTCTTTGGAAGACTGGGCTATTAGAATGTAGGACTTTGAGACCAAAATCCTGCCAAGAAAACATTAGAGAACAGCCCACCTAGAGAAGTAATAATGCCACTACATGCCAGATGACTCATCTAGAAGATTAGTGGTAACATTTCTTTCCACAGAGCTCTTTAAAATAAATCTAAAATTATATTATTCTAATAAGTTTTTAAATTTAGTTATATTGTTGAATCTTCATAAATTATAATTTCCAAATGTTTTCTCAATAAATTAATTTAAACTATGTAATAAACTTAATATAACTTTTAAATTAATAATCAGAATTATAACAGACTTGCCTGTTAAATGAATAATTATAATTTAATAATCCTCTAAACCTAATAGCTGTACCCAGTTATTATATCTATATATTTTTCTAATCTGTGGTCATGCCTATTCTTTTTTATCATATTTCTTTATTACATTGATATTTATGATGCCATAAATAAAAATGGAGATTGGTAATATTAATAAGTGAGAGAGGTGATTAGAAGTTCTCACATAATTGAGTTATGATGCTTGTTTAGCAAACAACAATCCCATTTTGATATCTATTCTATATATGTATTTTTAATTAGGCTACTATGTTTAGCATATTATTATGGTTTGCATGTTAATAAATATGTATAGTTAATAATTGCAAGAGATATTATAGAAACATATTATTAATAAATTAATTAAACCCCAAATATTTTTTTTCTCTTTAATTTATTATATAAGCTATCCAGATTGAATCTTTAAACTAGATTACATTAATGAAATTCTTTTTAGCATGCTTTAAGTATGCCAATTAGCAAACTGGGATAAAATAATTTTGCAGACTGAAACTAAAGTATTTAGCACAGTAGTTTCATTTTAATATTAAGATTATTTCAATGAACATTATGAATGTGTCTTTACAAACCACATATGTGCAATACACCTTGCTATATTTCTTTATAAATGGGCATCTGGTGAAATACCATCTTATTATTATTAGTTCAGAAAGCCTCTTTAGAATTGGATGAGAGGGTTCAAAAACTAATTTGTAAAACTGCTTCAATTCCTGAACTAAGTTTCATATTCTAATAGCATGTTGTATGGTCAAAGGAACCATGAGTTTGGTACTGAATTTCATGACTAATTACCCATTCAGGCCACAATATTTATTTAGTTAATGTAGTTCCTTAATGTCAGAAGCTTTGCTACACCACCAGTTCATTTCTCCATATTATTATTCAGTTCAGCAATGATTTGAACACTAGATCTAGTTTATGTAATGATCTGCATAGAGAGCACATTTATTGTTCATTATGTATAAGTCAATCAAAATAAATTATATTTTGCCACTTATCATTTTTGTAAGATTTAATTCATAACAAACCTAAAATAGATGGCATATGATATTCTGTTAGAATTATGGATCACAGATACTAATTGGAATAAACTTAAAATTAAATGATTTAAAGTGCATCCTAAAGTTGATAACTTATATATAATTCATCTTCTTATTGTATAACACCTGCAAATGTACAATCCCAATGAACTTTTGTTTTGTAGTAATCAATTTATAATTTAATAATTAAAGATATTAAACTTGCAATAATGTTTAGTGTGTTATTCGCAATCCATAATAAACTTATCAAAATCTATTTTATTTTAGTATTAATTTTTAATATATGCATTATCTCTGTCAACCATGTATGTATGTGTTTATTTAATTAATTTTTAATTTATTGATATTTCTCTGAGTTTTGTACTCCACCTTGTGCTACTGTCAGCTTGCAAAATAAAAGAGATCAAGTGTGACCTCATAGATGTCATCAATAGGGTAGTAAATCATTGAGCACTGGTGAAGGAGCTGAGGTGCAACCTGATTTGAGATCTCAATCCCTCATCAAGATCAACTTTGGGATAATTTTGCAAAACTCTGGATTTTGTTGCATAAATGTGCATGTATGACCATTACATTAAAATGAATGATTGTCTCAAATTTTGTAAAATGATGTGATAATGAGTTGATAATTATATAAGAAATTATAATTGAGAACTAGTAAGGACAGTTATAAAAGAGAATAAAAGTCTCAAGAGAGTAAAAAAAAAATGGTATTGTTAGGAAACTTAGTTCTGAAATAAGAAAAAAATATGAAACTATAACTAAAAAAAGAGACCACATCATAAAATGGGTAGAGGAATTCTATTAAGAATTACACAATTATTATATCTTCTGAGTTATCCTGGATTTTAAATGAAGCAGTGAGACATGCAATTAAATTTATAAAGAAAAAAAAGCTACAGGTAATGATGGAATTATAATTGATACCTTAAAAGAAGCAAATAAAAAATAGAATTTTTTTTGGCAAAGTTATACACTACAGTCTAAATGTTAAGGATGTGCCAGGTGATTGGAAGAATGCAGTATTAATATTAATATTTAAAAAAGGAATAAAAATAATGCTAAAAATTACAGACCACTCAGTTTTATACAAAATTTTTACCAAGATAATTATAACTCATCTACCAAAAATTTTGGATTTCAATTAACCAAAAGAACAAACTGAATTTATAAATGGTTTTAGTACAGTGGATCATATTCATGTATGTAGAGAAGTTATAGAAAGAACCAATGAACATGAGTTGCCATTATTCTTTGAATTTATAGATTATAAAAGGGTATTTGATTCTATAAGCATTTCTTCAGAGATTACAGCAGTGGATCATCAAGATATAGATACATGATATTGTCATATTCTGAAGAGTATTTATAAAAATGCCACAGCAACAGATTATATGATGATAATAGAAAGATTAACATTGAGAAGTGTGTGACAGAGTGATTCCATATCTCCAAAACTTTTAACAGCAGTGCTGCAAAAAATATTTTGTGGATTAAAATGGAAAGTTAAAGGAATAAATGTAAATGCAGATTATTTAAATCATTTAGATTTTGCAGATAATGTAATTGTTTTTGCAAGTAATGCTTCACAGGTTCAGGAATTGTTGCAAGAGGTATCAGATGAAAGTAAGAAGGTAAATGTTAAAAAGTCTAAAGTAATGTTTAATGGATTTTCTCAAAAGATGCAAATAAAGATTAATAATGTTGAGTTAAAAAACATAACAATTACAAATATCTTGGTCAGATTGTTACCACAGATAGAAAGATAATCTATGAACTTAGTCATAGAATTAAACTTGATTGGAGTGCTCCTGGTAGAAATAACAACTACAAATATCTTGATCCGATTGTTACCACAGATAGAAAGATAATGTATAAAATTAGTCATAGAATTAAACTTGATTGCAGTGCTCTTAGTAGAAATAACTTAATGTTAAAAAATTATGCCTATGTGTTTGAAAAATGTTTTTAATAAATGTGTTTTATCAGTTCTTACTTATGGATCTAAGATTTGAACACAAAACAGAAGAGTAATACAGATATTTCAAACAATTCAGAGAAATGAGGAGAGATGAATGATATGAGTAACAAGAAGAAATCAAAAATTCAAAACATAGGTAAGAGAACAAACAAATTCTACTAACATCTTAAAAGAATTAAAAGACTAAAGTGGAGTTAGGGCTGAACATAATACTAGAAGAGGTAAAATGAATGACCAATTGAAATCTTAACCTCAATTCCAAGAAGTTGTAAAAGACCCAGAAAGAAACACATGTAGGATGGATTGATCAATTAAAGAAGTGTGTGGGAGTAATGTCAAGAAAAGAGGCTAGAGGTCAGAGAAGATGGATTGAACTTGGAGAGAATGTCATCCTGCAGTGGAATGATAATGATTAGCAGTGATGATGATAATTTGCTTTATTTTAGAAAGCTTGATGTTGGAAGAGTTTTAACCAGAATTGAAATACATAATGGCAAGTAGGATGAGTGTATAAATTTCAAAACCAAAACAGACTTAAAAACATAAAAACGACTTAAATGATTATTATTTTCTGATACAAGACTGATATTAGAGTTTTTTTAATTAAAAAAAAAGAGATAAAAAAATTTTTAATATATGCTTTAAAACTCTGATAGTTTACTATTTACCATGTTTAAAAAGATAAAGATAAGGTTAAGTAAGTTTTTTTATGTTTCTTTTTTGAATGAATGAGAATGAGCAAACACACACACAGTATATATATACTTTTTGATTTATTATTAATAATTACATTACTATTTTTTAATTTTGTTTACGTTATATTTTTAATTTATGCATGCTATTACGCATGGAATAAAGTTTCTATGTTTATATATATATATATGTGTGTGTGTGTGTGTGTGTGTGTGTGTATTGGAAAATAGTTACAATATATATTTTATTGTAATCAAAATTTATCAACTAAATATGAGCTATAGTGCATAATGTATGAGGAAGGCTTGAAATAAAAGATAGCATATAATCAGTCTACACTGCAAATCAATCATCAAAGTCTCATAGTAATCATTAAAGAATCATGGTAAATTTCCATTCTCTTTATTAGGATTACTCTAAATAATGCTCTAATTATTCAAAAATAAATTGCATTAATATATTAATCAGACACAGGCAATTGTTTTGAGAAATTAAAGTATTACTAAAATTATAGAAATATTTATTTTATGATTATTCAGTAATTAGATATATCAGTATTTCAAATAACTATATTTGACAAGTATATATTACAAATAGTCTACAACTGAGTTGTGCTTAGTCAAAGGCTATATAAAATTAACATAAAATGGGTGTCCTGTGAACATATCCCTAAATCAATATATACTTATAAAAATAATTAAGTTTAATGCAAGAATTTTAAATATATACATATAAGTTTTATTATTCATTTTATTGTAACATATTTTTAATTCATTTTAAAATCAATAATTAATAAAATTTATGTATGATTTGATTCTAAGGTATACTCATAACTACAAGTAACATGACAGGCATCTATAATAATAATAATAATAATAATAATAATAATAATAATAATAATAATCATCATCATCATCATAATAATAATAATAACAATAACAATAATAATATTATTATTATTATTATTATTATTATTATTATTATTATTATTATTATTATTATTATTATTATTATTATTATTATTATTAACAAAAATAAAACAATATTGCAAAATATATGCATAACAAATTGTGTATTATTTTAAAAGGCACTAAATATTTTTTTTATTTAAAAAAACAGTTAATATTGTTTATAAATGTATAAAAGTGAAATATTAACTTGCTTAGTTTTGAAGATTAGCAGAAATGGACAGAGATGAAATGATTTGTACATGAAACATTCATAATTTTTGGTATTATATTTTTGTATTGTGTGTAGTTATTATTTTTTATAAGAATTGTTTTGACATGTTTGGAAATGATGATATTCTCTCTATCAGTATCGAAATATTTCCAAATTAAGTTTTGAAAAGCATTTTTAAATTTGACATTTGAATAATGATTGTACATAAATGTCCAGAAAAAAATGAGGGTTTTAAATTCAATTTTATTAATTTGTACTTAATAACTGATTAATAGATTTTCTATTATTGCTTATTAATAATTAAATATAACAAAATTTTCAAAGTATAATTAAAAAAATAATGCAATCTATACAAAATTGTATTTCATTTGAAAAACATCACTAGACAATTTTTGTTCTACTTATCTTTAAAAATAAAATAAAGTATTAATATTTATATCATTTAGAAACTATGTAACCTTTTAAACTACTTCTTCTTCTTCTTCTTCTTCTTCTTCTTCTTCTTCTTCTTCTTCTTCTTCTTCTTCTTCTTCTTCTTCTTCTTCTTCTTCTTCTTCTTCTTCTTCTTCTTCTTCTTCTTCTTCTTCTTCTTCTTCTTCTTCTTCTTCTTCTTCTTCTTCTTCTTCTTCTTCTTCTTCTTCTTCTTCTTCTTCTTCTTCTTCTTCTTCTTCTTCTTCTTCTTCTTCTTCTTCTTCTTCTTCTTCTTCTTCTTCTTCTTCTTCTTCTTCTTCTTCTTCTTCTTCTTCTTCTTCTTCTTCTTCTTCTTCTTCTTCTTCTTCTTCTTCTTCTTCTTCTTCTTCTTCTTCTTCTTCTTCTTCTTCTTCTTCTTCTTCTTCTTCTTCTTCTTCTTCTTCTTCTTCTTCTTCTTCTTCTTCTTCTTCTTCTTCTTCTTCTTCTTCTTCTTCTTCTTCTTCTTCTTCTTCTTCTTCTTCTTCTTCTTCTTCTTCTTCTACTTCTTATTATTATTATTATTATTATTATTATTAGTAGTAGTAGTAGTAGTAGTAGTAGTAGTAGTAATAGTAGTAGTAGTAGTAGTAGTAGTAGTAGTAGTAGTAGTAGTGGTAGTGGTAGTGGTAGTGGAAGTGGTAGTAGCAGTAGTGGCAGTGGCGGCAGTGGTGGTGGCAGTGGCAGCTGTGGTGGTAGTGGCGATAGTTGTAGTAGTAGGAACAACAGTAGTAGTAATGGCACTAGTATCAGATAGCACTTGAGAAAAAGATAAAGCTACCAACATTATTTACTTATAGTAATATAAGCATATCTAATTAATATGATTTTACAAAATTAATCTATTATAGGCTTTTTTTTTTGTCACACACAAATTTTTTTATCTAATTTTGTTACAGTGTTTATTAATTTAACATTGTTTTTTTTTTATTATTGAGAAATATTAAAAGTACTTCATCATTTCATTTATGAGTTCTGTAAAGGCTCATTTATGCAACAACTCATTTTTATGCCTAATAAAATAATGACTAATTTACAAGATAAATGACCTCATTTATAAATGTACTTGAGTGAAACAAATGCTCTTAACCTATGTTTTAAAAACTCTTTAAATTATTATTTATTATTATTGCTTCTGTTATTGTTTTAATTTAACCATATTAAAAATAATTATTATTAAATATATTTTATTATTTTATAATATAATTGTAATAATTATATTATAAAAGAATAAAATTTATTTAATAATAATTCAGTTTTTTATTTTCATGAAAATATTCCATTCTAAATATATAAATATCATACTTGATATTAAATTAAAATAATAGTATGAATATTCTTTCAACATTTATTAAATAATTAAATATTATATTGTAAAATAATATTAAATAATGTAATAGGTTTGTAAAAACATATTTAAATTTAAGAGACACTGGTAAATTATTCTAAAATTTCTATTATCAAAGAATGCATCGCAAAACAACACAGAAAAAAAATTTTTAAATAATTAAATTAAAAAAGATTAGCCTGTTTAGATAAGAAAGTCAAACGAAAGTAAGAAAAAAAATCAGGCATTTTAATAGTTTTTTTAATTATTATTTCCATCTTTGCTTGTGTATTTCAATTTTTTAATTTTGATTTCATTTGTATTCTACCAAATATTCTTAAATTTTGACACCTTCCTTGATGTTTTGCTGAGTTGATTAATCTCAAGTGTTTTCATAAAATTAAGAAATGTGATACAATGAATCTTTCTGTTTTATAATGATATCGCCATCGTTATAAAAAATATTTATTTAGCAACTGATTTAAATAATATATTAGAGATGTGAAGATAAATAATTCCCCCTCTCTTTTATTATATATAAAAGGTGTATGGATATTTTCATAAATAGTATCATCATCATTCTTTTTAACCATTGTTTATTTACTGCAGGATGATGATCACTCCAAGTTTAATCCATTTTCCTTTAACTCTCGCCTTTCTTTTCCACACCATCTCATTACACATTCTTAATACATCTATCTATCTCATATGTGGTCTCTTTCTAGGTATTTTCCAATCACTTGGAATCCAGTTGAACATTTTAATTGCCTATCTATTATAATCTCTTCTAACAATATGTCCAGCTCAATTCCATATCAGTCTCTTAATTCATTCAACAATGTCAGTAACACCTGTTTGTTCTCTTACTCATAAGTACTTTGTTTTCAATCTCTTCTTTTTGTTCCAACATGCATCTCTCCATATTTCTTTGAAATGTTTCTGAAGTTTTTATAGTTATCTTCTGTTAAGGGTCCAAATATCAGATCCAAAAGTAAAAACTGTTAAAATACATTTATTAAAAATCTTCATTTTCAAACACATATGAATATTTCCTTTTAATATTAAGTTATTTTTATCAAAATCACTTCAACTAAGTTTAATTCTATAACTAATTTCATACATTATGTTTCCATCTGTTATAATAATATGAAGAATATATTTGTATTTCTTAACTTCATTTACCTCGATTTTTATTTTCTTTCTTTGAGAAAATCCATTAAACATTATTACCATCATTTTAACAATTATTTTTAATCATACTTTCTTACTTTCATCTGATAACTCTTGTATTCTTGAAGCTATAAAGTATTATTTGTAAAAACAACTACATCATCTACAAAATCTGGATGACTTAAATGATCTCCATTTTTATTTTCTTAATTTTCCATTTTAACCACAAAATACTTTTTGAAAAACTGACATAGAAAGTTTTGGAAATATGGAGTCTTCCTGTTGAACACCATTTTCAATGTTAATCTTATTACTATCATTATGTAATCTAATTGTTGCTGTACATTTATAAATATTCTTCAAAATATGACAATATCCTGGTTCTATATTGATGATTCAATGCTTTAATCACTGATTCAGTGCTTATAAAATCAAATGTCTTATCAAAATCTGTAAATCCAAACCATAATGGCAAATCATATTCATTGATTCATTCTATACTTTCTTTTAATACTTGGATATAACCCACTGTACTAAAAGAAATTTTAAATCCAGCTTGTTTTTTGTTTGTTTGGTTAAAAAGCAAAGTTTGCTGTAAATGAGTAGTAATTATTTTGGTAAAAATTTTGTATTGAACTGATAAAAGTCTAATATATTTGCAATTTCTAATATCTTCTTTATCATCTTTTTACATATTTATGATAATATTGCATTTTTTCAATCATCTGATACATTTTTATTATCATTTAGACATTTGGTATGAAATTTTTCGGAAAATTTTATCTTGCTTTATTTAAAATATTGATTACAATTCCATCATTATCTGGGGCTTTTCCCTTCTTCATAAATTTAATTGCTATTTCTTCATTTAAAATGCAGGGCAATTCAGAAGATATAGTAGGTATAGGAGATACTTTTCCTTATTCTTTATTGCTATATAATTCTTGATAGAACCATTCTACACATTGATGGCATCTCTCTTTTTAATAATAGTTTGATTTTTTTCTTATTGCAGAAATAAGTTTTTAACCCATAGCAAAATGTTCTTCTACAATCTTGAGACTTTTTATCTCTTCCACAGATTTTCTTGCTAGATCACAAATATACTTTGTTATATCATTATTACTCTTTTCCACTTTATAAATTTCTAGATATCCATTCCTTATTAATGCATAATTTCTATATATTTTCATATTCTTTTTTTTCTTCATAAATTCTCTAGTCTCAGTAGAAATTTTATTGGTCAAATGCTGCTTTTTTCTGCAAGCTATCTTTGTGGCAGTTTTAAAAAGTGTATCAGTTATTTTCCTATTTATTTCAATCAAATTTGAATCATGTTTAAAATCAGCTATTATCTGAAGACAATTTGCAAGTTCTAATTTAAATATATTAGAATGTTGTTGAAGATTAGAAACATCACCCATGAATATTGTTTTTTCTTAGTAATTTTTGTTTCTTTGGTCTTGCATTAACATGTGTCTTACTTCTCACTAATTAATTATCATTTTCTGTATTGAATTTATTAAGAACATTACAGTCTTGAAATATGTATTTTCTGTTAGCCAAAATGCTTCCATGTCCATTTCAATTTAACATTTTCCTCCAAAAAAGATTTTATAATATAAAATTTTTCTTTTTCTGCAAATTCCACAAATCTATTATCTCTCTCATTTCTATTACTACTACCAAATTTACCTTCAACACTTTCATCTTTCAATTGTTTACCAATTCTAGCATTGAAGTGTCCCATGATAATTTTAAAATGTTTTTTTTTATCAAAAGCCTTTGGTTCATCCATATAAAAATGCTGTATCTCATCATCACATTGAGAATTTGTCGGGCATAAATCTGAATTACCTGAATTTTATATTTGCTGTTAAGTTGAATAACTAATCTTGCTACTCTATCTGATACATCATCAATCTCCATAACATTGTTTTTCCACTTTGTATTTATAAGGAAACCTACTTAACTTGTACTTCCAATGTTTGTACCTTTATAGTCCTGTACATGTCCACTTTTTAAATCAATTGCTTTTTCAACTTTTTTTCTAATTTCACAAAGTCCAATAATATCTCATATAACACAAGACAGTTCTTTTTCTAATTCTTGCAATCTTTCTTCACTTAAAATTGATCTGCAATTGTAAATACTTAAATAAAATGTCATCAAATGGCAGCATGAGTCCAGGACATTCTTAACACCCTCAACCTTCAACCACTAAATGCTGTCTTGGTTGGTGATATTTTAGTCTCCTAGGGTTAAGATATTAATCATATGTCCATAATGTATAGCTATTTTATAGCAGTGATTAATAACAAATTACAACTAAAGTGCTTATCATTATAAATATAAAACGTGATGTCGTAGTTCTAATAATAATCAAAATTACAACAATCACTTTTTTCTTTTAAAATAAAATCATATTATTATTATTATTAGTATTAGTATTATTTCATATTCGACATTTTATTTAGAACAAAAAATACAGTATACTCAAAATCATTTTTTGTTGTTGTTTTGAATGAAAAAAAGAAATATTTTAATTTAATTTACTGTTGACAATGAATTTTTTTTCTTATGTGTCAAAGCATCGTCCGGGAAGTGAACCTGCAAACCCGGGAAAACTGCTTGTAAGGCTGCTGTGCTGACCACTCGACTACCAATGCTTGACAAAGAATTTTGTGATATATTTTTATATAAATTACAAATTTTATTTTATTATTAATTCATTAAACAGTTTTTTCATGGCCAGTAAAATCCTATGACCAAATCATTATATATTTTTTGAATAGATATATTAGACAATTTCCATATTTCCTCATTCTTTTTAAATTTATATAAATAAAGATACAATAAAAGACAAATGACGTCCAAGATGCATTTCATGCTGAACAAGCACTCATAGGTTAGTCCAGCTCACTATCTCCCATATATATATATATATATATATATATATATATATATATATATATATATATATATATATATATATATATATATATGAAGAGTATTTGTCTGTAGTAAATTGTAACATTTTTATTTACCACTGTCAAAACTCACTCCACTCACATCTTTGACACCATCCACCTCAGATAAATACAGTAATGATTATTACTAATCATTTTCTAAACTAGAGATTGACTCTAGCACAGATATAAACTTTAAACTTCAGTTAAAGATTAATATATCCGATTTTTTTTAATTTTAAACATACACACACATGGAGTTATTCAGATATTTTAATCTTTAACTGAGGTGTAAAGTTTATAGCTGTGCTAGAGATAATCTCTAGTTTAAAAAATGATTAGTAATTATCATTATTATATTTATCTGAGGTGAATGGTATCAAAGTTGTGAGTGAAGTGAGTTTGACAATGGTAAATAAAAATATAACAATTTACTATAGAAAAATAGTCTTCATATAATAGAGATAGTGACCTGGGCCAACTGATGAGTACTTGTTCAGCATTAAATGCATCTTGGGGGTCATTTGTCTTTTATTGTATCTTTATTTGTATGAATTTAAAAAGAATGGGAACTATGAAGGTTGTTTAATATATCTATAAAAGATATTACACGTGGGAAAGAGATAGGTAAATAACTCCATGTGTGGGTATGTTTAAAATTAAAAAATCAGATATATGATTCTTTAATTAAGGTTTAAAGTTTCTATCTGTGCTAGAGATAATTTCTAGTTTAGAAAATGATTAGTATTAATCATTATTATATTTATCTGACGTGGATGGTGTCAAAGTTGTGAGTGGAACGAGTTTGAGAATGGTAAATAAAAATGTAACTAACAATATTTTTTGAACAGCACAGAGACAGACATGTAGAATATTTAATAAATTCCAAATTATATAAATGAATGAGAATTCCAGTAATAGAAAATTACTAAGTAAATATAATTATTTCAATAAACAAACACTTCAAATTTTTAACTAAAAATGTAATATTCCTTAACATGTAATTCTTATGTATGTTAGTTGTCTATCTGAAGATAGGTAATATAACTGAGAAAAAATTATTACTAAGACGAACTACTTAATTCCCACTGATGATAATTACTATGTTCTTTTTACTCTCTTAAAGTTAATTTAGCATTTCAATTTCTAAATCAAATCTTTAATTTCCTGTTGCTTAAATATTCTAAAGTTCATTCTGATAATTAAAAATGTATTATTTTATAATTTGTATTTATCATTCTTCATTATGAATACTTATTTCTTCTAAAATGGTTAACAAAAAGCTCTAATAACACAGTAATTATAAATTAAAATTTCTAGTCTTAAACATTAAAGCCACTAAAAAATACTTTTCTACTTGTTTTTCACAAACAAGTATATTCAATTTAAAAAAAAAAAGTATATTCAATTTAACATTAGCTTTATTTAGATGGATCTTTGATAAATAGCTAGCTGGTGAGTGAATCAATTTATTTTTAAAACTATTTACTTATGGAAATGATGACATATTTTCACATAGTAGAAACCTTTTAAAAAATATTATCAATTTTTTAAACATTCAAAAAATAATCTTCAATAATCATAACTGTTTAACTGCTGGTGTATTGGTCTAGAATCAGTTTTTTTTTAAGTTACGAGTAGATTATAATTTTTTTCATCCAAGTAATTAGTTGATTTACAGCCTAATCCAATTATAGTCAGTAAATGATATATATAGATATTTAATAGTAAATATTGCTAGGTAATATCGCTTGTTCTGATGATTCTAAATGCACCAATTGTACAACAAAAAGACCAATTGTAATTAATATGATTATGTCCGAGTTACCTTTATATAATTTAATATATTACATAACAAACAAATGTATTGGTAATTCAATAGAGAAAATAAAAGATCTCTGAATTGTATAGAAATTTTTATTTTTTAAAATAAAAATAAATAAATGCTTTAATAAAATGAAAACGTATAAAAAATATATTTTTTATTTTATTAAAGTTACTTTTTTTCTTTTTTTATGAAATATTTTATATTATATAAAAAAAATACTTTAGTTATTTTATTGTCTTTAAAATATTGACTTTTGAGAAATTTTGGAAAAATCTCTTATCAAATGCTAAAATGTAACCACAATTTTATTGCATCTAAAATCTTATTTATAGCACACATTTACCATTAAACCTTATGATAAGTTTTGATTTTTGCTAAATGACAGCAGTGTGAGAATTTTTATCACATAGTATCCAAATAAAAATTTCTGGGGAATATATCACAATTAGTGCGTTCATAGTATACTTGCAAATCAAGATAATTTGCTAAACATAAGATATCTTTTTGATTTTCATTATGAAGGACCATAAAATAGCTGATTAAGTAAATTATATTGCATTTGCATAATACAGATATATAAAATTCAGATATACAGTTTTATAAAATAACTATCTCAACAAACTCAGCAATTTAAAATAAACTTCCATGTTAGTAAAATTCGAAGTCAATGTTTAAAAAATAAAACATTTAATCCCATCAATCACATAAAGTAAAAAGATAAATCCTCTGTTTTTGAAGTATAAAGAGTAAAATTATTAACAATAATATATACTGAATTAAATGAGATAATACATTTGTATCTATTTATAAAACAAAATCTATTTTTATTATCTTTTTTATTGGGCTTTACATGATTTGGTAATAGAATGGCAGATTCTGGAATTCAAGGCCCATGGATCACAAACTGGTACTATCCCTTTTAGTTTTTAAACTTTTTGTAAACCCCTGAAAGCAATAAACACTTTTATTATTATTTTATTATTATTATTTAAATTTGAATTTTTAATAACAATAAAATATTTATAAAACATTTTCATTTAATTAAAACATATTTATTCAATTTTTTTATTAAATGTAGAAATGGAAAAAATAAAATAAAATAGGTATCTTTTTCATATATTTTTTCTCATTAAAAATTGTTACAAAACTAAACTGTATACTGACTAGCCAATTTATTCAAATAAAATATTTTTTTCATTTATCATTTTAATCAAAAAATAAATATTTTAATATTATTTTCTAAAATATGTTAAATTATTTATTTGAAAAATCCGATTGTTTATTTATACATTTAAGACAAAGTAAGCACAAATTTAAAAAAATTTCTAAGTGGATTATTTATATAAATATATAATTTTATCAATAATTTTTCTACAAAATTTCACAGTTTGAAATGTATATGGTTTGTTTTCAATCTACCTACAATATTATGAAATGATGAAATATAATATTTCAAATATTATCTTTTTTATTTATTAAAATGTATGAATAAAATTTAAAATAGCATTTGGTTGTGTAAAGGTTCTCCATTTATTCAGAATGTGTAAAACAAAAAAAAAAAAATGTTACCTAAGAGTACATACACAAGATGATTTGAATAAAGCTAAGAAATAATTTTAAGCTAAGAAAAGTGATATATTGTCAATTTATGATTTTCATTTATTTAAAATACAATGATATGTTCAATTGTGAAAGTTATTACAGTGAATAAATATTTTCTCCTGCAGTTATGCTTTGCACCAGAATAGCAAATTATCATGTTTACTAAGATTTAAGTTAACATTTTAGTTTGTGTAATTATTTATTTGTATATTTAGCAGTCAAAATACTTCATTCATTTTTTAAAAATCATTTTTCTATATAAAAGATAATAATTATATTAATGAGTCTAAAAAAGATAATTATAAAAATGATTAACATTGCTATCAAAGAAGAAATAATTCACAAATAAAACTGTAACAGTTGTAAATATGGAATGACTAAATCAATAATCTGTAAACTTTAATTAATTTTGAATGCTTTTATTTAAGTTAGAAACTCTGTTACTCTGTTTCTTTGTGCAGGCTTCTATCAAATGGATTATCTCAAAATTTTGTACATATTAGAACATGATAATCAAATATTTCAAGTTGGTCCCCTGATTTATTTACTGTAGAAAGATTGTTGAAGTAATGCACTTAAGAGAATAGTATATTTTTAAGATATATATTTATTTTTAAAAAAGTTACACTAAAAATATTTATAACTAGTTAAATAGAAATAAAAATAATTCTTACTTTCAGTTGATTATAAAAGTTGTTTGTTGTTTTTAAAAATGAATGAAATTTCTTTTTTTTTAATTCTTTTTCCATAATTAAAATATTGGAATTAATTTTTAATGTGCTGTGAATTTCCTTTAAAATGTACAGCTGCGACAATGTTTTTTTCTTCATTTTAAATAAAAATAATCCTTAACAATGGTCAAACATAAATTTTTCCACAATGTTGTTTTTAAATAATTAATAATGATTCCAATGTGATTGAAATAAAACAACTATATAAAAATAAATATTTTCTTTATTATTGAACAAGTTTTCATCACACATTAGGACCTTTTCAAAATAAACTTTTCTAATACAATCAAATGACCCTTATAAAGAAAATTTTTATTTTTATATAGTTGTTTTAATTTAATTGTGTTGGAATCATTACTAAATAGAAATAATTACAAAATGTATTTGAATATTAAAAAATTAAAAATAATATATAAAACATATCTTAATATTATTTAAATGTTATATATATTTCAACGGAAATAGGCAGATTTTTATTTAACTTAAACATTAATTTTAATTTTATTCATGCTGAGCATGCTTTTGATATAAATATATCAAATTCATAGCAACCTAAGTTTATTTGGTGAATAAATGTCTTGAACACCAAATATACTTTAGGTTGCTTTAATTTATAAAGATATGTCCTTAAATGCTATCCTAAGAAAAACTGTTAACAAATGCATATTAATTCTTTTGAAGGTG
Source organism: Epiperipatus broadwayi (assembly GCA_028023455.1). Classification (NCBI taxonomy): domain Eukaryota; kingdom Metazoa; phylum Onychophora; class Udeonychophora; order Euonychophora; family Peripatidae; genus Epiperipatus; species Epiperipatus broadwayi. Next base: position 1,648,020 of record JAQFVV010012533.1, read on the forward strand.
ACATATGTCCTCATATTCATGGTATTGTAATTTATGTGAGTGGGTGCATATATATATATATGGGTGCATATATATATATATATATATGCATACTATATATATATATATATATATATATATATATATATATATATATATAGTAACCCTTCCCCAACACTTATCTTTTTCTTCCTATCAATGAATACCCGGGGCACCAATTCTATTGATAATAGAATAAACTACTAATCTGATCTTGCTTTGAATTATTACTGAGACTGTTACAATGCTGTTCTACCATACCTTAGCTCAGTGGGGACTGCAAAGATCTATAAGGTGTAAAATGCATACTAAACATTGGAGGAAATGTTATAAATTAATAGGGGTAAAATATCTATCAAATAAACAAATAATTGAAATTGGTAAAGATCCACCATTTAAATTTACAAGTTATAGTTTGACCTCATCTATTCCCATTATCTAAATGCATCAAACAATCTTTGCTGTATGATAGAATTAAACTAATAAAATAAAGATGTGGTACTGATTAACTCTACTGTATGGTAAGTTAAAATTAAATACAAAATAAAAATATAACACTACTTAACTTTTATTGTACAGTAATTTAAAACAAATGATTAAATTAATGTGCATTCTAAAATAATAAGGAAATATCTCAGGGAATTAATTTATTGTATGGCTTAATTTTAAATCCCCACTTTACAACAACTATTAATTACTATCATAAAGGTAATGACATAAATTAAACATTATTCCAATAAAATAGTAGTAGCTAGATAATAAAAGGAATAAGGTAAATTTTGATTTCAATTCATCATCTAAATAATAACTGAATACTAAAATTTCCAGAAAATCATTAATTAGCCAGTCACTTCATATAGTGTTTGGATTGCGAGACAACATCATCAGATTTGAACATATTCATCATTAAATTTATGGGATAGGGCAATCATATCATATTGGATATGTAAGTGTATGTGCATATGTAAAAACATAGATCATGAATGCATGCCAAAGAATAACTTTGAACAAAGTTTTTAAATAAATAAAACATTTATTACAAGATATAACTAAATAAATATTTTGCATTGCTAATTTACACATATACATGTTTTGGATAATTTCAACATCAATGATTGAATAGTCTACATGAAAATAACTAATGTTAAAGCAAACTTCCTTGAATTTTATTCCAACAATATACTAGCTATCAGTCAATTCTGATGAGCCTGCAAAAAAAAAGCATTTATTAACACTGCACTAAAAAACAAAATAGACTTATATTTTAAAATCTATTTCAAAACTTATATATCTTTCAAAATAAAATATATTGATGTAAGAAATTTATCCACTATTTTATAATACTATGTACTAAACATATATGTAAAAATGACTGTAAAACACACATGTGTGTATGGCAATGCAAACATAAAATATTAAATAATTGAATTCATGCCATAAATATGTATTGACTCTTGTGGTCAATTAATTATAGTGAATAACATTCCTATTATAAAGTGCATGAAGTTAGTTAATCATTGTCTTGCAGTACAATCATAATCATGTTAAATAATAAATCTAATATAAAGTGCATGATGATTGATCAAAAATGCATTTTTTCTTTTACATTTCGAAGTGCAGTAAATATCAGTACTGTTAAAAATATTTCAAATTCAAAAATTCCTTAGCAAATAAATAGGAGTAGCATAAACTCTGATCTATCATGGGTTTATATATACTTAAGAGTATTCATTGTTATTAAAACAGGCAAAACTCTCTATACATATTGCCACTCAGTGCAAGCCAGAATAATCACTGGAGGCCAGAAGGCTTATGCATAAAATCCCCATCTAGTACCTATTCATCCAATATCCTCAGAGTGGTTTCTGGCTTGTGACTTTTGTCAGTGAGCAGCCTTGGATCTGAGACCATTGCACCTACATCTTAAAATCTAATGCAACTTTCCAGCAGCCATCTTTTATCTCTTCTTAACTATAAGCCAGAAACTAGTCTGGGGATATTAGATGAGTAGGCACTAGATGGGGATTTTGTGCACAAGTCTTCTGGCATCCATTGATTAATCTGGCTTGCACTGAGTGGTAATACATATATAGAGTTTTGCCTGTTTTAATAATAGTTATAATCAAGCATAAGAAATGGTGATCATGTGATGTTTATTGGCTTAGTATTCATTGTTCTCAGTATCAAGAAGGTGGATGCTCCAAAAGCAATCACTTTTATCTAAACAAATTACAGACATTTTAAACATAAAAATTGCTGAATATAATAAAATTTTATCAGTCCAATATTATTATCAAAAATGACAAGCAACTTTTAAAAATGTATTATGAGATAAATATTAATCTTGGTACTCACCACTTTTTGTAACCATAACTCAATAAAATATGCAAGGATATAAAATTTTAATTTTCACCATTTTTAACTAGCTTCAAACATTTTTTACTACTAATAATAGTATATTTTGAGATAAGATTTATTTTAATTCAGAAGCTTACTGCAATAATAAATTAAAATATTCCTAATGTTCATACATTTTAGATTTGCTTTATATTTTAAAAGGCATTTAAAAAAAACATAAGTTGAATAATCATAACAATATTATTATTAACCTTTTGGGTCATCTAAAAATATATGATTAATAATATTTCTAAACCATTAAAATTGAGAACGTAGTTTATTTTCTTTTTATTATCATCTTTATTTATTTTTTTACATTAAAGACCAAAAAAATACACATTTTTTTACATAAAATTATTCAAAAATAAATCATTCTTAGAGAAATAATTTAGAAGTTCATTTTTATATGGTACTTTTTCTGAGGATGATTGTAATACTTATTTAGTTAACAACTATGAAAAATTCAATAGAGGTTTTAGACATTTTTTTTGTGTAATAAAGACATTGAAATGTCACATGAAAAAATCTCTATAGGAATTGGAAATTATATTTCGATACTTTTTTAGAAATCGTATAGGGTTTTTTATATACAAAGAAATATAATGAACTAATTTTATCTATGTGACTGTATTTTATCCATACCTGAAAACAATAAACTTTTTTGTGATGACAATCAAATATTAGAAACATAGCTCAATATAAAAATATAATAAAATGAAATATTTACAATTAAGCAAGCAATTGCACATAAAAGATTAAATAATTTTCAATTAACTTCATTTTTTAAATTTTAATTTAGATATTCTTAATGACAGTTTATCAAATTTAAAAACTTATTTGAAGTACATATTAATAATTATTGCTTAAGCTTTTCAAAAAAGAATTTTGCAAATTTTAAGTCATTAAAATATCTATTTTCCATAAATTTGTTGGTCTATTCATATTATTCTGACCACAATAATAATTTGTACTTTAATTTATTGGAGTTGACAAATTTTAATATCAAGCAGTTCAGAAGCAAGTATGGAAATATAGCTTTAAAATTAAATAAGATAAATATGAAATAAAATATACAAATACAACAAGAAAAATATAATTTTGCTTACAGCAATGAGTTTCAACATATTTTAAGGTGATTTTTTTTATTTCAAATATGATTACATTTTATAAATTTTGTAGTAATGTAGTTGAATATTGTATCAGAATGAATGGGTGGTAAATAGGCTCAGATATTTAACAGGTAACCCTCTACCCCTAAATTTTATACATCTTGCATAATATTAGACAAGACAATTTTAATACACTCTCTTCTACTATTAATAGAAATCAGCCTTTTTAGCTTTTTGTTGATGTTACATAAAGTATTAAAACATAACATATAACACAATAGAAAATTCCCCTCTGTTTTAGTGTGAATTGTTTAGGTACTAAATATAAAAATTATGTTTAAAAAATCGATAAAATTTTAAAATATGATTTAGCAACTTTGTTTTCAAAAATTCTGATATGAAATCATGAACAAAAATAAATGACGTTTAGAAGTGAATGAAATGTCATAAAATTGTCTATCAATAATTTTTAATTGAAATGAGCTTTAAAAATATAGTCTTTTTGTAATAATGCAATTTATTTAAAGTATAAATATTAATTGAGTAATTGTATATTAAACAAATATAAGTAGAAGGATTTGAACTTAGAATTCTTTAGTATAATATATTCATTCTCCACCCCATCTCAAGCAACCATACATATGACCACATATATACAAAAAAAATATATGACCACTAATATATGTATTTCATGCACAACCCAGTACTTATCAATTGGGTCAGATAATAATCTCCCACAAGGATTATGATTTTCCCCAACTGATAAGTGCTGGTTCTGTATCCTTGAGTTTGTTTTTCCTCAGAAAAAAAGTTCTTTCTGAAAAGGAAAGAGAAAAAAAATAAGTATGGAGAAATAAAAAACGGAAAACAAATGTACCTGCAGATACAGAATGTGATGGGATTTAATAATTGTGAATAAATTTGTATTAAATATTTACTGATACACTGATATCTAACCATTGGCTATTAATTAACTAATCTCTAGATAATTGATGTCCAGTTGTTAAGCTGGAGGCCAGACAAAAATCTCTCATGTGATGGATATAACCCATGAGATTAGAGTTGCTGACCCTTGTCTTAGTCCATGTGCCTGTACCAGGTCACTTGTCTGACTGAAATATATCAAATTATTGGAGCTTGTCTGAATTGAGGGCTACCTGCATAACTATAACTTTCTACATCCTGAATGTTACAATAAAAAGGCAGCCAGTCTTGAGATTCCAGTACTATGTTATATATATATATATATATATATATATATATATATATATATATATATATATATATATGGATAGACAGAAAAAATAATATATATGGATAGACAGAAAAAATAAACTTTCTGTCAATTGTTTATACATTGTACAATCTTGAGATCTATTATACCAATGTCTGAGAAAAAAAGAAAGAACGAACTGGTTAACAATATACTGACTCTGTTATTAATGGGAACAATCTAATCCAATTAAAATTATTTTACATTTAATTTATGTTTTTAAAGCAAGGATTATTTTAATCATAAATGTAGCTATTAAGGAGAAAAGTGTTTAGGAGGAAAATGCAAAAAAGTGACTGACCAATGAAACTTCTAGATAAGCCTCCAAAGACAGAGGCTTTAGGTATTTTTTTTGAATTTTGTTATTTATAAAAAAATATGCTTAAGACTTTAAAAAATTATAATGTAGTCAAGTGTTGTTAACCGAGAGGTCCCGCAGTCGCCTTGCAAGCAAGTAGTTGGTTGCAGATGGTTGTGGGTTCCCCTCCCGGTCGATGCTATGACATATGGAAAAAAAAGTTATAATGTATTGACCAAGATGTTTTTTAATAATAAATAAACTCAAGATATTTAATCAAACAAGATTTTGCTAAAAGTGATTTTGAATACTAATTAAGATTGAATAATTGGAAATATTTTACTTTCATATTAGAATACCAAAATATGTATATGCTTATTTTATATATACATTAAATTATTTTTGTCTTAGTAAAATACAAAAATATTGATATATTGGTATAAAAAAATTATTATCAACATATGATATATTATATGTATATTATAACATGCAGTTTATGAATTTATCAATACATGAAAACACATATATCCAAAACCATTCAAGGTTATTATATTAAAGTAGAATAGTTTTTATTGGTTTATTAATAAATGAGATATTTTGTGTTTTTAAATTATTTTGTATTCTTAGATGTGCACATGTGCAGGTATATATAAACGTGTGTGTGCACTTGATTGTTTAATATTTGTTAACAAGATATACTTTTATAAATCATAAATTAAATATTATTAAGGTACAGTTTTGTTTTTCAATCTATGGGAATATTATTTAATATTTCCAAATCAAAACTAGAAGGATTGATTTGTATACAAAGTACTTTTCAGAACTTTTCTCTTTATTATTATTTTTAATAAATAAATTTGTTAATCATTATTTTAAAATTATTCCCTTGAAATTATTTACTATAAAATGGATTTAAATTTAATGTATGTTTATTTTCTTCTGTTCACAATCGGTTACTAAGATCCTTGCAATCTTAAGCTAGTTTTGGACAATAATGGTACTTTCTCTTTATACATGTGAAGATATTTTATTTGGACATCCAGAGAGTTCTTTGTGGGATTATTTTGATGGCACAAAAGATTTTATTGATGATTCATACATGCACTGTACCTATTGACCTAGAACATTGCTGATCAGCATTGCTATAATTATTTCAGCATTTTTATATTATGTTATATTATAAGATATTATATAACACTATGTTTTTATACTGCAGTAGTGATATTAGCAATTAAGCCAATGCACATGCACTTTTAAAGATAAATTATGAATGAATATTCTCACTTTTCTAGACACAAGATATAGCCTTTTTGAAAAGATGGAATGAATCCACCCATCCTTTTGAACCAAACATTTATGTATGGGCAAATCTTAAGCGTATGGAAATGAGAGCATGAAGATGTTAAGCAATCACTTTAAATTACATTTTATTAGGCTTGAATGAATGATGCTTGTGAAATCTTTAGAATTTACAATATTTGCTATATAAAATAATAACTCATTATATATGTTTAATTTCAACTAAAAAATGACATATTGTAAATTGTAAAGATTTCATAAGCATCATTCATTCAAGCATAATAAATGTAATTTAAAGTGATTGCTTAACATCTTCACACTCTCATTTCCATACGTTTAAGATTTGCCCATACATAAATATTTGGGTTGAAAGGATGGGTGGATTCATTTCATCTTTTCAAAAAGACTATATCTTGTGTCGGGAATAGTGAGAGTATTTATTCATAATTTATCCTTAAAAACACATGTGCATTGGCTTAATCACTAATGTCACTATTGTGTGTTATTATAATTTAACACTTAAGTATATGCATGCAATTGAAATATTGATAATTGATTTTATACTTTTTCTTAAGTTTGCCATTTTTTTGAAGATAATTAGCCTATTTTTTATAATTACCTATTTTAAAAATGACTAAGGACATTTAATAATTAATGCTGGTGATATTATGTTCATAACTTACATATTATTTGTTATTTTAATTTTAATGATGAACTATGCTCATGCTTATATATTTATATTACACATTCCAATTTAGCCTGTGGCTAAATTGCAATAATGAGTGCATAAAATAAAAAAACCAATCATCACATTTTTTGTATAGGAGGGGGAAGTGTAGGACATCCGAGTTTAAACCCTACATGACCAAGTATCCAAAAGCCTCAGACAGAGAGTAAGAGAAATATTTTTTTCTCTCTATTCAACTTTGTGTTAGTAAAAGGGATAGTATATATTTTGATGGGTTTAATATTAGTACTTAAAAGTTAGAATTTTAAAGCACATATAGATAATTGTCTGTTGACCCAAACTGATAAATCATTTTTCAAAGTTTTCTTATTAACCTTCTTTAAAGTTAATTTATATTTAATAGATTATAATATTTTTTCTTTAATCATACTTTGATTATAATATTGTCTTACTGATTTATTTTATAAATTTTAATTTATAGCTTTTTAAATCATTCAGATTTTTTTTATTAGACAAGTTTTATATATTTGGTATAGATGAGTATGTATGTATTTACAGATATATTTAAAAAAAAGGTTTTATTTAAATCATTTTATAGTTTCTTTTTAAAACAGTTATATTATTTAGGAACAATTTATTTTATTTTGTCTGAAAAAGTTAAAAGTTTTACTTAATGTTCATGCTAATTTCAAAATTTAATGAGAAGAGATGAAATGGTCAGGGTTGACATAGGTAAAGGGCCATGTGGAAGGATAAGGACAAAGAATTATCAATCAGTCATTGTAATTAACAGACATTCAGATAATTTTATAGACCAGACTCAATAATAAAATTTAGAAAAAAATTGTCAATTCACAAAAAAGATTTAATACAAACCATTAATGGAATGCAGTTTATAACGGACCATGTGTTTTTAGTAACAAAAATATATGTGATATCATCAGACATAGCACATATATAATCTGACAATAAGACAGAAAAAAAGAATAAACTTGATTGCTTTTCACAAACCACACATTTTTTTAAGGTTTCTACATCAATGTGTTGGGGTAAAAAATATTTTGTTGGTGGCTTCTTTAGGTCCCAAGAAACCTATGCACATCAGAAGAGTTTAAATCTAAAGTACTTAAAAACCCCTTACAACTGATTTATAAAGATGAAAAAAGAAACTTATTACCACACTTGTGCTGCTATAAAATAAAATATTGAAATTTGTGAAACTATGCCATTTGTGAATATGAATTAAAGCACAAACCAAAAAATGCTAAAATATATGAAAAAAGAAAACATCCATCTTTCTATCAAAAGTAATTATACCCAGAAGAAATGAAAAAACTGTTCCAGTGCTAAAATGGTCCCTATAAAAGCAAGTTATTTTATCATCATTGCAGTAAAATAAATTGCATGCCAAGAATAAGACTGTTCCAGTAAACTGCTATAATTGGTAAATCTACATGTGTTACATATTAGTGTATCACTGATTTCAAATTCTAAACCATCAACAATTTCACTTTACAATGAAATTTCTTGGTCTTTTTGAAACTGGCTTTACATCAGAGGGTTAAAGAAAAACTGTTATTATCAATTTTAATTATATTTTTATAAATAACTATTAAAAAATCTTTTAATAATAAATCCATTTATCTCTCTTTAAATCCTAATATGAGAATGAATTATTAAAATTTTTTAATAATAATAAACATTGCTCTATTGATATTATGTATCATTAGATTATTATTTGTAACCATGTATTTTATTTTTGTAAAATGTGTTTATTGTGTATTGATTCAATATGTTGATTTATATTGTATGTCAAAAGGGTTTAATAGTTTTTTATTCATAATGGAAATAGACACATATACACACACACCTAGTAATATAATTATGCTTACATGTATATTTGTTGAGCATGAATGTTAAAAATTGGTAGAAATTTAGCATTAGAATGGATGGATTTTAAAGTAGTCAATGACCTCAATTGGTGAAAATGGAGATAGATAATTTGAGGCTGATTTCTCTAAATGATCTTATCTCTATGATCTAACTAACCTTTCTCTACTCATTTCTCGATTAATATTATGTTTAAATTTATCAATATAAAAATATGTTATACACAATAGGCAAGTATGTACATGCATAGAGTGTTTATTTTTAAATTAAAAATGTTTCTAGGGTATAAGATTTTTTATTTATGCACTAGCAAAATTAATGCACACACATTACACTATAGGATATAAACATTGAGTTTTATGTTTCAGTAAAAGAAAGGAAAAAAATCTTTGGTATTATTATTATTACTATTCAAATGTAAACAATTTATCATTGTTAATTAGTAATATTTACCAAGGCTGTAACATCAAAAATATGCATGTAAAAATGCAATAGTATGGACCTCTACAAGTCTTAACCACGATGTGCATTTAAATAAATTTATAATTGTTAATTAAGTAAATTTTCTATCTGAATTATTAATGATTAATCAATAAATGTTAATTTGTTTTTATAAAAGAGAAATATATCATTCTTAAGAGTTAATCTTTGTCTTGTAAGATTTTCTATGATCATCATCACCACTGATGAATGTCAATTGTTAAATCATAATTTAAATATAATAATATTTTAGGTAAATAAACATAGGTTGATAAAAGATAAAATTTATGTTGTGAATTAATTGTAAAGCTGTGGCTGGAAACATTAGCATCATCATCTTATTAATCAATAGTCTAAATAAATGTGTTTAATGGCCATATGAATAATGGTTTTCACTGTATTTGTTTATTATTTGTGAGCCATCATTAGTGATAATGATTACCATCGAAGATCTTCAAATGTCACTCCGGGTTTAGTGAATTGCTACTGATAAATTGATAGAATTTAATATGAGCTAGTAAGACTTAGAAGAGTGTTAATATGCACTTATGATATTAAAATCTTATACAATAATTTTGTCTCATAATTTATTTGCACAACTAAAGAATAATAAGAATGTTTTTTTCTTAATGTTAGTGCAAATGTGGTATGGCTCTAAGATACAAAATCCTACATTCTGTTATAAATAATATAGCAAATGGGTTCCCACCAGGTATATCATGTAACTTTATCTAGGTTTAGATAGCTTAGTGCACCCAGATAGACCATATATGCATAAGTAAATACTTATAAAAAATTGTAAAAAAGCATACTAGCAATTATAATTCTCATTATCCCCCAAGCTAGGTTATTTAATATTTTTCATTGTTACACATGGCAACCCAACTGAAAGTTCTGAGAGATACTATCTAACTGAGTGGAGTAGTCTTTATAATGATTAGAGATGTGTAGTTAAAAAAAGGAAATTATTTTGTGTGTAATTTTTTCTCTTTCTTATAGAATTATTTTGCCCATGTGTTCTTATGTTAGACTTTTATATGATGATGTTTATTGTTGTTTTATTTCTTTGTTGATGTAGATGAATGAGTACAGCCATGAAACAGCTGTTTTCCAATTTTAAAATATTATATATGTATCATAACTTGAGTCAGTGTTTAAGCTAGCAAGAGGATTTTTTTTTTAATAAAAGATGTATTGCTATGAGGTAGGGACAGAATTAGTGATTGTTATAATTATAAAATAATAATTTCATCTATATTTGGGAAGTTCATGTTATAGAAAGTCTATGATTTATGAGATTGAATTGGGTATTTGATTGTTGAAGTCTGGTTGGCTAGATTGCAGTTTGTGATGATAAATGGAGAGTTTTGTCATTGCCTTGAGGATGTTGTGTATTCATACAACCTCATTCACTGCTCCAACCCAATTTATGATTTATTATTTATCATGAAGCAGTTAACAATAGTCCTGCCATGATCTCAGCCTATAAGTCTTCTAGAAAGTGAGCAAAGCATAGTTTTTTTTATATATTCTAGCACTTAAGACTTTAAAGAAGCAGGGCACAGTTTTGATATTTGTCTTTAAGACTTCAAGACAGGGAGCAAAGCATTATTTATATATTCCAATACTTAAGACTTGAAAGAAGTAGGGCATTGCAACATAGTTTTCATCTTACTACCAAGAGTGATGATAGATTAAAGTGATTGAATTGGGATGGCTTTTTAGGTGTTCATGGTGCATTGTGTGCTTGAAGTGCTGTAACTGAATTCCTTTATTTTTCTCAGAATTGGGAGCTGCTAATCATTTTGTTGACTGTCAGTATTTTTTAGATCTCAAGAGGAATAGATAAGCATATACATTGAAGGATGAGCTCTATTATGAATATATACATGTTCTATATAGATTATTATTATATGATTCAGTAAGCAATGAATATGAAATATTTTTTGAAAGCATGAAAAAGTAAGGTGATAAAAGGCAAATCAGTCAGTAAGGGATGTGTTTTCAGAAAAAAATGGATGTGCAAGTTTTTGTTGGTCAGGGAGATCAAGACAAAATAGATTAAATTTTGATAAAATGAATAAACTTGAAAATGTTTTTACAGTTTGTGGCAATGGTACAGTAACAAAAATTGAAACTGTAGTCAAGGAGCCAGAGATTTGCCAAACTCAGATAGAAAGAGAAGTACCATCAGTAATGGAAATGATGATGCATATGTTTAAAAGTTTAAAAGAAGACTTAAAAGATTTAAAAGATAAATCTTTAAAACCAAAAATAGATAAATCAGTAGTTGATTATAAAAGATCTATAGAAAATATAAAACAAGATAAAAAAGATGTATGGAAAATCTAAGAGAAGATAGACAAGGATGTATGAAAATTGTAAACAAAGATGTAAAAGATTATAAAAGATCTATATTAAGTTTAGACAGATCTTTAGAACAGAAAATAGATAAAGTTACAGAAGGGAAGATGGTAAAAGATCAGAGATTGATAGCTCATTAGAAGATAGGATGTAAGTGGTATATCAGTCTATGGAAACCCAAGAAGGTGGTCAAGGTTCACATGTGTTAAAAAAAATTAATGAGAAACTGAATGAGAAAATAGATAGATAGACCAATAAATTGATGGATAACAAACCCCAAGAAATAAAAATTAATGTAGAAGTTATAGATATGAAAAAGCCAGTAAAGAGAGTACATAAGGAAATGAACAAAGCTCAGAATAATGTGGACTCTGAAGTTAAGAGAATGAGAAGAGAGTTGGAGGAAAAACACCATGTAAAAAGATCAGGTAATCAAATTAAAAGGAGAAGAAATAGAAGGGATAAAATGAATTCTCCCAGGAAGAGAATATTACAGAAATGATCAAAAATCTATATCTCTAGATAGATTAAAAGACAATTATGTGTGGCCTCAAAAATCAATTTTTCTGGATAGATTAAAGAAAATTGTGTATGGGCTCAAGAGTCAATCTTTCTAGATAGATTAAAGAAAAATTATGTATGGTATCAAGAGTCAATCTTCATAGATAGATTAAAGAATAATTACGTATGGTACTAAGATTCAATATTTTTAGATATATTAAAGGACAATTATATATGGTATCAAGAGTCAATATTTCTAGATGGATTCTATTACCTGAATTTATATAAAATGACTCATAAGGAAGTGTATTACAAGTGTCCATTAAAATGAAAAATGGAAGGATCAAAAATGCAAGGATCATACATATACAATTCTGTACAAACCCTGCTGCAAAAATATAATATGGCATTGATTTATTTTAGTAGTTATATGATTTAAAAAGAAAAGAAATATAAAATATTTTGGTTGGTTATGGGAAATTAACAAGAAACATGATTTTTTTATTGAAAGAAAGGGGAAATTGGTACACATTCCAATTTAGCCTGAGTTTAAATTGCAATACTGTGCATAAAATATACAAAAAATAATCATCATATTTTTTGTATAGGAGGGAGATGCTGTAGGGTATCTGAGTTCAAATCCTACATGACCAAGTATCCAATATCCTCAGACAGAGAGTGGGAGAAATATTTGTTTCTCTCTATTCAACTTTGTGTTAGTAAAAGGAATAGTGTATACTTTGAAGGGTTTAATAGTAGTACTTAAAAGCTAAAATTTTAAAGCACATATAGATAGTAGTCTGTAGATACAAACTGATAGATTTTTTTAACTTTGCTTATTAACCATCTTTAAAGTTAATTTATATTTAATAGATTGTAATATTCTTTCTTAAATCATACATTGATTATAATTCTTGTTTTACTGATTTATTTTATGAATTTTAATTTATATATTTTTAAATCATTCAGATTTTTATTTATAGGCAAGTTTTATGTATTCAGTATGGATGAGTATGTGTGTATTTACAGATATATTAAAAGAATAGGTTTTATTTAAATCATTTTAGTTTCTTTATAAAACTGTTATATTATTTAGGATCAATTTATTTTATTTTGTCTGAAAGAGTTAAAGATTTTACCTAATGTTTAGGTAATGAGAAGAGATTAAATGGTCAGGGTTGACATAGATAAAGGGCCATGTGGAAGGATAATGACAAAGAATCATCAATCAGTCATTATTAATAAGACATTCAGATAATTTGGGGGACCAGACTTAATAATAAAATTTAGAAAAAAAATTGTCAATTCACAGAAAAGATTTAATACAGACCACTAATGGAATACAGATTATAACTGACCATTATTTTTAGTAACAAAAATATGTGTGATGTCATTAGAGAGAGCACATAAATAATTTGACAATAAGAAAAAAAAACCTGATTGCTTTTCAGAAACAACACATTTTTTAAGATTTCTACATCAATATGTTGGAGTAAAAAATATTTTGTTGGTGGCATCCTTAGGCCCCAAGAAACTTATGCCCATCAGAAGAGTTTAATTCTAAAATATTTAAAACATCTTATAACTGATTTACAAAGATGAAAGAAGAAACTTATTGTCTCACTTGTGCTGATACAAAGTAAAATGCTGAAATTTGTGAAATTATGCCATTTGCTGAATTTGAATTAAAACACAAAGCAAAAAATGTTAAAACATATCAAAAGCAGAAATATCCATCTGTCTATCAAAAGTAATTATATCAAAAGAAATAAAGAAACCATTCCAATGCTAAAATTATCTCTATAGAAGCAAGTTATTTCATCATCATCACAATAAAAAGAATTGCAAACCCAAGCCAAAAATACCACTACTCCAGTAAACTGCTGTAATTGGTAAAAATCTATGTGTGTTACATATTGGTGTGTTGCTGATTTAAAATTCTAAACTGTCAACAAGCTGAATTTAAAATCAATTTCTTTGGACTCTTTGAAACTGACTTTACATTAAAGGGTAAAAGAAAAACTGGTAATATCAATTTTAATTATATTTTTATCAGTAACTATTAACAAATATTTTAATAATAAATCCATTTATCTCTGTCTTTAAATCCTAAAACTAGATTGAATTATTAGACATTTTCAATAATAATAAATATTGCTCTATTGATATTATGTATCCTTAGATTATTACATGTAACAACTTATATGTGTATTTTATTTTTATAAAATGTGTTTAATGTGTATTGATTCAATATGTTGATTTATGTTGTATATCAAAAGGGTTTAATAGTTTTTTATTCATAATGGGAATTGACATACACACACACCTAATAATATAATTATGCTTACATGTATATTTGAATGTTAAAAATCAGTAGAAATTTAGCATTAGGAGAAATGGGTTTTAAAGTAGTTAATGACCTAGATTGGTGAAAATGGAGATAGATAATTTGAAGCTGATTTCTCTAAATGTTCTTAGTTCTATGATCTAACTAACTTTTCTCTACTCATTTTTCAATTAATATTATGTTTAAATTTATCAATATAAAAATATGTTATACGCAATAGGTGAGTATGTGTATGCATAGTGTTTATTTTTAAAATAAAAATGTTTCTAGGGTATGATATTTTTTATTTACCCACTAGAAAAATTAATGCACACACATCAAACCATAGGATATGAACATTGAGTTTTATGTTTCATTAAGGGAAAGGGGAAAAACTTTGGTATTATTACTATTTAAATGTAAACAATTTATTATTAATTAGGTAAATTTTCTATCTGCATTATTAATGATTAATCAGTAATAAATGTTAATTTGTTTTTATTAAAAGAGGCATATATCTTTCTTAAAAGTTAATCATTGTCTTGTGAGATTAGTTGTGATTATCGTCATCAATGATGAATGTCAGTCATTAAGTCATAATTTAAATATAATAATATTTTGGGTAAATAATCATAGGTTGATAAAAGATAAAATTTATGTTGTGAATTAATTGTAAAACTGTGGCTGGAAACATCATCACCATCATCATCTTATTAATTAATAGTCTAATTAAATGTGTTTAATGGTCATATGAATAATGGTTTTCACTGTATTTGTTTATTATTTGTGAGTCATCATTAGCGATAATGACTATCATCAAAGATCATTAAATGGCACTGATAAATTGATAGAGTTTAATATGATCTAGTAAGACTTATGAGAATGTTAATATGCACTTAAGATATTAAAATCTTATTTAATAATTTTGTCTGATAATTTATTTGCACAACTAAAGAATAATAAGATGTTTTTTTTCCTTAGTGCAAATGTGATATGCTTCTTAGATACAAAATCCTACTTCCAATTATAAATAATGTACCAAATGAGTTCAAACCATGTACATCTATAATTAGGTGTATAATGTAACTTTATCTAGGTTTAGATAGTCTAGTGGTGCCCAGATAGACCATATACACATCAGTAAAACATGAAAAATGCTTAAAAGAAATGCTAGAGATTATAATGCTCATTTCCCCCCAATCTTGATATATTTATTTTATGGATATTTTCATTAAATTATATATATATATATATATATATATATATATATATATATATACATATTACCTTATGGTACATATATCCCTTGATTATATCTGGTTTATCTAAAAATATAGATTGAAATACTTTCATTTTTAACTTTATATTTACATCAAGTGGTGTATCTTGTATGCACATTAGATCTATTGTTTCTTGAATGGTATTGTTAAATTTAGAAATTTCACTTTGACATACAAAATTTTGCTCTTTTAAATATAATTTGCATTGATATTTATTTATGAAGTCAGAACCTATTAGTTCCTCATGAACTAACCCAGATATGTTCAAAGCTATAACTATTGACCTTAAGAGCTATCCAGGCCTGATAAATCACTAACTCTACCATTTTTCCATTGGCTAGGGTTACTTGCATCTGTTTAACTGGCAGAAAAGATATGGTATAATTTATTTCTGAGATTTTATTAACTAATTCTTTCAATATTATGGATATCTGACTGCTGGTGTCTAATAATGCCTCAACAATCACATCTTCAATTTCGATCACTATAACAGAACAATTATTTATAATTGATAATTACTCAATATTAAGATTTATGGAAACTGCTCTATTTATATAAGAATTGATTTTTACTTGTATTGTTTTTTTTTTTTTATAAAAAAAATTTATCCTCTACCTGATAAACACATTAAAAAATTGGTCCCAAGAAAAGTGAATTATTGAAACTAGATTATGTTAAAAGCTTATATGTGAAAACGTTTATTTCAAAATAATGTTGTAACCCAAATAATTACATTTACATATCTAAAACTATAACATTAGTTAAACACAGTTTTCTAGATAGACATTTTTTAAAAAAATATTTATGAAAAAAATGACCCATTTAACAATAATTTCTAACAAAATGTGTGTATCTGGAACAACAAATTAAACAAAAAGCTATTTGCTATTCAAAATCTTTAAGGATAATATAATATATTATGATTTTTTTAAATGTTTATATATATATATATTGTGACAGTCAGATGATGTATGTTGGTTTAACCCAGTTCGAATACTAGGCAAAAGTACCTCAAGGCCACCCATATGTGAGATATTAAATCAAGAATACTATGACCTCTGCCCTATTTGCCTACTCTCAAGGCTAACTACGAACCAATAACATTATCTGAGACACGCATAAATCATTTTCTCATCTGGCCACAAAGCTTAGCAACAGCAGTAGAGACATGGACGGGAACACCTACGGAGCTAAATAGCTAAATGTGTGTAACAGTACTATGAAATATGTGTTTTGCGTGCCTGGATCATTAGAAAAGTAAAATAAAGCATTATAATAAAATTTGGAAACTCAAGCTTTTTATAGTTAAATAATATGTTTAATTAACAACTTTAAAATATGAATAATGATTTAATGGCCTCCGCTATTCCCCTAAATTAATGAAAACTAATTAGACAATAAAAACAGATTAATATGTTTGCGGTCTAAATCTTTTCTTCCCAATTTTATTAAAATTGTCAACCCGAATCTCCTCGATAAAGTACAATAATAAAAATCTTTCACAAAGCATTTTTTAATTGGCTTTGCACTAAAACAGAGTTTAAAAATTATTTAAAACGTATATAGGTAAATCTGATATACGTAATAAGCTAGTGGCGGACAAAAGAAGCGTTATCGAGGAGATCAAGTTGGCAAACAAAAGGAAACTTACTCGTATTGAATTTTACAAATATAATGAAAATTGGAAAGAGATTTAAATGAAAAACTAACCTTTAAACTTAACCGCAATGGAATACGAAATATTTATAAATGTTAGTAATGAAGAATAGCGAAGGAAAAAGGGTTAAATATATAGATAGATGATCACACATATATATATCTAAGACTAGTCTAATAAAAAAATGGTTACATTACAAATATAATTAAATACAACAATTTATAATATAATTCAATTAAGAAAGGTATGAACAAAAGGGTAGAAAGTAAATAGTTCACTGGAGGAGAGATATGATTACCATCCTGGTTCCTTGGTCATGTTTCCTACGGCATTCGTGGCTTGATCCGACCATCGGTAGGTATTTGCCCGGACAAGGAAAGTGGAAATAAATAGCATGCTTTTATGAAAAGTCCTACAGACACGGCACAGAGTTCAGATGACTATTGAGTGGATACTAAGGCATTTTGATGGTATTTAGGAACCTCAGCGATAGGCAAAGCTATTTATTTGCCTAGCCAAGCATAGTAGAATCCATCAAATTCATATGACTTTTAGCTTGAGCATGTTCAAACTTCTCCATGATTTTGAAGACGACAGTTGTCTAACTTTTTGGAATAAAATCTCCACAAGCAAAATCTGAAAGAGTTCTCCAAAGAGAAATCTGAATGCCAGCAAGAAAACTCTGAATAACCAAGTCTTTTGTTCTCACTTTTATTTATACCCTCTTTGTCAGCTACCTTCTATTGTTTGTATGATCTTAGATCTTGATAAGCCCCCTCATGCTCCTTTGTTTCAAGGTAACATTTTCTAAAAATAACTTTTACTTTTTTACTCTAAATTTCTTTCTTTAAACTTTGAATTTTATTAATTAAAAAAGAAAGAGAAGGCCATCTTTAATTTGCCTTGAATGGGCTAATTAATTAAAAATATACATTCTTTTAGAAAATGTTGGCGGGCTTATCTCAAAATCAAATCATACTAAATATTTTAACAAGATTTAAAAAGAAAAATACATTCTTATTTCTTTTAATAAAATAAGCATTTTATTTCAGCAGAATTTTGCATTAACTCATATATATATACGCTTGACGTATATATATGTTTGACTAATAGATTTTACAAGTAATTTTTATTAACAGAAATCTAATCTTAGAATGGAATTTATTTAACAAAATATTTAAATGCAATACAAATTATATAAACGTAATTAATTTTAGCTTTAATGCAAAACCCTGCTGATATTGGACTATAAACTTAATTCAGGTCTATAATACTAACTAAGTTTATAGAAGGCTGTGAAGCATGGATCGGACTTCAGATCCATTGCTTCATTTCCCAATAGTTAGTGAGCAAAAAAAAAATGTTAAAAAAATGCTGTTGCTTCAGGTCAGAGGTAAAAATTTTGTGCCAGGTGAGTTCAAGCCTACTCTTTATTTGCTGTAATATTTAATTTGTTACTGACTAACAGTCTTTCTTTCTTTTACTATATAACTAATGGTTTATCCATAATTCAATCTCCTGTATCTTAAATCGAGTCCATGTTGTTTTTAGTCTAACAAGTTATATTTATCTTTTTACTTTCTAAATTTTCTGGGGTCCAGTGGTGTGCAAGGTTTTATGTTTGGGGCATTATACCGTCTTTGTATGCTATGACTATCTTTCAACCGAAAAGCATTTTCTCCACACATCTTTTTTAATGCATATGGACCTTTATATATTGGGAAGAACATTTTAACTTTCCTCCATGCTTTACTACTTGGCTTAAGGTCTCTTAGCCATGCTTGGTTTCCTTTCCTGAATTTATATTGCCAGTTTCGATTCTTGTGATGCCGAGCCATATGTCTTAATTTATCCCTTGCCTTTTTTTCTTGCTCAGTCATGTTCTGGACTTGGAGACAGATTTTCAAGCTATCAAGGTGGTGTCTAGGGTTCCCATCTGGTTCTTCTCTAAAACATTTTATATTGCTAATCTTTGCCACAGGAGTTATAGTATTGATTACTGTCACAGTAAAGATTTCACTGTCTTGTTGCACCTGGATTTGGTTCAGCAGCTGTTGATCATTTGTTTTTTTACTCTCCTCATTCATTTGTCCAGAGAAATCCGACTGGTGAGTGGCTTCGCCTGTTTCATAATCACTCGAGGATTTCATATCAGTGTCATCTTGATTTTGAGTATCATCTTCTGGTGATGCTTCTGTTACAATACTCTGTTCTTGATGGAGTTCCATATGTGCCTCCAAACAGTTCAATCTTTGTGATGTAATATTCATAAATTCTTGGAACATGTTCATCATCATTTCGTTTTTGTCTCTCATTTCTTTGATGAGATCTTCCAAATTGTATTTTTGGTCACTATGAGTACATATTGACCTATAAACTTCGCCTCTCTTCTGTTCCTCCAATTTTGCCTAATATTGGCTATTTTGTTATATAACAATCCCACCTTATTTGTAAAACGTATTTTAGTCTTTTTTTAAACTAGATAAGTATATTATATCACGTGTATCTAGGAGCTATATCCTTCTGTATATAAAAAAAATTTAGTTCTTTCTAAACTAAGTAAGTATTCTAAGTTCAAACTATCTGTTTTATTTATATGTTTTCAGAAATTAACTTTGCCTACCTCACGAGGTCCTATCTTAAACCTATGCCTATATGTATCTGTTTGTACATGAAAATAAAATAAAATCCTGCTGTGTCCATTTTTAATATTTATTACTACATATTATTCTCCTCACTTTATTTTATTTATTTTTATATTTCATTAAAATGTCACTGCTATGTTAATATAATTAAATTAACCCACTTACGGCTTGACCTGGCTTTCTCTGACACCTGAAACAACAAAAAAATGCATTTACATTAATACATGTATATATATAAAGGAATATGTGAGCAAAATATACATAAGACATGTTTAAAAATTATTTTGGCTCACTACACATACAGTTTTATTTTGATCATCTACCTCCTATGGTTTGTTTATTTGTATTCCGATATGAGAAATTGCACTTGCCGACAAATTTATTTGATGGGGGCACCAGTCAACAAGACAATGACCATATCAAAATATACATATTAATGGATAATGATCCAAGCACACATTGATAAGAATTTACAAAGTTTAAATGCAATTAAAATTTATTTTGAGTTTCACTTTTTAAAAAAATCTCTGCATGAATAAGTAAATTCTATTTTAAATGATAATATTAATTAAGTCTAAGACGTATACAACTCAGTAAGGTAACATGTCTGACCTGGGTTCAAAACTACGCTACCGTTTTGGTCAAGACACAAAAAAAATCAATTTAACAGCCTAAAGTAAGATTAACAAAACAAAATATACACACAAAAAAATTAAAAATAAAAATAAAATCCCATGATAACCGCCACTCCGAATTATGAACCTGGGATCGAAACCAGCTACCATTTTGGTCACAACCCAAAATAGATTAACACTTATCAAGCAATTTACAGAACCACGCATTGAGATCAAAAACTGTTCAAAAAAACATTTATATAAAAACGGGTTTTACTCAACTATAACGAAGTGTATACTATATACACCCATATATATGAATATGTACAACATTAAATAAGCATATATATGACTACATATAAATATACAAACAGATATACTTATATAAATATTTTTTACTTATCATGTACATGATTTTATTAAAAAGATGTCATATTGCAGACCGCATACTCCTATTATTTCAGGCTAGTAAATGCTGGTCGCAAATATAATAAGGAAGCAATACTTGCAGATGTAGACCTATTATTTCAGGCTACTCGGCAATTCTAAACTCTAAAACTGTAGGGGGTCTTCACCTAAACGGTTACTAAAAGGGTCTTCACCATAAAAAAAGAGGGCTTCACCTAACGGTTACTTCAAAGGGTCTTCACCTAACGGTTACTCAATAAATGATTCAATAGCATAATCCGAACTGAGAAAAAAATCGTAACCAAAGAGTGGCTGACATATATGTTATACAGAAAATACTTTAATATATATATATTTATTAAAACGAACATACGCATTTACTTTTTATAAAGCTGAAAATTAAGTTTGTTATTATTGAAACAAAACTTATATTTATATATGTTTGCAGGAAAGGTAACTACAAAATATTTAAGAGTGAAAAAAAAAGTTTTGCATGATTAAAATTATTAATTAAAGAAATGAAATGCAGAGAAAGTGAAAAAAAATATTTGCTAACACCGTACGTTGACATATGTTAATCTGAACTTATCAAACTTTTTGATCTTAGAAAAAAATTCTATTAACGGTAAATATGTTATCTCTTAGATCTTTACCAAAATTTATACAAACGTAAAAATATTTTATTATATATTTGTACTCTTTAGTGAAATATTAACACTACGAATATATGTTATACTTCGAAAAACATTATTACATCAAAACTTCTCATCTTTAAGCAATAACATAAAGTATGAAAGCTATTTTAAGGGAGGCCGGGTGGGTATATATTTAACCCAGTTCGAATACTAGGTGAAAGTACCTCGAGGCCACCCATATGAGAGATATTAAATCAAAAATACTATGACCTCTGCCCTATTTGCCTATTCTCGAGGCTAACTACGAATCAATAACATTATCTAAGACACACTTAAATTATTTTCTCATCCAGCCACAAAGCTTAGCAACAGTGGTAGAGACATGGACGGGAACACCTACGGAGCTAAATAGTTAAATGTGTGTAACATTACTATGAAATATGTGTTTTGCGTGCCTGGATCATTAGAAAAGTAAAATAAAGCATTATAATAAAATTTGGAAACTCAAGCTTTTTATAGTTAAATAATATGTTTAATTAACAACTTTAAAATATGAATAATGATTTAATGGCCTCCGCTATTCCCCTAAATTAATGAAAACTAATTAGGCAATAAAAACATTAATATGTTTGCAGTCTAAATCTTTTCTTCCCAATTTTATTAAAATTGTCAACCCGAATCTCCTCGATAAAGTCATCATCATCATCATTATCAACCATTATCAATCCACTGCAGGATGAAGGTCTCTCCAAGTTTAATCCATCTTCTCTGATCTTTAGCTTCTATTCTCCACATCACCCCTGCACACTTTCTTATTTCATCCATCCATCTCACATGTGGTCTCTTTCTGCGTCTTTTACAATCTCTTGGAATCCAGTTTAAAATTTCAATTGTCCATCTATTATCATCTCTTCTAACAATATGTCCAGCCCAACTCCACTTCAATCTTTTAATTTCTTCAATGAGGTCAGTAACACCTGTTTGTTCTCTTACCCATACATTGCGTTTACGATCTCTTCTTGTTACTCCCAACATACATCTCTCCATACTTCTTTGAGTGGTCTGAAGTCTCTGAATTGCTCTTCTATTAAGTGTCCAAGTCTCAGATCCATAAGTAAGAACTGGTAAAACACATTTGTTAAAAGCTTTCCCTTTCAAACACATAGGCATATTTCCTTTTAGTATCAAGTTATTTCTACCAAAAGCACTCCAACCAAGTTTAATTCTATGATTAATTTCCTCCATTATGTTTCCATCTGTATTAATAATCTGACCAAGGTATTTGTAACTGTTAACTTTTTCTAATTCATTATAATCAATCTTTATTTTCATATTTTGAGCAAATCGATTAAACATTACTTTAGTCTTTTTAACATTTATTTTTAGTCCCACTTTCCTACTTTCATCTGATAATTCCTGCAACATTTCCTGCAGATCTGAAGCATTATTTGCAAAAACAACTACATCATCTGCGAAATCTAAATGACTTAAATAATTACCATTTACTTTCACTCCTTTAGTTTCCCATTTTAATTCGCAAAATACTTCATGCAGCACTGCTGTAAAAAGTATTGGAGATATGGAGTCACCTTGTGTTACACCTTTCTCAATGTTGATTTTTCCAGTATCATTATGTAATCTAATTGCTGCTGTTGCATTTTTATAAATATTCTTTAAAATATGACAATATCCTGGATCTATACCTTGATGATCTAATGCTTTAATCACTGAAGAAATGTTTATAGAATCAAATGCCTTTTCATAATCTACAAATCCTAAGCATAATGGCAACTCATATTCATTTGTCCTTTCTATAACTTCTCTCAATACCTGGATATGATCTACTGTACTAAAACCACTTTTAAATCCGGCTTGTTCTCTTGGTTGGTGGAAATCCAATGTTCTCTGTAGACGAGTAGTAATTATCTTGGTAAAAATTTTATATAAAACTGATAAAAGGCTGATAGGTCTGTAATTTCTAATATCTTCTTTATCACCTTTTTTAAATATTAATATTATTACTGCATTCTTCCAATCATCTGGTACATCTTTATCATTTAGACATTTGGTATATAACTTTGCTAAAAAAATTTCTATTTCTTCACCTGCTTCTTTTAATATATCAATTATAATTCCATCATTACCTGGAGCCTTTCCTTTCTTCATACATTTAATTGCATGTCTCACTTCTTCATTTAAAATTCTGGGCAATTTGGAAGATGTAATAGATATAGGAGGTACTTGTTCTTTATTACTATATAATTCTTGATAAAAATCTTCTACCAATTTCATGATGTCATCTCTCCTTTTAGTAATAATTCCATCTTTTTTTCTTATTGCAGATATAAATTTCCTACCAATACCAAAATGTTGTTTTACATTCTTAAGACTTTTATTTTCTTCTACAGCTTTCCTTGCTAGTTCACAGTTATACTTTCTTATATCATTTTCAACTCTTTTCCGCACCATTTTACAAAATTCGAGATATTCAATTCTTTTTAATGCATCATTTTTGTATATCTTCATATTCCTTCTTTTCTTCATAAATTCTCTAGTCTCAGTAGAAATTTTATTGGTCAATTGCTGTTTCTTTCTACCAGCTATCTTTGTTGCAGTTTTCAAAAGTGTATCAGTTATTTTCATATTAATTTCATTCAAATCTGAATCATGTTCAAAATCTACTAATACTTGAAACCGATTTGTAAGTTTTAATTTAAATTCATTAGAATGTTTCTGAAGATTAGGAATATCAACTGTAAATATTGTTTTTCTTAATAATTTTTGTCTCTCTAGTTTTACATTAACACGTATCTTACACCTTACTAATCGATGATCACTTCCTGTGTTAAATTTATTAAGAACATTACAATCTTGAAATATGTATTTCCTGTTAGTCAAAATATAATCCAATTCTGCTGTACCTTCATTTGGATGCTTCCATGTCCATTTCCTTTTAACATTTTTCTCAAAAATAGAATTCATAATATAAAGTTTTTCTTTTTCTGCAAACTCCACAAGTCTATGTCCTCTCTCATTTCTATTACCATAACCAAAATTACCCACAGCACTTTCATCTTTCATTTTTTTACCAATTCTAGCATTAAAGTCTCCCATAACAATTTTAAAATGGTGTTTACTCTGATCAAAAGCCTTTTGTACATCCATATAAAAATCTTCTACTACTTCATCACTATGAGAACTTGTTGGGGCATAAACCTGAATTATCTGCATTTGGTATCTGCTAATAAGTTGTATAACTAATCTTGCCACTCTGTCCGATACACCATCAATCTCCACAATATTGTTCTTCCACTTTTTATTTATAATGAATCCTACTCCACTTGTATTTCCAATATTTGTGCCTTTATAATAGAGTATATGTCCACTTTTTAAATTAATTGTCTCTTCACCTTTTCTTCTAACTTCACAAAGTCCAATAATGTCCCATTTAATATAAGAGAGTTCTTCTTCTAATTCTTGCAATCTTCCTTCACTTGAAAGTGATCTGCAGTTGTAAGTACCTAAATAAAAAGTCGTCACCAAATGGCAGCCTGGGTCTGCAATCAGGGGATTCTTAGCACCCTATGCTTTTGGCCACCAACCACTGCCTTGGTTGGTGACTTTACAGCCTCCTGGGAATAAGGGCCATGCTTTATTTTTGTCTGTCATAATTGTATATATGTATTGGGAAAATATTTATCATTTACACAAACATTCATTCTGTCTTATCAGACACTGAGAAGAAAGACCATGGTGTTTCTTGATCTTAAACTCAGAGTTAAAAATCCAATAAACTCACCACGCTGGCTAATGCGTGTTGGTGAGCAGCCCATCCATGTTTGTATACTATATGAATAATCACATAGTAATAACAGCTGCAACGACAAGAATGTATGGAGTGGACATTAGGAATTTACCCTGCTCGGTTCCTTTAAGGTCTCCTTTCAGTTAATAGCAAAAGTCCTTTCTGCAGCCCCTCGATAAAGTACAATAATAAAAATCTTTCACAAAGCATTTTTTAATTGCTTTGCACTAAAACTGAGTTTAAAAATTATTTAAAACATATATAGCTAAATCTGATATACGTAATAAGCTAGTGGCGGACAAAAGAAGCGTTATTGAGAAGATCAAGTTGGCAAACCAAAGAAAACTTACTCATATTGAATTTTACAAATATAATGAAAATTGGAAAGAGATTTAAATAAAAAACTAACCTTTAAACTTAACCGCAATGGAATATTAAATATTTATAAATGTTAGTAATGAAGAATAGCGAAGGAAAAAGGGTTAAATATATAGATAGATGATCACACAATATATATCTAAGACTAGTCTAATAAAAAATGGTTACATTACAAATATAATTAAATACAACAATTTATAATATAATTCAATTAAGAAAGGTATAAACAAAAGGGTAGAAAGTAAATAGTTCACTGGAGGAGAGATATGATTACCATCCTGGTTCCTTGGTCATGTTTCTTACGGCATTTGTGGCTTGATCCGACCCTCGGTAGGTATTTGCCCGGACAAGGAAAGTGGAAATAAATAGCATGCTTTTATGAAAAGTCCTACAGACATGGCACAGAGTTCAGATCACTATTAGATGGATACAACAGCATTTTGGATGGTATTTAGAAACCTCGGTGATAGGCAATGCTATTTATTTGCCTAGCCAAGCATAGTAGAATCCATCAAATTCATATGACTTTTAGCTTGAGCATGTTCAAACTTCTCCATGATTTTGAAGATGACAGTTGTCTAACTTTTTGGAATAAAATCTCCACAAGCAAAATCTGAAAGAGTTCTCCAAAGAGAAATCTGAATGCCAGCAAGAAAACTCTGAATAACCAAGTCTTTTGTTCTCACTTTTATTTATACCCTCTTTGTCAGCTACCTTCTATTGTTTGTATGATCTTAGATCTTGATAAGCCCCTCCCACTTCTTTGTTTCAAGGTAACATTTTCTAAACATAACTTTTACTTTTTTACTCCAAATTTCTTTCTTTAAAGTTTGAATTTTATTAATTAAAAAAGAAAGAGAAGGCCATCTTTAATTTACCTTGAATGGGCTAATTAATTAAAAATATACATTCTTTTAGAAAATGTTGGCGGGCTTATCTCAAAATCAAATCATAGTAAATATTTTAACAAGATTTAAAAAGAAAAATACATTCTTATTTCTTTTAATAAAATAAGCATTTTATTTCAGCAGAATTTTGCATTAACTCATATATATATATATATATATACGCTTGACGTATATATATGTTTGACTAATAGATTTTACAAGTAATTTCTATTAACAGAAATCTAATCTTAGAATGGAATTTATTTAACAAAATATTTAAATGCAATACAAATTATATAAACGTAATTAATTTTAGCTTTAATGCAAAACCCTGCTGATATTGGACTATAAACTTAATTCAGGTCTATAATACTAACCAAGTCTATAGAAGGCGGTGAAGCATGGATCGGACTTCAGATCCATTGCTTCATTATATATATATACACAATATATACAAAGCATTATACAATTACAAATATCCAGTAACGCCCTCTGTTTAAAGATCTATATCTCAATAATAGCAAACCGGGGTATCATTTTAACGTTTGCTACTATTGAGATATAGATCTTTAAACAGAGGGTGTTACTGGATATTTGTAATTGTATAATGGTTTGTATATTTTCTATAATTATTTCAGTTAGTGTTAACAGTAACTTTCTTTTCATATATATATATATTTTAATATATATTTTTATTTATTATATCCATGCTAGTTTAGCACAGAAAAAAAAATTGGAGATCATTTATCTTTTTCACATGTATGTAATCATGCATAATATTATATAAGATGGAGTTAACTGTCAAAGGGAGCTTGAAAGTCTGTGTTCAAATCCACTCTAATTAGACCATTTATAAATAAGTAAAAATTTGTAATTACTAACACTTATTAGGATCAAGTCATCTTTAGCAAACCCTTATAAATAAATCCAAAAATTGAAGGCAGTTCTCATTAGCCTTGCTAACTGACTGGCTAGTAAGGATTTGTGTATGTTTTTTATTGTTGTTGTATTCATGTGGTGAGGATTTGTGTGTTTTTATTATTGTTTTATTTTCTAGAGAAGGATAGCTAGATGCCCATTTACCAACCAATACTGAAGGTTTAACAGAGTGAGCTATGATTCACCTTCATGAAAAAATATCTAAACTTCTTGAAAATAATTTTATTTACACTGGATTTGAGCCTAAGGTCATATGCTTGCCGTAATGTATATGTTACCATTGTACTTATGACAAATTTCTAAATAGTTTTAAAATACTCATTTTAATTAAAACTTGCCTCAGTGAAATTGATCAGCCTGACCTGACATCAGAATAAAAGCATGCTCAATATATATATAACCTATTAACAACGATATTTTTCTGTTTTTAAAAGTTAAATCTATATTATTTTTCTTTGACTTACTTCTTTCCCCCCTTCTTTTTATTAAAATAAAAACAATATTTTTATAATATACTATTTTTTCTCACTGAGATTGATTTTTGTTTCTTCTGATAGTCATTAAAATTTTAAATAAAAAGAAAAAATATTTTGCATAATAAAACAAATGAAAATTCATCTGAATTTTGTGTCACTAATTTAATTTTCACAACATATAGCAGAAGCATGTATTTTCATCAACTGTCCATGTAAACAATGATTAATTAATTAATGTTTTGAACAATACTGATATCTATTTTTATGGCTACTCCTATGTAAGCATTAGTCAATGAAGCCCTTCATTTTACATAATTATATATATATAAAATTCTTGTTACTTAATCTCTATTCAGGCCGATGGATAGTTTTGACAAATTTCACAATCCAGCGAATTTTATTATACTTTTTCGGTTAAATATCTAAAAGTTTCACTACTAAGTTGTAGACTGAAAACATTTGTTACAAAATGCTAAAGATCTACAATATTTGTGTAAATGTACTCAAATTTATGTCAACAAAAGGAAAGCGCTATATCGATTTAATGACAATTTATGGGATAATATTCACTGTAATAATCATAAATATATATTGATGAATAAAAAATGTTTTTAAAAATATTTTTTGATATTTTACTAAATTAAAATCAATATTATACTATTTTTTTTTATTTAAATATGAATAATTTTTTAAAAGTAATACAATTAATAATGTCCTGTTTTCACAAAAGTAAAAATTGCTTTTTCAAAATTTGAAAAATCAGTAATTTATTTTTATTTTAGTTATTCTTTAAAAACATAAAAAAATATTTCAAATTTAATCCATTTTGGTAAAAAAGGCAGAACTTGCTTTCATTTTGGCAAATAGCTTCAGAAGACCCTTGATCCCCATGGCATAATATTTAGTAGATTTATTGTTTATGTTCAAGATCTGTGTTTTAAATCCAGAAAGAACTTGAATCTTATTTTAGATAATGAGAACTTTTAACCTTTTTGCTGGTGAAGAAGCCATATTGAATATTTAAAAAATTATGTTAAGCTAAACTGTCTTTTGCTTCAAAGAAGCTACTCTGGTTCTAATCCCAAACAAGTTGTTTCCTTGTAATTTCGAGGTATGCTTTGAAAAATTGTTTACATAAACAAAACATTATTCCCCACGTGTCCTGAAATAAATTTGAAGGTGTGAGCATTTTGTCTCTGTTTTTAATTTTTTTTATTACTCCAATGTAGGCATTCAGGACACTGAGGGTGTTTTGTTCAAGGATAAATTGGCATCTGATAATCCAGACTCCATAGGAAAGGAAGATGGACAATCTGATTATGGAAATATTATCACTATTGATGGCTGTCTTAATAGATAATAACATTCTGATATCAACTGTGACTTTAGTTGATATCAATGTTTTAATGGTATTAAAGTAAGAACACATGTAAAGGAGATGTTGAATAGTTTCATCAGTTATTTTGCAAAGTTGACATTGAGGATCGATATTATTAAAACCTCTTTTCCACACTAGAAAGTGGTTAGTGGATAATGCTAGTAGGTTCAGCTTTATGATAAAGTTGATCAATTCCGATTCAATGTACCAACTTTTGAGTTTTTTGATTAATAGTTTGTTATTTAGACCAATTTCACTGTGAAGTAAAGCTTGATCCTTATAAATCAGGCTATACATTTTCCAGTGTGTCTTCTTGAATTGGAAGGAAGACTGTGTTACATCTATGAGTCCTTTTGTAAAGTTTAAAATTCCCACAATCCGCTTACTCTCAATGGGAGTGGGGTATCTGTGGGTTCTATTGGAAGAGGAAAATTTGAATTTCTTTGTTCACTGTACATTGCTTGTAAGGCACTAAATACTTTGTGGGCATAGCATGTGGAGACAGAATGTAGTTCCATCCCATTTAATTCTTTAGGCATATGCATTTTGGCTGTAATAATAGCAACTACTTTGCCCTTCCAAAAAAGTCTGGAGCAGATGGAATTAATCTTATTGACAAAGACTTTGGTTGGTTTGATTATTGACAGGAAGTAGTTTATTCTCAACAATATTAGCATGTTTAGTAGTGAAGTTTTGCCAGATAGGGAGAGTGAAATTTGAGTCAGTGAATTCACTGTTTTCATGTTTTTGTTGAGAATGTTTTGTTGAATATCTTTTCTCATTTGCATGTAAGATTTGTACAATGGAAAGCCTAAAAACTTTTGGGGTTCTGAAGTAAATTGAGATTGTATGGGTGTGCCAGTGAACATTTTCCAAACAGAAGACTTGGAATAATTTACACAAAGATTTAATGGATTCGTATTTATTAATAATTTGTTGGATGATTGGAAGAAACTTTTTATTTGGCAAAAAGATGGTTACATCATTCACATAAGAAATGTGATGTACCTTAATTTTAAGTGTTGGTAGGTAGATTCCAGGCACTCTCCTCTCAATCTCACACAGAAGAGGGTTGATGTATGCTATAAAACAAAGTGTGCTTAATGGAGAACCCTGAGGAATTGAAAGATGAGGCCTAAATCCAGAAGAGATTCTTCCATCAAGTGATGTAAAAACTGATCTATTGTGAATAAGGTTCCCAATGATTCTGATATAGACACTCGAAACTCCATATTCTTGAAGGGTGTGTAATAAAACCGAAGGAATTACAGAATCAAAAGCAGAAGAAAAGTCAAGCTGAATGACAATCTGTGAAGATTTTCTATGTTTTCTGATATATTCCAAAAGAAGTGAGAAAAGACAGAATGCATCACTTGTGGAAAAACCACTTTGAGCAAATTGGTATGGCGTGATGTGATTGTAGAGCTGATCTTTTGTATGCGATATTTAACTATTGCTTCTATTGCTTTAACATAACTTAAGTTTGTATTATGCAAAAATTACATAATACATATTGTTTGAAACATACAACACCAAAAATGTAATTAAACTGAAAAAAAAAATACAGCCATTGATATTCAAAGTAATAAAAAAAGGAATAAAATGTTAATATTTCTAATAATTATTTTTATATTATTTTATAAATTCTACATTTTCATGCATACATTTTAAAATTATATTTTTATTAGTAGATTAGTTGCATTCATCATTAAATTTTTATAAATTGATATATATATAATAACTCTTACTTAAGTTAATCCATCACTTGAACACTTCATAGAATAAAGATATTAGTACCTTTCATCTTTCCTAGTGGCCCTTCAAAATGTTTTTTATACAGGGGTTTGCACTGAATATGTCATCCCCAATAACAAGTAGTTAATATTGATCAATAATTAGTATAAATTGAATATTATAATAAAGAACTTCAATAAAGTTTGTAATTTATTAAAAATTATTACTAAAATAGTCACTATATACAAAATAAAATAATAAAACAAAATAAAAAGTGAATGAAATGCTAAATTCATTATAAAGTTAAACTTGAGGTGGGTAATACATCTTCTGATTATCCACACCACTTGATGGTGCTGTTACTATGCTAACACACAAATATGCTGTTTACAAGGCCGTTCATAGAACTTACAGCCTGTAAACTGTTCAAACACTAAGATGATGAAGTGCACCCTTCTTTAACATCTCTAGCATGTTGAACATTATTAGCAACAAGTATGTGACACTCTTTATAGACATTACTCTTGACTATTGTACAGCATATGATATGAAGGTTTCTGTAGAGTTGTAATGATGAAAAATATATTAGAATGGATTTTTTTTTTGTTAAATGTATTGTAATTTATGTGAGTTAGTAAAAATTGTAATGAATTCTCAAATTCCCCTACTTTTGTTTTCAGGGGTCACAATTCACTAAATGAGGAGTGTAAATCATGATTTGGCAAAGTTCATGATCAAGTCATGCACTTTCCGATTCTTTTTCGAGATCAAACAGTTAAATGGCAGATGACTATTCAGCATTGTAATTTTTATATTTACCTGCTACAGAAGCAGATGTGGTGGCTTTCCTTCAACCCAAAAAAATATTTACCCATCCAGAAAAACTGTCTTTGTGGTGGTTTAATGAAATTAAGGCATTGTCAAACATTGGAAATGAAATGTCAATTGCATCAATGTCACTGAAGGTGTTCCATTCACTCATGGAACGTGGTTTGAGGGCTGCTGAATCACTTTTTCACAAGCAGTATGGCTAATTTATTATTGAAGCCGGGATCAGCTTACAGTGAAGCATATTAGAGCTGAGTTGGAAATGTGTCAAAACACCATAAGGAATATGATGATAGGTCTTAGAGAGGTCAAAAGTTTCTTCAAAAACAATAAAAAAGACTGGGGAAAAAAAGTTTCTTAAAAAAAAAAAAAAAAACCGGAAAAAAGAAATGTTTGTTTAAAAAAAAAAAAGACAGAATGTTCCAAAAAAAAAAACATTTTTTTTTTATTTTTAAGAAATATACATAAAACCGGTTAAAAAAATAAAACAAAAAAAAAAAAAAATCAAAAAAATTCAAAATTAAAAACATAAATAACAAATAAAAACAGACTGGTAACGTTATGTCGATTTGTTTTTCACTAGTAATAGTGTCATCAAGTGGTGTAGATGATTAGATGATGTATTACCCTTAAGGTGCATAAGTTAATGGTTTAAGAATCAGTGCAATATAGTATTATTTATCCTATCTTTATTGGTTTTGAGGGCTCATATTGCTTCATGCTACTATGACTGGTAAATTTAGTAATAGCTCCATCAACTGCCACTCTTCTTTGCATTTGATAAGCATTTGAAATTTACATTGCAGCAGTCTATAATCAGCGTAAGTTTATATACTGTCAAAATCTTTACTTTTAGAATTTGGCATATTTTTATTATTATTAAAATACAGACAAGACATTATAGAAAAAAATCTAAAATGGATCATAATATTTGCAAAATATGTTTGTCTTTATCTCACGTGAGAGCTCCAAATATCATCTAATTCATACACAGTACATATGGAGCAAAGGCCCACCACCATTTTTGCAGATAATTCATGATATAAATTCACACAATCATGAGCTATTTTTGATCAGCAAATATGTTAGTTTCAATAATAATTTTTTTGTATATTTTTTTTATGAAATATAAATTGAAATAATAATTTTAAAAAATATAAAATTAAATACTTACCAGTGGAAAACTTCTTGCAATAACATTCACTCATTATACAGACTAAGAAATTCGGTAAAATCTTGCATTTTTCCGATGTAAATATCCAGGAAAATCCAATTCTGTTAAAAATGAAAAAATTGAAAGAAGGACAAAAAATTCAGTTTACTTGATTAAAAAATTTTCATAAAATTTTTAACTTTTATTAGAGAAAAATAAAACTTACATTTTTTGAATGTAGAAAAAAAGATGAAAATGAAGATGTAAAAAGTGCATGTAAGACTGAAGATTTCCAGCAGTTTTAAATTGAAACCAGATATTGCAAATTTGAAAATTCAAGATCGCATTGTCCCACCACAATGTCGAACAGTTAAGTAACACTAATTTTTGTTTTAGTTAATTAATCAATAGATAACCATCTATCTGGCCATTTATTTATTGGAAAGATAATGGAAATCTAAATGGTATAAGTTGGATTGAAAAGCCATTTGAATTTTGGTTAATGAGAAGAATATTGATCCCATTCAAAAAACAAAAATAAGATTCAAGACATTACAACTTCACTAGAAAACTGAACCTATTGTTTACTTTTACTTTTTTAAAAATGAATCCATATTGTACAAAAACAATTCTAATTTTTTTATTATGCTTTGTAAGCTTTAAGTTTCCACTTCTGCAATTAGTAAAGACTAATAACTGTATTTATGATTTATTTTCTTATCAGATAATGATCTCTTTTAATGGTAAAAGAAGAATAACATGGATCAGTTATTAAACTGCTAATTAATAATATAACTTTTTGGCATCTTTATGTTAATAGATATTTTACATTAAAGGATTTTGTGTTAAATGTACTAACTAGCAGTTTTTATATGTATTTATTTAAATGTCATTCATATAAAGTTTATTTTGTGACAAATAGTTTCAGAGTAATAACATTTGATTTATCTTCATTTCAATCTGTATAGCTAAGCAATATCATTTCAGCATGTGTAAATAAGTAATATGTGAGTTATAGTACATTCTATTGAACATATACATTTTAATGTTCATAAGTCACCATTTAATGTAAAATAGGAGACAAATTCTTTACATTAATATGTATTTCAGGTCAATGATTTAGTTAAATGTTCTAAGGTTCTTTTATGGAATATTGTTTTCCTAGTATTGATACATAATCATGATTTCTAAATATGTTTTATACATTTTTAATACATTTTTATTTCCAATAAATTAGCAATGTTTGTCTTATCAATTCCCAATTCATACCTGTTTTTTTTTTCAATATGCATTGCCTAAAGCTATTTTATTTTTTTAAATATTGTTTTAATGGAATCTTTTAATCTTATATATTAAATTTATTTTAACATTGATTAGTTACTTTGATACACATATTCATGAAAACTTTCCATAATTTAAACATTGTCAATTGGATTGAAAATTTTATCACATTCAATAAGTTCTAGAATGATATTCTTTTGCCATTTTTTTAATTTTGTACAATTAATAATAAACAACAGTAATGCCTCATGCTTTAATTTGTTCTGAAAGAATTTTGTACATTTGTCTGTTCTTTTTGGTTATAAAAATTTAATGTGTTGAATCATTGTAAAAAAAAAATTAATGATATAAAAGCAATTGGGCTCTTTCTAAAATTTTATTGTAAAAAAAATATAAATTGGTGATTTATTTGTTAGATATTTAATCTTTTTCATAATTAATATACAGAACAAAAAATTCCTAAAATGATATTATCAAATAAAGTAATTTATGAAAAGAAATTCTAATGTTTCTCTAGCTTGAGTTGTTACATGGAACTATCTGAGAATTATTTTTTATCAAATTTATTTGGGAGATAAATCTTATAAAAATTATAATTCAGTTGAAGATAATTTAGTCGTGTAAAAACAATTGAAAAAATCTTAGGCAATAAACTGACAAAAACTACTATGAAAACAAATAATTTAGATGTCCCATTTAACAAAGTAATCAGAGTGCTATAGAAGAAAAATAATTCATTATTATAAAAAGCGTAAATATCTTTAAAAAAAAATTAAATTAAACAAAATAATAAAATTTAGAAAATACTATTAAAAAAATGAATGTCTAGAATAAAATAAATGTCTGAATATAAAACATAGGGTAGATGGTAAAATGTGTAATAATTTAAACTAATATCAAAAAGATAGTATTACAAATAAAAATTGCAGTTTAATTAATAATAAAATATAACTTAATTAACAATAAAGAGCAATACTGTGTAACTAATTGTGAATTTTAAATATCTTATGGGAAAAAGCTTTTATTTTCACATAATTTTAAATGAAATGGACTGATACATGTCTGGGTAAATCTGATAGCCTTCCAAATGATTTTTCTTGAGAACATGATAATAAAAAAATTATCTTCAATATGAAAAAGATGAACTTTTGTAATATGGCAATGGTAATAAATGATGAAAATACCAGAAACAGCATTGATAAAAAATGAAGGGATGTTGATAATACTTTGAGAGAGATAAAAGTGTTTTGGAGTCATCACTTAAAAAACCAGTATGATTTATGATTAATGAAATATTGAGAATGGGGTTCATTATTACTGGAAAAAATTGTGGATGCAAAACCAAGAAGAAAAATCTGAAAAAAAATGTATGAATGCAGTTGGGAAAAATTGTCTTATAGATTTGAGATGATGACGAGAAATGGAAGCAAAATGTTGCCCATCTATTTATAGGTAGAACAGAGAAAGAATAAGATCTTTCAATAGCTTTTCAAAATCAAATAAACTGTGAACAATATACAGAATTGGATTATAATCAGTTTAATATCAATATAATTTACAAGCACAGTTTTCATCAGTAATTCTTAATCGGAAGGTAATCAGTGTTCAATATGCACTAATTAATCATGTTACTGGCTTACCATGCAGGACATTCTCAAAGACAAATGGAAGATAGAGATTTTAAAAGATAAGAATGAGCATCTTATCTTTGTATTGAAATGCAATTATATAGACAAATATAAAACATGTAGGAATGTGAGGATAAAGATTTAATCTTTGTAATTTTATGCCCATTACATTAGCCTATATAATTATGTTTAGATACAAAAATAAGATTGAAAGTCTCTATCTTGCATTTGGGTTTGAGAGTGCATTGCATATTCACTATAACATCAATGAGTTAGTAACATGCTTAAACAGTGCTTGTAAAGGGCTGATTATCTTTTGATTAAGAATTATTAACAAAAATTGTGCTTGTAAATTATATGATTATTAAATTTATTCTAATATCTAATATTTATCAGCCATACATTAAAAAAATTTGCTGTGTTTAACTATGAATTAATAATGTAATGAACATAAAGTTATGAAGATTAAATCTTCATGCTCTCATTTGAAAATGTTTTATATGGCCTATGTAATTGCATTTAGGTACAAAGATAAGTTGGCCATTTTTATTTTAAAAATTCTCTATTTTGCTTTTTGGTTTGAGAGTGTCCTGCATACTCATTATAATATCAGTGAGTTAGTAATATAATTAAACAGCACATGTCGAAGGCTGATCACCAGTATAGTGTGTATATTGATAATAAGACAAATCATAGATTTAAATGAGAGATAAAGCTAATTTTTACTTTTCTTCAGAATTTTTAGAATAAGTACCCATTGCTTTCAAAATGATGGGCTTGTTTTCTGAATAGGCTTTTATGAAAAAAACATTCAAAAGTTGAACATTAATGATTAAGTCATTTGTAAAGAAATTTATAAAATAATATACACATGAGTTTTGCACTAAAAATGTAAACATATTAGTATTAAACATGTAATATTTATAAAATGTAATATGTTGGACTATTTTCATCATTTATGAATGAATGTTGAATGTATTGAAAGTTTTGAACTTTATTTGAACTTTCCAAATATAAACAACTTGTTAGTAATAACACACAAATAGACAATACAGGTTAGTAATTACACAATGTTTCAAATAGTATTATTCTTTACTCTTCTTCAGGTGGTGCAGGCCTACATGCACAGTGATAATATTCACTTAGAAGTTGAACGAGCACCTCTAGATTCTTGAATATTGAATTTAAGGCAAACACTCTACCAACTGAGATAGTCTGTCAAAGGCCATGTATAATAGAAATTTGATATATTTATATATGAGGGTTAGTTCAAATCTTCCCGAGTCCTTCAATATTTTTTAATGAGGCTAATTAGTTTTTTCCTAAGAGCAAGATTAATTAGAGACTTCCATACATTGTATATTGCCACACTGGGTTGACTTATAGGATTATTTACCATTGTCATATGAGCAGCTTTCTTGAATTTTCTTCTATGCATTTTTTCCTCTTTATCCAATATCTTTGTATTTTCCCACTTAAGCATATGGTCATTAGTACACACAAGATTTGCTATGGTGGACACATCTGTTTTTCTCTTTTAACCATTAGTTTGTGCTCTTTCAATCACTGTTCAATAGGGTGACAGGTCTCACCAATGTATTCCCTTTCTCATTCACATGGTATTTTATAGATGCAGTTTTTGTTCTTCAATATTTCCAGTTTAGACTTAGTAGAAGTAAGCATTCTTCAAAGTGTGGTATGGCTTTGGAAAGCAGTTTTAATGTTATATTGACTACAGATTTTCTTTAATTTGTACGCCATTCCTGGTATGTATGGATACACTACCGTACCTCTTTTGGTGTCTCTTTGTGTTGTCTATTGAAGGTTTTCCTGATGACTGCTGATGGATAACATTCTTCATAAGCCTTTGTTCTATGTGAATGTTTTTTTTTCCAAATCACTGGTTTCTGAACAAACCTCCTTTGCTCTGTTCCATAGTGATAGTATAATTCCATGTTTAGGGCTTCTTGTATGATTGGATGTATATGCCAAGTATTTACCAGTGTGTGGGGGTTTCCTATACACTGTTATTTTTACTTTGCCTTGAGGGAGACTTGTCATAAAAACGTCCAAGAATGCCAATTTTTGTTCTTGTTCTGATTCCATCATGAATTTAATTGTAGGAGATATGTTGTTAATATGCATCCAGAATGACTGTAATTTTACCTCCCGATGTGGCCATACCACAAATGTATCATCAACATATTGAAGCCACACTTTAGGTGGACATGGAGTAGTATGTATGGCTGTAGTTTCAAGTTCTTTCATGTAAATGTTGCTGAGCAAGGGTGACAGTGATGATCCCATGGCCATCCCTTGATTTTGTTGGAAGAATTCTGAGTTATATTGAAAGTATGTTGTTGTTACACAGAATGAGTATCATTATACTATCAATAGGTAGAGATGTTCTAGTTTCTAGACTATTATCATCATATAACCTTTTTCTTACAATAGACAATGCCTCATCACATGGTACATTTGTAAACAGACTTTCCACATCAAAGCTTGCCAACATGTCAGTTCTTTCAATTTTTATGTTCCTGACTAATTCTACAACATGCTTAGAATCTCTGATGAAAGATTGTGTCCTGTATTCCAATGGACTAAGAACTTTGAGAAGAAATCTTGACAAATTTTGACATGGTGAATTTCTAAAACTAACAATAGGTCTTAATGGAACATTGTCCTTATGGATTTTAGGTAGTCCATACAAGTGAGTAATCTTGCTGAAATATGAAGTCAATTTTCTTTTTTCTGAATCACTGAAATACATTGCAATGCTTCCGGAGTAATGCTTGTAGTTTTAGCTCTGTATTTGGAATTGGATTTTTTGCTACTTTTTTGTATTGGCCTGCTGTAAAAAGGCCTTGTATTTTGTTATCATAATCATTTTTATCCATTACAACTGTAGTATTACCTTTGTCAGCAGAAAGAATGATTATAGATGTATCCTGTTTGAGAGATTTCATAGCTTTCCTCTCATCACATAAAATGTTTGACTTCTTGTGCACTTGGTATCTTTCAAGTGTCCTTTTTAATCTCCAGTGTAACTCTGCCACTTCTTTTAGAGTCAAGTTTGGGGTCACCTCATCAGTGGCTGCCATTATATCCAATAGTGGGACAGTAGATTGTGTAATGGTGAAATTCGAACCTTTTTCCAAAACTGATAATTCACAATCAGTAAGGTGTTTAGAATTAAGATTTTTCACTGATGATGAGGATAGACTAGTTGCAGTATTACTTTTGCCTTGCCCATCTAGATTTACAAGCTTTTTCTTCTGAAATTTCTTTATCCTTCCATATAACTTAGAATATGATCTGTAAAGTGCTTGACAAATTCTTGAGAAATCTTCATCTGTAACTTTATTTTGTAGAAACAATCCCACATTTCTAATAGATCGCAATGTTTGATACTTGGTAAACCACTGAACCTTTATATTTGCTCTCAATAAGGCCTCATTTGTTTTGTGAATATTTTTCTCAGCTTTATTGGAGGAAATAGGAGGTTTTAACTGCAAACCCTTAGGAGTGATCTCTTCTGATTTACATTTACATAAGAAAGTTAAATGATTTTTTACTTTAGCCAGTTTTAAACATAATTTTTCATCATATCTAAATTTTAACATAGCATCAGGTCTATACTGAGATCTTAGTATTTGTCTGAAGGTTTGTAATGATGGTATATTATAAGATGTAATATTTTGAACTATTTTCATCATTTATGAGTGAATGTTGAATGAATAGAAAATTTTAAACCTTAATTAAACTTTCCAAATACAAACAATTTGTTAGTAAAAACACACAAATAGACAATGCAGGTTAGTAATTACCCAACATTTCAAGTAGTATTCTCCACTCTTCTTCAGATGTTGCTGGCCTATATGCACAGTTACAATATTTGCTTAGAAGTTGAACTTGCACCTTTAGATTCTTGAATATCAAATTTAAGGTAAACATTCTACCAACTGAGCTATTTTATCAAAGGCAACATATAGTAGAAATTTGATATATTTATATGAGGATTGGTTCAGAAACCAGTAATTTGAAAAAAGAAAAGATTCACAAAGAACAAATGCTTATAAAAATGGTTATCCATCAGCAGTCATCAGGAAAAACTTCAATAGACAACACAAAGAGACACCAACAGAGAAAACAATTATTGGTATGGTAGGGTATCCATATATACCAGGAATGGTGAACAAATTAAAGAAAATCTGCAGTCAATATAACATTAGAACTGCTTTCCAAAGCCGTAGCACATTTCAAGGAATGCTTACTTCAACTAAGCCTAAACTGAAAATGCTGAAGAACAAAAACTGCATCTATGAAATACCATGTGAATGTGGAAGGAAATACATTGGTGAGACCTGTTGTCCCATTGAACCATAATTGAAGGAGCACAAACTAATGATTCAAAGAGAAAAACAGATTTGTCTACCATAGCAAATTATGTATGTACTAATGACCATATGCTTAAGTGGTAAAATACAAAGATATTGGATAAATAGGAAAAAAATGCATAGAAAAAAATTCAAGGAACCCAGTGTTTCAATACACAATCTTGCTCTTAGGAAAAAATAAAAAAATATATAAAAAAACTAATTAGCCTCATTAAAAAAATTGAAGAAGCTCAGGAGGATTTGAACCAACCCTCATATATAAACATATCAAATTTCTACTATATGTTGCATTTGACCAAACAGCTCAGTTAGTACAGTGTTTGTCTTAGATTCAATATTCAAGAATCTAATGGTGCAAGTTCAACTTCTAAGCGAATATTGTCAATGTGTATATAGGCCAGCAACACCTGAAGAAAAGTGGAGAATATTACTACTTAAAACATAGTGTAATTATTAAATTGTATTGTCTATTTGTGTTTTATTACTAACAAGTTTGTATTTGGAAAGATTAAGTAAAGTTTAAAATGTTCTATACTTCAACATTCACTCATAAATGATGGATATAGTCCAACATATCACATCTTATAATACACCATCATTACAAACCTTCAGACAAACATGTAATATTTATATTTTTTCTTTTCATCAAAGATATAATTTATTTTAGTAGACTAATTTTTAAAACTCATAAAGGTTTAGCATTAAGATATTAGAAGATAAATTCATTAAATACTAATCATAGAGAGTAAATAAATTAATAATCATATGATAAGTTGTTCAAGATGTCATATGATATTTCAGTAATAAAATATAACTTGTGCATAACAATTCCACTCAATGTATTCCAGTGAATTTTTTTTTACTTTCTTTACCAGGCATTATATATATTAAAAGCACTAAATGCATCTACTGGGCATATATAGGTCTATAGGTCATGTTTTTGTTGAATATTCTACAAAAAAGCACCAGAACTGTTTGTATTTTCATCATGATTATGTTAGAGTTCAAATAAAATACTAGGAGAATTAGGCAAAAATAATGAACATTAAGATTACAAAAATATATATTGCAAAACAAAATAATGATAATGAATTTTATGTTATGAAAGTAATAAATTTATTTAATCTTGTTTTACAGGAAAAACTTCTGCATAAATCATTACCTTTTAAAAAAATTGTTTGCACAAAAAAGTGAATACATCATAGTTCATATGACCTTTATTTATTTATATTCATACATATTTCTCAAATTCTGCCTTCTTTATCTATATGAAGATATTGCATAGCTTGTGAAAGATTTTATTATAATTATTAATGAAAATTCTGAAATAACATTAGAATGATGGTTAATGTAACACAATCATGTTTTACAAATACCAAGTGAAGTTACAGAGACATAAAAAAAACAATATGAATTTTCACTAATGACATGTGTAATTCTTGCAATCTTAAAGTGAGTATCTTCAAAGTAGTAAATGTCTTTGCAAGAAATTTTATTTTCAGTTGGATCTATGTTTAGATCAAAAATTCTGTTATGGTTTTTGTATTGTTATTATTTGTTTGTTTTTTTTTTTTTGTTTTTTTTTTATTACGATTCATCTTGTTTATTGTAAATCCAAATACATGGAAGATTTGTGATTAAATTAATATATATTAGCTAAATATATAAACAAATTAAAAATCTGTCTCCTTTTTCTTTTCAAAAACTTTATTTTCTAATATCAATACTGAACATATATATATAATACAAAACTCTGATGTTTCCACTGTCTTCATCTTTATACATCATTTTCAAGGATTTTGCAATGACAATATGAAATACATATTTATAAAACCTGTTACATAAATACCTTCATCTTACATTAACATAAACAGTAACAAACATTAAACATACATAATTATATTTTACGTACATCTCTCTCCCACTGCTATTTTTTATTACTCTTTCTTTTACAATCTTTAATTACAAATCTGTTTTAAAATCATCCAAGAAACTTTTTATACAAATTTAAAAACTAACCCTAATTTCAAATAACCTACCTCTTTTTTAAATCTTATCTAAAACCCATCTCAAAACTACATTCTTAAACTATAGATTTAAATGAATATAAAACAACATATTTTTTATATACAAAAAAAAAAAACTTTTAACAATTTATAAATAAATAATGTAAAAGAAAGAGTAATAAAAAATAGCAGTGGGAGAGAGATGTAGTAAAATATAATTATGTATGTTTAATATGTTAGTTACTGTTTATGTTAATGTAAGATGAAGGTATTTATGTAATTGAGGTTTATTTATAAATATGTATTTTATATTGTTGTTGCAGATCCTTGAAAATGACTGTATGAAGATAAAAACAGTTGAAACATTGGAGTTTTGTATTATATATATGTTCAGTATTGATATTAGAAAATAAAGTTTTTGAAAAGAAAAAAGAGAAGGATTTTTAATTTGTTGATATTTTTGTAGAACATATATATTTTAAAAGAAAAAGTGATGGTACATTTGCTGTGTTATAATATATGATTACCTAAAGATATGACTTAAAAACATATTGTAAATATTTTTGTTATTTATTAAATATATTTCCTATTTTTTTTTAAAAAAAACTGCTTCTTTTTTTACTGGAATGGTAGCAAATTTTGGTTCATTCCCAATACCCCAATACAAAAATAGTAATTAGATTTCAGTGTTAATTGTTTATTTAATGCTTACATTATTGATCCTAATTAGATTAAAGAAGTTACTTATTTTTATCATAATATAAAAAAAAAAAAGTGTATTAACATTTATTGAAGAGATTATGTAATGTTAAAATACCCAAATAACAGGTTGAATACAGAAATCTTCCTTTGACCATGTGATTTTCTATACTTTTCTCATTTGGCAATCAATCTTTGATTTAGTATCTTTTGATCTGCTATTTTACAATTGTAATATGATCATAGTAATAGAAGAGTTAGTCTTTTTAAAATTTGTGCACTCCTGATATAATATTTTTATTTTCTTTGAAATGGAAAAGGAATGACTTCCTGATTTAGAACATCAAAAGAATACTATCATGTGATCAATATTTATTTAGGTGTGCAAATCACTTAAACTTGCATAAACATAAAATAGTTCACTACCTCAGTAAGTGA
This sequence comes from Epiperipatus broadwayi, assembly GCA_028023455.1. Lineage (NCBI taxonomy): Eukaryota > Metazoa > Onychophora > Udeonychophora > Euonychophora > Peripatidae > Epiperipatus > Epiperipatus broadwayi. The sequence continues at coordinate 1,691,932 of JAQFVV010012533.1, forward strand.
TATGGGTTTTATTAATCCATACTCAATGAAATAAAATAAAAAAAAGAATCCTATTCTAACCAATTAAAATAGTAGTTCCACTGCCGCAATTCTTTTGTAGTTTTAATGTCATATAAATTCACGGTTATTTAATCATAAAATAGTAGTTTTATTCTACCACGCAACCAATTTAGAGTTCAAATGTCAAATGCTCTCACGACTACTTAACCGTAACGATAAATAAATATTTGTATTGACATATTAAAAAATAAATTAATATTGCAAACTAGAAATGATACACTATATTAAAAGTGAATATGAATGAAGTCAAAACGTAGTTTAAGTTATTATTTGTAATTATATATTTAAAATATTAACTAAAATTATTTGTATAAATGTTACTTTTTATTTCTTAAAACTCGGTGAACTAAATAAAAGACATTAAGCAATTATTTATTTCCAATACTCATCAGTAATTACTTTCTAATCATACAGCATTATTTTATTTCAATTTCCATTTACAATTGATATTTTTTTTTTCTGCTGTGACATTCACATGTGAAAGATGAATGAAATTTGTTTGAATAAATTATTTCATTCATATTCAATTTATTGATGTAAAGTTCAGTAATGCATTCTTTCTCAAGCTAGAATGATCATTTAAAATCTGATAGTTTTACTTTTATAAAATATATTTTAAAACTTTTTTCTTTAAAAATATTGACTCAAAATGAATAAAACCCACGAGAGAAAGAGAGAAAAAATATATCTTTAGAAATCTTATCTGATTAACTATTTTTTCTTCAAAAGTCTATACTTTAACTTTAGAAACATATTCTTTTAAAGGTTCGGAAGATATTTTACAAATAATACTCATTCTTTACTCACTTTTAACAAATCAATATTTTTTTTATCAAGAATATACACTACATAGTAAAGCTAATAAAAATTGATTAAACAAGAATGATCATATTACGAAAGTTACATTCTTTTTCCTCTCCATAAATATATATATAAATTGAATTTTGAATTTGGGGTAATTTTAATAACCTATATGTATATATATATATGGGAATCACAGAAATTGAAAGTCATGTTAATATAATGACATTTTCTTACTATTGAATAGAAAGTTTACATCAATTTCAAAATTATTGGAAAAAATGTTGAAACTGTCTTAATTAAAAGAAATCAAATTGTTGGGGATTAATTAATTGGAATATCACTGTCCACATCACTGAATTGTTAATATTTCAAATTTGAGAAATTCTAGATTAAGCTATAATCAGTAATGTTGAAAGAATAAAATTATCGAAAATATGGAAAAACAATGCTTATTGAGATTAACTTTCAACCATTATGAAAGATTATAATCAAAAAAAAAAAAAAACTGGAGAACAAGGCACTGAAAAAATTGAGACATATCTGAATATTTTGAGTAAACTGAATATCTAAAAGCTTCACATGCTGAATATTTATGACCAACTATCATTATTTTCGAATGCAGGCTTACACTTATTTCAATTATTATAAGAATTTATGTCTGACCTTTGCTAAATGAAACCTGTGACCTAGAATATTTTTTCCAAACACATCCAAGAAAATAGAACATATTAAGACTATTAAAAATATAATGCAAAATCTTTTTAATTTATACATCTTTTTTGAAATTGAACATACAAATAAATTACAAAGCTAATATCAAAACTATTATATATAAAAAAAATAATGCTTTAAAAATATCATGAATCACCATATATTAACAGTTGCAAAGTTCTATACTTTAACAATGTATAAAAAAAAAAAGTATAGATAATACAAACACATTATATAGGAGTACTTTTGAATTCATGCATAGATACATATATAAATAATGATAATAATAAAATAGACATTAATGAACAGGTATGACCATTCTATCTCCAACAAATGACAAACAAGAGAAAGAAAAAACTGCTCAACAAATGTGTTTTGGGATGACTGCACAAAACAGCCTATGAATTACAATACATCTACTTATAGAACATACTGGTCTATTTTTGGGGGTTATTTAAAATTTCACAAGGTACTCTTTTAATAGCTTCAGAAAAAAACTTTTTTTTTAATACTAAATATAATATCTAATGGTAGCTCTTCAATATATTCTATTCTCTGCATATCTTTGCAAAGAAAACAATCAAAATTGCATCTTTTCAGAGGACTTTTGAGATAAATCTGACAAATATGCTCAAGTTCACCATAAAGAACCCTTTTGAGAAGTCTTGCATTGTTCATTTATTTTACATGACCAGTTCAATAAAGATGTAATTTACAGTAGGGGTTTCTAATATATGAGTTTTTTCTATAGTACAGGATTTTTCATACCTGCACACCAGTAATAATAAATAGGGAGTTGGAACTCAGACTTTCATATGACCTTCAACTATCCATGCTATCTCATACTGCTGACACACTTCATCACATACATTATTTATCTATTTGGCATGTGTGTGATCAAGGGTGTCAGCAGTATGAGATAGCATGGATAGTTGAGGGTTGTGTGAAAGTCTGAGTTCAAACCCCCTAATAAAGGTTTCTGTAGTATCACATGTAGCAATCTGAAGAGGATATTTATTAGTTTTAAAATGTTTCTATTGGATTTGTAAAACATTTACAGAAAATCCTTAAATGAAACTTTCAAATTCCTTTATATTACATGATTAGAGTATCCAATTCTCACCACTATATAATAAATTGAGTAAAATAACAGTTACATATGCAGATAACTTAGTTGCAGTAGTTATTTCCCTGTTATAAAATCTCTATATTTTTATTTGTTAAAAGCAACAGCATATTGCAGCCTCTGTTGTATCTCAACACTCACATCCAATTTCTATTTACAAAACTACCAAGGTATTTAAACTGGTTTACATTCTCAAGATGATAATCATTTAAATTTAAAAATACTGAGAATTTTTTATTCATCACTGGCTAATAAATATGTGAGTTTTTTAAATATTAATATTAAGTATAGATTGTTTGTTACAATAACAAATATAGTGCAACCATCAGCATATTGTAAATCCAGAATCTAAGAAAATATACCTAGTTTTAATTTTATTCAATTTAATTTTTTAAAATTCCATCAACAAACATGTGTTGCAACATGAAATGAAGCATATAGACCATTATAATAAAAATCAAAAACCATTTGGTACAAGTATATATTCTAGTTTTCCACCCATTTTCATTTCAAATGTTTCAACTCATTGACTTGTAACAATAATTCTATCATGTGGAAACTGTAAAATATGCATAAATTTTTATGGGCAAATAATCAGTTTCAAACAATACTGTAAACCTGTTAGATTAACTGAATCAAATGTCATTACATAAATCAACAAAAGCAATATATAAACTATTCCTTTCTTCCCAACACTTTTTTTTACATTTTCCTGGCTTTGAAATCCATATCTATAGTGCTTTTTATTTTTTAAAATCACACTGAATTGACTGGAAGCAGCATATTCAACAAAAATTTTGAAAAATAGCTTTATTTTAATAAATAATAATGATTTACCATCATAATTACTGCAATTATTCTCCTTGTTTTAAGAATTAGAATAATGAAAACAACTTTATATTTACATCATGACCTAGAGATTTTACACTTTTAAAATTATAAAAATGTGTTTCATTGCACTAGACTTAATATCTTTATCAAAATCTAAATGAATAGATAAAATATATCAATAAAAGTCATCATCTCAATTCTTGAATCATTATTCAAAAGATAATCAAAGCACTCTTTCTGTCTGATCAAAACATTAACATTATTTTATAGTAGAATGGCATTTCTAAATTCTTAACTCCATATTTTATTTTCAGTGTATTGAAAAAAGATCTAGAATAACTATGGTCAGTGAATAACTGTAACTTTGTAGTTTCAATCCACCAATAAATTCCAGTTAGTTGCCAGACTTCAACCTTTAAATATTTATACTTATTATGATAAATTTTACATTTAATATTTAATCTACTATTCTGCCAAGCAAAAAAAAAAAGTCATATATTTCCTTTTAACCAAATCATAAATAAATAAGATCACAGTTAGAAAGATAGTAATGATTATTTTTTAGTGAACTTAAGAATAGATTTACTTGTATCCAAAGCACATTTAAAAAAAAGATAATTCTATGCTTCAATAATATGACAATCATAATGATCCAAATTAACAATTGTAATATTTAATAGTATTGAAGTTTAGTATGGCAAACAGATTATTCTAAACAATGAACAACATTTTTTGTGAATATGATAATAATAACTATTTTTAATGCAACTATCATTTTAATATTGGAGTGTACTAATCTATGATCTGTCCAACAATCTGTGTTTGTGTAAGTACTCATGTAATATGAATTTCTTTTATACTCTTGTTTCTAGCTATAATGTAATCTACTAAATGCAATTGTTTTCAGTGTGGATGTATTCAAGATCCTTTATAAACAATGTGTTTGTGATAGTCAATCCACATATTGTGGAAATAACAATAATAACAAATCATTTGAATTTACAGCATAAATGACATTATTTTCAATAATGTTTGGTGAAAGTCTAATTTTTGTACTATCATATGCATTAAAAACTCCAAGAAAATTTGTTTTAATGATATTGCCATAATAATGCTATCCAATAGCATTATTATTCAAAGCATTCTCAATTCCATTTGTATATTGTACCAACTGCTGCCCCTAAGTCATGTAGTCATAAAAATAATAACACATCTATTCAAAACCATGATTTGATATAACTTATATTCATTATTTGCATAGTAAATAAAGTTTCACTTATGAATAAGAAATTTAATAGTGAATTTTGATGTCTTTTATCTTTAAAAAGATTATTCAATAATTTTTAGGGATAAGCCTGGAAATGATGACAATACATAATCAGTTTATGCTCTGGATTGTCAGATATAGTAATAGCATGTATTATGGTGGACATAAGCAAATTTGTAGTCTGGTATAGCTCAGCATATTTACCTATATAATAGACCTTAAAACAATAAGGCATATAATTCTGTATTTTGAACATGAAAAGGAAATTGATAATTTGTGCAAATATGCTAACACCAAAATTATTTTGTCTAGATGAAAAGAAAAAAAGAAATTTGGCATATAATCAATTGAAAATTTTTTATTTATGTTTAAATAATAACATTCTTTAATAAAACATACATTCAAATTATAATGGATACTGTATATAATTAATTTTAAAAAATTATGTTAATTGTAAGAGTCAATATTATTTCTCTTTTCAATAATTAATGTTTCAAATTATATTGATATATGTATTAAGCCACACTAAAATTAATTATAACCTTTCATAAAAGCATAGCTAGAAAATTTTTGAAATATATTACTATATTATTTTTTACCTGTTCATATATTCTTGTGGAATATATTTTTTACATTTTACTCATTTAAATATTGTATAGAAAAAAAGGAATTAGATTTCGAGCTCTCTACAACAATCCACTCCATTGTTTACAACCAATACATATGATCACATGTATGTAAATGATCTCCAATAGATATATTTCATGTTGAATTAGCACTCATCAGTTGATCCAGATCACCATCTCTCACACATATATAGAATCAGTGCTCAGTTTATATTAAGATAGCATATCTTCAAACTTTAATAGACAAGCTTCAATCTTCTCCACTCTCTAACCCATTAGCCATCCATATCATTGAAAATCTGAGAATGGACTACTAAAAAAACCCTTATTAATGTCACTATTATTGTCATATCCATGTTAAATTTATGTCACTCTTACCCTTCACATATAGGACCTTAATATATTCATTTAATATGTATAAAAGATAGTTACCTGGACCTAGTGATGAGTGCTGGTTTAGCATAAAATACATACATGGGAGATTATTGATCTTTTTCACATATATGTGGTCATGTTTATCAATTGTACAAGATGAAGTGAATAAGAGCTTAAAAATTTGATTTCAAGTCCTAATCTAATTACATTAAATTTAGTAATATACATGTATTTAAATATTATCTATTCAGCCTGTATTCTGCCCATCCCTTTTCAGTATATTTAAATGGACAAATTAAAGTGCTAAATGTGAAGGGTCAGAGAGACTTAAAGTCAACATGAATATGACAAAAATAGCTTTTTTAAGTTTAAACTTAGAAAGGTTCTTTGTGCACTATAATTTTACCAGACTTCTTAAATTTTGCCAATGGATTATATTTATAACTTGTGACCATGTGGTGTGTGATATCATAAAAACTCAACCACAATACAATATTCTTCAATTTTGTATGGGAAAATTATTTTTGTTGTTATGGTAACCATTGGATGCAGGTAATTTGGATAGCCTGGAGAGTCTGAAAACAGCCAATTTACAAGACAGTATTAAATTTAATTATTTAATGTATTTAATAAAATAATCTTTTATAATTATTTTCTGCTTATAACTTTATAAATTGACATTTTTTAAACACAAAGCTTTGCACATTTACACATTTAAAAGCAATGTTATATTTTACTATTCTAACTGAATGGAATGTTGTCATATAATTCTCATAATATAATTATTGGATAAATGTTTTTATTAGTCTATTTTATTGTAGTTGGCCTAGTATCTTCTATTTTGAATATTTTTCTCTAATATAAAATTGATGTATGTGATTTTCGTCTTCATAGATATAATAAAAATCAACTGCCCTTTTTAAAAAGAAAATTTGAATGAACACATTTTAGTACATGTTAATTACTAAAGTCCACCTGGAAAATATTTTAGATAATTCTTAACTAATCTACTATACTAGATAGTATTTATAAAAGACATTTTAATTTTATTTTTGATAATTTTTTCAGCCATAATGCCAATAACAATGATTGATTTAATTTATTTAATAATAAAAGCAAACCAATAATTTTTTTTACAGTTTATGGCTATGTCTATTTATCCCAATGGTACAAAGATTTTCACAGGTTGCATATATAAAAGACATATTTTGTGTGTTCATCCATGTTAAAAAATTTAAATATTGATATATCGACATTTTGACTTGATCACACAAGTTATCCACTGGGTGATAAAAGGTAGAAAGACGGTTGTAGAGGTGCTATATATATATATATATATATCAACAGATGGAGTTCTACCAAAAACACTGTCAAGCGTATGTTTACATAAACGTCAGACAATGCATTCACTATCTCTAACTTTAATTCCACTTTCAGATCATGATTTCAAGCTATTTGCTATCATCAGTGAAAGACAGGAATTTTAGAAACTAGATCTAAACACAAACTCTGAGCGTTTATGAAACAGTTTCTATTCAGCTTGCAAGCGTGAATCTTTTAGACACGTAATGTCTTCAAACTCAGCATAGCAAGCCAGATAGCTACATGGGTCTGATGATAGAAAATAGCTTGAAATCATGATCTGAAAGTGGAATTAAAGTTAGAGATAGTGAATGCATGCTCTGACGTTTATGTAAACATACGCTTGGCGGTGTTTTTGGTAGAACGCCATCTGGACATAAATACAAGCGTTAGCAAGTTTTTAACTTGTTTTTTGTTTTTCATAAATGTACCTTTGAGGTCTTTCTAGCAATGATATATATATTGCAGAGGCTTCTACTATGTAGTGATGCTGAACTGAGATCAGACCCATGTAGCTATCTGGCTTGCTATGCTGAGTTTGAAGACATTACATGTCTAAAAGATTCACGCTTGCAAGCTGAATAGAAACTGTTTCATAAACGCTCAGAGTTTGTGTTTAGATCTAGTTTCTAAAATTCCTGTCTTTCACTGACGATAGCAAATAGCTTGAAATCATGATCTGAAAGTGAAATTAAAGTTAGAGATAGTGAATGCATGCTCTGACATTTATGTAAACATACGCTTGATGGTGTTTTTGGTAGAACGCCATCTGTTGACATAAATACAAGCGTTAGCAAGTTTTTAACTTGTTTTTTGTTTTTCATATATATATATTGAAGCTACATATATGTATGTCTACATATATTTACTTCATTTAAATAAATTTAACTGAAACTATTTGTTGTGTGTATGTGTGCATCAAAGGAGTCACATAAATTACATTCGAACATGTAAATTCAATTCACTTCAGTTTTACTTTATCTCTATCATTTTAATCGGGATTGCTAAATAATATATATACATTTAACAAGCAGAAGATACAAAAAAACTGTATTTCTTTAAAAATAAAAGACTAGTTATATATTATTTTGAAGCACATAAATAATTAGGCAATTTCTTTTGCCAATTTGTTAAAACTTGCATTAAAAGACCTGTATGTGAATTAGTAAAAAAAAAAATATTCTTTTTCTTTTTGT